>JAESUZ010003280.1:0-107292 GCA_017311185.1 Proteles cristata cristata | reverse complement strand
CCCCTCCGCTGGCCCGCAGCCCCCGAGTGCACCCTCCCGGCCGGCAGGGGCTGCCTGGCTGGTGGACGGGCAGGGTCCTAGGCCACCACTCTGAACAAAGAAGGCAAAAGTGGATCAGTCAGTGACCTGAACCACGTGCTGTTTGCCTCTCTGTTTGGGTTTTACTGACTTACAGGTGGTGGCCGATGGCCTGGCCTTGTGACTTGGGGGACAGAAGACGAAAACCGGTTAAAGAGATGGCCCGATGCACCCCACCCCACACGACGCTAAGGGGTGCGGTCAAGCGGGCGGTGCTGGGGTCGCAGGGAGAGCCCCCCAGGCCCCTGACGCGGCACACGTGGGGCGCCGAGCTGTGCCGGGCTGCCCGCGGCCTCGGCACCCTGGAGGCCACGCCCACACGAGCCGCTCTGTCCACCGGAAGAGCGATGTGCCCACGGCTCCCGTCGGGGGCTCCGCACGCAGGCCCGCAGCCCCGGGGTCCTGAGCGGAGTGGGCGCCGGCTCTGGACGCGGCTCCGCTTGCCCGGCGCTGTGGCGGTGCTCAGGGCGCCAGGGGGGACCAGGGACGGTCATGACCTGAGCCAAGGTCAGACTCTTAACCGCCTGAGCCCCCGCCCCCACCTCCTAGCGCCTGTTGGTGCCGCACGTTACACAACCTTACATCCTGTCTTGAGTCTCTTAGTGCTTGTGACGGGCTTTGCGGCGTCTGGTCTTCCAGTCGCACCATCGTACTATGTGCAAATAGGAACGGGCGTCGCGGATAGTTCCCTCCTGTCCGGTCGCAGCCGTTCGTATCTCAGGGTCTGGGACTCCTCGCTGCCTTCCTCGGCCAGAACACAGTCTGTTCCCACCAAGTGGGGCGCCGAGTTGTGTGTGTGCACAGGGCGCACGTGCGCGTGTACCTGTGATTAAGAAATGACCCACTGCTTCCCAATGTGGGTCCTAATGTGTTAGCTCCTTTTTTTAAAAATTTTTTAGTGTTTTATTTTTATTTTTTATTTTTATTTTTTTTTTATTTCTAGGAGAGAGAGAGAGAGAGAGAGACAGCATGAGCAGGGGAGGGTCAGAGAGAGGCTACAGACTGAAACAGGCTCCAGGCTCGACTGGCAGTCAGCACAGAGCCCGACGTGGGGCTCGAACCACAGGCCGTGAGATCATGACCCAGCGAAAGGTGGATCTTAACCAACTAAACCACCCAGGCGCCCTATTTTTATTTTTGAGACAGAGAGAGAGAGCAAGTGTGAGCAGGGGAGGGTCAGAGAGAGAGGGAGACACGGAATCTGAAGCAGCTCCAGGCTCTGAGCTGTCAGCACAGAGCCCGACGCAGGGGCTTGAACCCACGAACCGTGAGATCTTGACCTGAGCCGAAGTCGGACGCTTCACCAACTGAGCCCCCCAGGCGCCCCTGTGTTAGGTCCTTTTTGAACAGGGAGTAGGTGTTATATTTTCTCAGAGGTCTTTTAACTGTCGGTAGAGATAATCGTATGATTTTATTCCTAGATTGATTATCAAGGGGAATTATATCAAAGAATGGCCCAATATTGAACCATTCTTGCATTCTTTGTGTTACACTCGTCATAAACTTTTTCTAGTAGCTTCTAAGTTGCCTTCCATGTTAGTAATCAGTTCATCAAAGCTTCGTAGGAAAATTGTGTTCTTTTCATCGAATGCAGTGTTCCTTAAGTTATGGTTCCGAGCATGTGGGTTTTGCTTTATGATGTTGAAGTTTCCCAAAACAAAAATCCTAAACTCCTCAGAGAATTCTAATAATTTGCTGATATGCGGATATTATTTATTACAACGTCCACAGGTTTTCTTTTCCTGCACAAACTTACTGGATATATTTACTACACAAATGGGGGCACCTGGGTAGCTCAGTTGGTTGAGCGTCTGACTCTTGATCTCATCTCAAGTCTTGATCTCAGGGTTGTGAGTTCAAGCCCCACATTGGGCTCCTTGCTGGGCATGGAGCCTACTTAAAAAAACAGAATGACTAGGTGAGCACCAGAAGCTTCTACCCTAGAAGTATTGGTGCAGAAGCCACATTCTGTGGGGACAGATGTGCCAGCCACCTCTGGCCTTGCCACCGCCCCCCAACCCTCTCCTCCTTCCTGGGTCTTCACCCCTGCTGTCACCCCAGCCCCGGCCCACAAAGGCTCCTGGGAGCTGGATGGCCCCTCATCCTGGCCCCACCCCTGTGTGCTCATGGTCCTCCTTCTGGAAGCTTCCATGTAGCTCCATCAGGCTTTCCAGAAGGAACTCAGAGACCGGGGCCTGCTCACCCCTCCCAGAGCAGCCACCCTGAGGAGGGGCGACGGAGCTGGGGCTCAGGCAGAGCAGCCTCACTGCCAGGCTGGGTGGGGGCAGATTAAAAGGGGGTGAAGGGGCAGCCATGGGAAGGGGGATGGGGGTTCCCCTTTTGCTCCATCGCTAGGAGGCTGGTGCCAATGTGGTCTCCACATGAGGGAAAAGCTCACTCGGCACCTCCTTGTTCTCTGCCCCTTGCCCTTCTCGGCCAGCAGTTAGGGTGAAGCCTTAGGCTAGGGCCCTGCCACTTCCAGGGCCCCAGCTGGGGAGGCCTTTCCCCTTGTGGGGTGGAAGTTTCCAGACTAGCTCTGGTCTTCGGGAGAGGAACTGGCTGAGGCTTTTCCCAGCCTGGGGGGCAGGGAGACCGGGTTCAGGGGTCTGCACGCCAGTGACCGGCAGGGGTCTGCCCAGCCTCCAGGACCCGGGGAGTGCTGCCCCGAGGGCCGGGTGCCGGCGGATGTTGGGGTCGGGCTCCGTGGGTCCAGCCGCCTGCAGCCTCAGGCTCAGGCCACCTTCCTCCCCGCGCCCGGCAGGCCTCAGGGTGCCTCCCCGGGCTGTGGGTTCCGGGGTTCTGGGGCGCGCCGGAGCAGCCAGACGCCGTCTGCAGAAGTGTCTGTCCCAGGATCTTCTCAGGACCCGGGTGACTCACCCTGGACCTCTTTCTTGCCTTTCCCCTCGGTCTCCCCTTTGATCCCAATTCTGTAAAGAGGAGGCAAGAGACAGCTGGTGGGGAGATGGAGGCGACTCAGACCAGCCTCCGTTGTGTACCACACTCACGCTTGCCTGCCCTTCCGGAAGTCTCCGTCACCCCCGGGGAGACAGGCAGGTCTTAGGAATGGTTTATTGGCAAATGGTTTCAGGGGAGGAAGGGGTGCGGGTCTGGTCCCCACTCAGGGAGCTCAGGGAGGCCCCAGGGTCCAGCTAGGGGACCCGGCTCCCCCGACGCTCACCCAGAGGTGCTGGCTCAGCGGGAGGCCGGCGGCTCCTGCCCCGCCCCACCCCGCCCCGGCTCCCGGCTTCTGCTCCGCCCTGCAGGTGGCCGGGTGTCTCTAGGCCCCAGAGCCAGCTTCCCTCTAGGAGTTCGGTACTTGTTCTTCTGGCCGTACAACAGGTTCCTCCGGAAAAGGCGCAGAAGGCGGCCGTGGTACAGCAGGACAGCCAGGACCATCCCTGCGAGGAAGCAGGCGTCAGACCAGGGCCCGGTGGGCGCCTCGCAGCATGAGGCGACCCGGACGCTCATCCCAGGACCAGCAGTGTGACAGGGGTCCCGCGGCCCTGGGTCGGGGGCAGCCTGCACCTCTCTGCAGGGAGCCCTCGCCCGGACCCTGGTCTGGCCCTCCCACGGCGCCTCCCCCCAACCCCAGGGAGGCGCACAGCCCATCAGGACCAGGCTCCGGGGGCCCCGGTCCGGCATTCCCCGCACAGGTGTCCTGGGCCGCCTCCCCAGGTGACGGGTCGCCCTCGTGCTTGGCTGCGGGTGTGGGGGACCGAGGGGGAGGCGGACGTGGGTGGGGCCTGGGCTGGGAACCAGGGGGCTGAGGGCAGGGCCCGCCTGGCTCCCAGCTTCTTCCCAGAGCTCGGGGAGCAGAGGATCCTGGATTCTCTCTCGGCCACTAGCACCACTGGGAAGGCAGGAGAGGAGGCACAGTCGCTTCAGGTGGGATGTGAATCCTCTAGGGACTCACGAGGAAGCCCCTGGGGCCCGGTGCCTGTGCACCCGGCCCTGCCCTTGGGAGGCCGCGGAGGCTGCGGGGGAGGGGGAGGGCGAGGGAGGAAGTTACAAGGAGGCCTGAGAGTTAGTGCCTTAACTGGAAACCCAGAAGTGGCTCTTCGAGAGAGAAGGGGGAGTGGGGAGAGGGCCCTTGCTGCCTCTGGAGGGGTGCAAGGATGCGGGCCGGGCAGGGACTGCTCCTCTCCCTGGTACTTTCCGTGGACCGACCACATGCACCTGAGACCTCGGTCAAGTGGAAAGTGAAGTCACAAAACACACCGATGGGCGCTCCCAGGTCTCGACCCACAGCTGGAGCCCCAGGGAAGCCGAGGTGCTCCCCGAGGATGTGCCCACGGTGTAGACAGAAGTGGAGGAGGCTTCCAGAGCTCCACGGGACCCCGCTTACCCACCTGACAAGGTGTGGGGAGTGAGGTGCGGCCAAGGGGCTGAGGCCGGGTGCCTGAGAAGTGGCCTCTACCTAGGACCTCAGACTCCGGGGCCACGTGGCCTGGGCGGGCTCCACCTCTTCCCGATGCAGGGACCCGGGCTCAGGGTCTGTGAGGACGCCCCGCAGGCATGAGTGCGGCCCTCCTGCCTGCCCAGCGGTCACGTCCACCAGGTATGCTGCGTGTGGTGTCCCCGAGCCACTGTCCAGGGCTGGCCTTGCCTGCTGCCCGCGGGGGCTCCCCGGTGACCCCTCTGCCCTTACCTGTCAGAGGACCCAGCCAGTACACCTGTGCGTACTCCAGCAGGGTGTGACCCGAGCAGTGGAAGGTGACTGAGGTGGCCAGGGCCGGGTTGAAGAAGGCGGACGTGAAGGGCCTGGCTGTGGGGGGAGGCACAGCTGTGGGGGGAGGTCCTTGGGGGCCCCGCCTGCCGGGAGAGGAGCCCCCCGCACCCCCAAAATCCCCACTGTGCTTCCCGGCACACAGGCCGGGGGCTCAGCCCAACCTCGCCTCCCGGCACTGATGGGGACGCGGGCGGGAGGGCCGCGCAGCCAAAGCCAAAGGTCACAGGATCAGGGAGCGGCCGGGACAAGGGTCCCTCCGCGAACATCCACCACCCAACCCAGCCGCTCATCTCGCCCCCAGCTCCCCACGCGGGCGCGGAGGCTCTGGCGGCCCCGTCTCACCCGTGTGGGCCATGGCGGCGGCCAGCAGGGCCACGGCCGGCACCCTGCAGGCGGGCAGGCTGTCCCGGAGGTGGAGGAGGGCCAGGTGGAGGAGGAAGGTGCAGGCGCCTTCCAGCAGCGCGCCGTGGGGCACCGGCGTGCGCAGGGCGGAGCTGCAGTGCGGGTCCATGAGGTTCTGCAGGACGTGCAGGTCACAGAGCTCGCAGGCCCAGTACAGCCGGGTCAGGGCGCAGGCCGCCCGCACGCCCAGCCCCTGGGCCGCCAGCTTCAGCAGCGTGCGGGGCGCGGACGCCTCGGCCAGGAGCAGCTCCTGCAGGGCCACGGTGGGGGTGGCCGAGGCCCCGTCGCAGGTGGCCCCGTGAGCCAGGAAGAGCAGGAAGGGCAGGGTGAGCAGCAGGTCGGGGCCGCAGTCCCCCGCCCAGGGGCCCAGCTCCGCCAGCACCCGCATCTCCAGGCAGCAGGCCCCCAGCTGGGCCGCGGCCACCGCCTCCCGGGCGAAGCCGGCGTAGGCGCCCGTGGGGAGCAGGGCCTTGCACGCCCTCCTGGCCGCCTGGCAGAGGACAAAGGTGGCGAAGAAGAAGGAGAGGGACACGTTCAGACCGGCCATCGGCCTGGGGGCCCCTCGAGGAGCGGGCCGAGCCGGGGACCTGAGCTGACGTGTCGGGGCCGGCCCGTCCCGAGCCCCAAGGACGGGGCCGCCGTGGGAGAGGCCACCTGGGCGGGCGGTCCCTGTGGACGCCACGCCTGTGCCCTCGCCTGCGGCCCCACCTGCTGCGGCACTGTTGGGAGGAGGTGAGGTGGGGAGGGAGGAGCTTCGGGGGAAGACCCAGGTCAGGGTCTTCTGGACACACCAGGGGGGGCCCAAGGCAGTGGACACAGCGGGGGCGGAGCCCTGCGGGGCAGGCGGGAGATGGGTGCCTCGTCCCCTTACCCCACGTCCCACCCCAGTGCCTGCGGACGGACAGACAGCCATGGCCGCTGGGGTTTCTGCCTTCATATACCGCCGGGGGTACGGGTAACACAGCCCCTCCCACCCGCGCCCTGTGCCCCCTGGAGGACCCCCAGGCCTGCAGCAGCACTGACCTCTGTCACACGCCTTCCGCATCCGCTGTCCCCACTGCCCCTCGGGAGAAGGTGGGGCCACCCGTTTCCTTCCAAGCAGTTCAGCTGAGCGGGACTAGCGGAGAAGGGGGCTGAGTCGGACGTCACCAGGAGGGGCCTGGCGGCGCCTGACTCCTTGCAGGACTGTGACGAAAGTCCTGGACATGCCCCAAATGGCCCTGTCACCTGTGGCGTTGCGGGGTTGCCCAGCAGGGCCCGGTGACCTGAGTGACCACCCCGCTCTGGACCGCGGCCTCGCTGGGAGCAGGCTGGGCACGTTCACAAGGAGGCCCGGCCGTAGCTCCAGCTCCTCGAGAACCAGCCCCCAGGGGGGGCCCCCTCACCTCTGGCCCAGGCTCACCTCACCAGCCTCCGCCTCCCTGACCTTCCTTGTCTGTGTTCCTCTGGGGCCACTCCCCGGCAGCCCCCCTTTGTGGCCGCTGGGGAGACGGACACCCAGGAGGGGGCTCTGAAGCATGGGCGACAGGCACTGCCTTTTGTCTGTTGTCCCAGTAGGAGATTCCGAGGTCCAGAACTTTCCCGGAGGTGGGAAACCGTCCATCCAGACCCCAGCCCCGGGGAGGGGTGTGGGGGGCAGGGGCTTGTTCATTCCTCCTTTCAGGCCCCACCCTGTTAGGAGCGGGGAACCGGTGGAGACCTGGAGTCCGGGAGTGGAGAAGCCGGGGCTCCCTCTGGGATCACACAGACCCCCCTTCCGCCCTCCACCCCCTGTTCCAACCAGGTGGGGCCCGGCCCAGTCAGAACACAGAGTGGTTTCGGACCCCGAGGGCGCATCACCGCAAACACACGAGCCTGGCTGATGCGCAGTGGCTGTTCACACTGATGATCAGCGTGACTTCAACTTTTATTTTTGCATAAGTTTAACTTTTATTTATTTATTCATTTATTTGTTTATATGGTTTTGAGACGGAGGGAGAGAGAGGGAGAGAGAGAGAGAGCTGTCAGCCCAGAGCCCGACGCGGGCTCGATCCCACGGACACTGAGATTGTGACCTGAGCCGAGATGCTTGGCCGCCTGGGCTACGCAGGTGCCCACAATTTAACGTTCAGCTAAACCCTAACTACAGCGAGGCACAGCCGCGCACCTGCCCGCCGAGGGGCAGGGGGTGAAGCCGGGGCCGGATGACCGCTGCCCCCGCCAGAGGCGCTCACTCGCTCACTCCTGCGACGTCGCCACGTCCTCCAGGACGGTGGCACGTGACGGCAGCCGGTGGTCACAGGGCTGCGCCTGGCGGCCTCCCGTGGGGGGCGTCGGAGTCTCCTTCCTTTCACCCGCTGCTGACGCAGGGCAGCTGTCTGGCTCTGGTCTTGGGGGCTCCCACGCAGACTCTGCCCTGAGGCGTGGTGTCGGCCGGGGGCCAAGTCGCGCTTCGTCAGGTTGAGGACCGTATCGTCGTGTAAAGGCTCGCGTAGCAACGGATGTTCGATTTGGTCAAATGCAAACCGTTTTCTGTGTCTGGAGTGAATTTTCTTCTGTTGGTTTACTCTGGCGAATCGCGCTGAGCAGCTTTTGAACCGACCCTGCGTCCCCAAGACCCTCCACCTGATCACCAGGTAGGATCGTCTTTGTTGGTACCTTCAGTTTGGCAAAATGTTACTGAACACACTTTTCTATGTTGCTGAAAGACACTGGTCTGTAGTTCCGTTTTCTTGTAATACTGCCTGGTTTTGGTATTGGGGTGACGCCGACCCCACAGAACAGCCTGAGGACCGTGAGCTACGCGGGCAGGTGCGGCCAGGTGCCGAGGGAAGGGGCTGGGCGCTCCCATGACAAACGCCATCTTGTCCCTCACCCCCCCGCCCCAGGGTGGGAAGTAGGTGCTCTCTGGGCGCCGCGGCACATTGGACCCCAGGGGCATCGAACAGACTTAACACACAATGAAGACACAGGGAACACCCGCAGGTCTGGTGGTGCATAAGGAGCCACATTTATTTATTTATTGGACAGATTCTGAAGTGCACACACAGTACAGGAGCCTAGAGCCTAACACTCGGGTTTAGGACGTCAGGGAGCTAGAGTCGTTACGTCAGGATGGCGGTTACAGCGAGGGGCCAGGGTGTGCCACGTGACCACATATGTACAAGCTACGGGGGGAGGCAGGGGACAGCCAGCTGCGGAGGCACCGCCCTGGAAGAAGCCACGGCCTCTGCTGATCCCGGGGGGCGCGTCCCTTGTCCCAGGGGTAAAAGGAGGGCGCCTTCCGGGGTCCTGCACTGGGGGGGGCTGACGGAGGACCAGCACTGCAGCCTGCTCACGCCTGAAACACCAGCGACGTTCCGGAACTCTCCCCGAGCGCTTCGCCACACCCGCCACACAGGTGCGGAGGGGGTACCAGGGTGGATGGGGAGGCGGCCTCACTGCAGCCACTGGGGGCGTGTGTGAGCGTGCGTGTGTGTGTGAGCGTGTGTGATCAGTGACTGGAACGTTGGCATCTTAGGACTGCTTACTCAGAACACGGAGGCCTTGGAACTTGGGAACATCTCGACACCCTGGGCACCCGCCAGGTCACACTGGAACCTGGAGCCCAGCACCCCTGCCCTGGGGCCACAGCGGATCAGCAGGGGCTCCCCGCTCCCCTGGGAGAGGACGGCTGTCCCTCAAGGCACAATGAGTGCCATCAAGTGTTAAAGAAACAAACTCCCAGAGGGATGGCTTTCTGGATCTTTCTTCCTTCCCCACCTAGTGGGAAACAGCCACCGGCAGGCCTGGCCTCCCCGCCACACCCCACAACGGGGACACCCTCGGGTGCTCCGGAGTAGCCGCTCTGTCACAGACGCGAAGACGGCAGCCCAGTGTGCTAAGTGCCAGCCTCCCAGCGTGAGGTGGGGCGGTGTCTGCAGGGCCAAGGGCCCAGGTGCCCCCGCGTTTCTCTCCCCAGCAGCCCCGGGGCTCCGGCAGTGACAACGGGGACAGTGGTCCAGGCAACTGCCAGGGGCACCGGGGCCAAAGTGAAACAGTCCTGGGGGCACCTCCATGGCCGTGGAGGCTCCTGAACTTAGGGCGCGGCCCCTCCTCTCACCCCCGGAGCGGGTGCTCTGCAGGCTGGCTGGCCTCAGACCCCCGCGCCCGGGCTCGAGCCGCGGCTCCAGGCTGGCTGACCTGAGCGGCTGCGCCCGGGCCCCGCGCCCCCAGTCTCCCCGCGGGACGGCGGGGCTGCCGAGAACCAAGCGTCTGGGAAGAGCATCCTCCCTCCCCGGTCCCCTCCCCGCCCTCGAGGCCACAACAGCCACAACAGGGGCTCCCTCTGGACTGTGCCACACCCCTGCCCTCTGCGTCTCGGCCTGGGGATGTCTGCTTTCTGGGCCTTTGGTTTCAGCCTAGCCACGAGCTCTCTTCCGGAGGTCTCCACACACGGGGCTTCCTAGGGCCTGTTTCCTGCTGATGGAACGATGCCCCCAGGGGACGAGGGGCGCAGCAGGGGCAGTGGCCGCTGACTCGCTGCCCGGACCAGCGACGGGGACGGTGCACTCACAGCCCCCAGGCGCCGGCGCGGGCGGAACCGGACCCGGCTGCCGGACGTTGCTCAGGTGGCGAGCCCATCGCCTGGTCCCACGTCCGAGGCGAAGAACTTTCCCAAAGGAAAGCCTCACACTGGACCCTTGTCACCTGGTGTGGGAGCCGAGCCCACGCATCCCCAGAGGAAAGAGGCTGCACTCATTTCCGGCCTCGGCACACAGGACCGGCACTGTGGCCACATGCCACGGCAGTGCCATGGGGACCACTGGGCTGACGGAGCTTCAGACCACTGACTGGGGCTCGACAAGGTAATCCGAACCAAGTGGAAAGGTGGGGTGTCGCTGGGGGTGCCCTGCAGGGTGTGGCAAAGGCAGTGGAAGGCGCCAGTGAGCGGCGTGGCCCAGTGGGCCACAGACCTGGGCCTGGACGCCCAGATTCTGAGCGGGACCTGCTCCTGGTGGGACACGGGCTTGTGGGTCGGTTGCTGTTTTCACTTGAGTTAGAAAGAGGCCACATGTGCCGGGGGCAAGGGGACAGGTCACTGGAGACCCCCAGGCCCTGGGGCTTCTGGGTGCGCTGCCGGACCTGACCCTGAGCCTGGGGCGCTGAGCCTGGGGAGGGCTCTGGCCCCGGCCGGGCCTCAGGTGCACAGTCCGTGGGGAGCATGGAGTGGACGCTGCAGCGAAATGAGGGCCGGGACCTCAGGCGGGATAGGACAGCCTCCTCGATGGTGGGGACCCCATCGCTGCTGCCCCCACCCGGCCCCACGGAATCTTCTCGCTGGCACTCACACACACCCTTGTCTCGGAGCAGAGGGGGGCGCAGACCTGCGTCCCAGGAACGAGCTGGAGACCCTGCACCCCAAGCCCCTCGCAGCCCAGACCGGGTCCCCTGATGCTCTTACACACACACACACACACACACACACACACACATGCGCGTGAATGCGCCCCGGGTGGCAGGCCTGTCCCACAAGCCTGAGCTCGGGCCCGGGCGGCAGGTGTGCCCCGGCCTTTGCACACGCCCCTTCACCGTGGTCGTCCCTACGAGGC
Source organism: Proteles cristata cristata (assembly GCA_017311185.1). NCBI lineage: Eukaryota > Metazoa > Chordata > Mammalia > Carnivora > Hyaenidae > Proteles > Proteles cristata. The sequence goes on along the minus strand of JAESUZ010003280.1, from coordinate 96,513 downwards.
TTGGGGCTGGGAGAGGGCCAGGCGTGGGGTGGGGTCCATCCGCACCTACGGGTCTATGTGAGGGCATTAGAAATAAATACTTATAAATAGGACACAGTCTTATAGTTACTTTCTGAGTGGGCTGTTCCGGTGTCACTAGCTAATGTATATTAATTATAAGTCTGTCTATGCTTAAAAAAATATCAGAACGGCAGCGATGCCCCGAGACTCGTGCCCCCCGGCCTCTCTGGCACCTGCCAGCCCCTCCCACCCGGGGCCCGCTCCGAAAGAAGACAGAACGCGGCCTGCTGGGGGAAGGATAGGTCTTGTGGCCCAGGTGCCCGGGCCGGAGGTGGCGCTCCGGGGGCCCCACGCAGCGTCCCCGGCAGGGGACGGGCTGGCTGGCGGACTGGTGGGGGCAGGCTGGGCGCACGTGACATGATGGATGGTGACGGGGACTGGGGGTGGGGCTGGCCTGCTGGCTGTCTTGGGGGGCGAGGGGGTTTCGGCTCAGACCCTCATCTGGGCGGACCGCCGTCTGGACAGCTTGGACCTGCGGGAGGTGGAGACAAGCGGGGGTCGGGGCGCTGGCCTCTCGGCGGCGGACGCCCCTCCCCTCCCTGCTCGCTGGGAGACGCGGTGCCCGTCCGTGGGCCTCGGGCGCGCCTGCCCACCCTCCCCAGTCGCCGGGGCAGGAGGGCAGGGCTCCCATCCCTGGGGCCCCGCTGCGCCCAGGCCTGACCTCGAGCTGTGTCTGCAGCCGCGAGAGGGCCTGCGCCCGGTGGCGTGTACCCTTTGAACATTTCAGGGGCTCACACGCTTTACCAGCAGTAAACACCGACGTCCTTGTGGACGTCCCCAGGGCGGCGCCCTCGCGCGTACCGTATGGTCCCGGCCAGGAGGGGGTTGAAGGCGTACAGCCAGTCGTGCATGTCCTTGTCGCTGTTGGCCTGCAGCAGGATGCCGCGGTGCTCGGTGCACACGGCGAACGTGTTGGGCGTCTGCAAAGCAGAGGGGCGTGAGACGGCCGGTCGGCAGGCGGTGGTCACACCTGCGGCCCGGGGTTGGGGGGGCTGGGGAGGGGCGCCCCCGACACCTCCCAGGGGTGAGGGAGCGGAGAGAGGACCCGCACGAGCGCAAACGCCCGGTCCGGCCCGCCCGGGGGGGCTCCCTGCGGAAGGCTCTGCAGTAGGGACGTCTCCTCCCTGCCCCGGGCTCCCTGGCGGCTGCTCTGCGTGGCCCCTGGGATGCGTCTGCCCCTCACGGGCCGAGGTCCCTTCCCCTGCGGCCCTGGCTCAGCCACTGCGCTGGCCTCTCCTGCCTGAGCCCTTGAGGGGGCGGGTGCGGGCGGCACGCTGAGTCCATGCCCAGCCCCTGCCACGGGGCACGGGGAGTTGGCCAGCGGGCAACGCGGCCTCCGGCGGAAGGAGTCTGGGCTCCTGGCACACACGGCCAGGGCTGCTGCTTGCTCGGAGCGGGGCGGGGCAGAGCTGGGGGGCAGGAAGGCTGTGCTCCCGGCCCCGGACTGAGGGCGTCCCTGGGGAAGGGGTCAGGACCTGCCTCACCCACGGACCACAGCCCTCGGCCGGCCGCCACTAGGACTAGGTGCCCCGTGGGTGGGCGAGCGGGGGGGCCCCGCCCGCCCCGCCTCCCGGGCTGACCTTGAGCATGGCCTGCTGGTCCTCGCTGTACTCCACCTGGGCGGTGGACAGGTTGAGCACGAACCGCTCCACGGAGTCCTTGTCACTGTTGTACATGTAGGCGTACGGCCGCCGCACCACCACAAAGCGCTTGGCCCAGCCGGCCGTGTGCGGCTCCAGGAAGTGCAGGTAGCCCTTCTTAGAGACGATGGGGCTGCAGAGGGGCACCTGCTGGCTCGCGCGCTCTGGGCGACCGGGGGGGTCCCCACAGCGGGGCCCACCACCCTCCACCAGGCCCCTGGCGGTGCCGGCAGGGGCTCAGAGACCAGAACCACCCGCCTGTCTCTGGGGCGCAGTTTCCCTGGCTGTGAGGAGGAGAAACTTCTAAAGCTGCCCGCACTGTCACACCGGGTCCTGTGACAACACCCGTGGACGGCAGCGTTCTTGGGCCACAAGGCAGGCATTTCGCACAGCGGCCAAACTACCAACTCGCAGATGCATTAAACTGTCTTTCTGCAGAGGCGCCCGCTGGCCCCTGGCCCCAGGCCCTGGCTCTGACCCACCCTCCTGCCCTCGGCTTCTGCTCGCCCTCTGCGCCTGCCCCAGGTCAGGGGTGGCCTGCGTGTCTCCCTGGTACGGGGCTGTCCCTGGGCCTGACTCAGGGACAGGGCTGGTTGGGTGGTTTTAGAAGCGCCCCTGCTTGGGGCAGGGCCCCCCACACACCTGACCCGGATCTCCTGGATGTCAGGAACCAGCAGGCGCGGGGGCTCCTTGTCGGCCTCAGCCGCCCGAGCAGGGGAGGGAAGCTTCTTGCAATCTACCTCGGGCACGGGCTCGGGCTCAGGGCTGGCCGGACGGGAGCAGGGCTGTGGCGTCCTGGGAAGCAAAGGAGGCCTCTGCATCCCTGCCGCGCAGGGGCTCCCCCACACCCAGCCCCCACAGGGGCGCCTCCGTGTGAGCCCGCCGCACCCACGGCGGGGCTCGGGGGGGGGTCCCTCACCGGCCTTCTCCGGCATTTCCCACCCCCGACCCCTGTGAAAGCGCCGCCTCTTCGGCTCCCCAGCTGAGCTGAGGTTGACACAGGTCTGCCCGGCCCAGAGGGGACTGGAAGCCTTTATATTTTGAGAAGAAAACGTGGATGCTTTGAGGGGTTTAACGCCTACGGCCGGCTGTAAGGGGTGCTGGTGACACCGAGCAGACACCCATCCGCGCAGCAGCAGGCCCGTGGGGCTCGAGGCTACTTTGCCGCCTTTCTCCTACTGACCTTTGTGACAGCACTTGCCCCCAGAAAGGGTTTTGTGACTTGTGCTCGTTTGACCCATTCCTGGGTTCAGTCCCAAATGCAGCTTAAATTTACGCTTCAGCAGAAAGTGGCCTCGGAAAAGTCACACCACCAGGGGGCTGGGGGCCGCGCCCGCCAGGGCAGACCCTGCCGCCTGGCCCTGCCCTGGCGGCCTGTGGCCGTCCCTCACGCTCCGCCACACGCGCCCCGCGGTAACTGCACCAAGCGTCCGAGTCACGGCCGCGGTTATCAGTCGGTTCTTGACGCTAGAAGCTTCTCCCGGAGCCCGGAGCTCACTCACCTCAGATCAGCCGCTCCGTACCGCCCTTCCACCAGAGAGGGGCAGGTGGAGGAGGGGGTGAGCGTGGCCGCCCCCAGAGGGGACATGGACGGGTCCCGAAGCAGGGTGACAGACATCTCGGAGAGCTGTGGAGGACAGTGACCCTTTGGCGGGGGGCGTGCGGGGCGGGGACACCCCTACAGAGGCCAGTTCCTGTACTGCTGCTCACCTTTTACCTCCACTGGGGGCACCCCCATTCCAGCTGCAGGCCAGACCCTTCCCAACCCCCCTTGACCTGCCCTTCCCCAGGCTCCGTCCTGCTTCAGGAGGGATTCATGACCGGTGGGCTCCAAACAGTGAGCCAGGACCACAGGGGGTCGGGGGGTAGACTCTGAGCCCCAACTTGAGGGTGTGCAGCCCATGAGATACGGACAGAGGCCCTTCCAGGCAGAGGGGAGGCTCGTGCAAAGGAGGAAGGCCAGACACGGCAGGCCACAGGTCAAAGGTGAAGACCAGTAACGGGCCGGAGGCCGTGAGGCACACAGCGCAGGGCAGGCCCCGAAGCAGGGTGGCCGGGGGCAGCACAGGGACCACACTCACTCTGGGGTCGAGGGTCCGTCCCTGGTAGAGGAAGGGTGAGCTCAGGGTCAGGGCCTGCCCTGCCCAGGACAGGGGCAGGTGGGTGAGGGCCAGCCGGGAGGCCCCTGCGCCCCACGGACCCCAGGCCCTTGAGTAGGACAGTACGGTTCCAAGAAAACCCTTATTTCCGTCTCTGGATACGAGTGTGAGTTCTTCTCGGGGACGACAGCCCCGTGGGGGGTCTGGGGGTGGCCCCTCTCTGCCCACCTTGCTCTCACTGGCGCTGACGCACACGTGGCTGTGGGTGTACTCTCGGTTGAACGTGTGTGTGAGGAGGCGTAAACACTGCAACAAGAACAGATGGCGGGTCAGGAGGCCCCCAGCCGCCACCCCGCCTCAGGCACGGCCCCCTGCAGGCCCCCTGACACGGATGGATGACTGGCCAGGGGCCCAGGCACAGAGGGTCAAGGCACCTCCCCTCCACGGTGACAGGTGAGCCAGGGGAAGCTCTTGGCGCAGGCTGGGGACCTAGGGCAGAGATGGGGGGCAGCGTGGCCCACAGTCTCAGAGGCCTTCCCACCAGCCCGTCAAGCAACAGAAAGAGCCAGCTCTGGACGGTGGTGGTAAGCTCCCTGTCAGCATAGGTATTCAAGAAAGCAGGTTACTGCTTGGGGGAGGAAGCTGTAAACGGCTGACAAATTCCAGTGTGGGTAAGGAGAGGGGCAGGCCCGGGGACTCTCGGGACCCCTCGTGCTCCCAGCTCCTGCTCTGATGGGACAGGGCTGAGTCACCCCTGGAGGGGCCAGGGGTCACGGCACGGCTGGCTGGGCTACCTTGACGGCCAGCTCCCGCTGTCTCTCGTTGGGGGCCTCCAGGGGAGATGGGCGGCCCTCGGCCGAGAGCGGGGAGGAGGGGCTGGACGACCCGTGGGAGCCAGAGTCCTCGCTGGAGGCGGGGGACGGCGCCTCAGGGCCGGGCCGCTGCGTGGTCTCCAGCTTCTCCCGCAGCAGGAGGTAGTGCCTGGTCTTCTCGACCTGCAGGAGAGCCAGGCACGGCTCAGGCCCGGGGTTGGGGGGGAGCTGAGGGACACTGGAGCGCCCTTCCCTGCACCCCGGGGTGGGGAGCTGGAGAGCACTGAGCCCCTGCGCCCTGGGGTGGGGAGCTGAGGGACACTGGAGCCTCCCCCGCATCCTGGGGTGGGGAGCTGACACTGGAGCCTCCCTGCGCCCTGGGGTGGGGGGAGCTGGAGGGACACTGGAGCCTCCCTGCATCCTGGGGGTGGGGGGACCAGGACACTGAGCGCCCTTCCCGCCCGGGTGGTGGGGAGCTGAGGGACACTGAGCCTCCCCCAGCCCTGGGGTGGGAGCTGAGGGACACTTTCGAGCCTCCCCTGTGCCCTGGGGGTGGGGGGAGCTGAGGGACACTGGAGCCTCCCCTGTGCCCTGGGGTGGGGGGAGCTGAGGGACACTGAGCCTCCCCTGCATCCTGGGTGGGGAGCTGAGGGACACTGGAGCCTCCCCTGCATCCTGGGGTGGGGGGGAGCTGAGGACACTGGAGCCTCCCCCTGCATCCTGGGGTGGGGGGAGCTGAGGGACACTGGAGCCTCCCCCTGTGCCCTGGGGTGGGGGGGAGCTGAGGGACACTGGAGCCTCCCCCTGCCCACCTCCTGCAGCAGACTCAGCTTCTCCAGCTCCCACTGATGGTCCAGGATGAGGCTGTCGCTCCGCGGTCTCCAGCCCGCCAGGTTCTCCTCGCCGCGCACGTAGGCCACAGACGTATCCAGCACGCGCCGCCGCCGCCGCTGCATCCCTGGAGGGGGTGCCGGGCAGGCCACATCGGTGCCCTGGACCAGGTCTAGGGCCCCCCGGGGATGGGGGGGACTCGTTCACAGAGGGAGGCTGGCCCCCTCCAGGGAGAGCCTCAGCCACAGGAGGTGACCCAGCATAGCGGCGGCTACCGCTCTCCCCTTCTCCCCCCCGACTCCCCCACCCCCCACCCCCATCCTCTGGCCTCTCAGAGCACCTCCCCAAGGGCAAAGGTGAGCACTTGACTCTCAAAAGTGAGCCCCCACCCACTGCAATTGGCTGAGGTGACCCGAGCGACCCCGGGGTCCCAGGCTCCTAACAAAGTGCCGTCCCCAGGCACCTACCTGGGCTGCCGGCGTCGGCCACATGGCACAGGCTGAGCTCGTACACGCCTGTCACGCGGTTGCTGCGGGGGGCAGAGGGGAGGCGGGTGGGCACCGGGCACGGCACGGATCTGTCCTGCCGTGAGCCCATGCCGGGGGCCCTGCGCGGGGCTGCGGGGCTGCTGGGGGCCCCAAGCTGCAGCCGCTCGTGGGCCATCCGCGGCCCAGACCCCGCCGGGCCCCCTCTTTCCAGGGACCGCTGATTTTGGCGAGTGCAGGCCACCAAGCTTTGCACGGGGGCGGGCCCAGCTCACAGACAGTGCCCGTGCTTGCTAGGTGACCCCGCATGACCGGGCTACAGCTGAAGGCCACTGAGTCCTAAGCCCCAGACTCGGCTTCCCAGCTGTCTCCGAGCGTCCGGCACACTGGGTCCACGGGACCGTGTGGGGAGCGTCACTAAAGGTGAGCACAGGCAGCCTGCTGGCCTCTGCTACTGGAGCAAAGCCCCCTCCTCACTGCTATGACATTCCTGTTCACCGACACCAACCCCCCAAGAATGCAGGGACAGGTCAAAGGGCAAGAAGGGACCGCTGGGCCTGACATTCTCCTCCCTCGGGCCTGCTGGCCTCCAGGAGGCAGGAGACCCTCTCTGTCCAGAGCGCCCTGGGGGCACTGCCCTGAGGGCCTGGGGGGAAGTGGGGCCCGAGGACCCCCCATGGAAGCCACAGGGCAACCCCCGCAGGCCTTCTCCAGCACTCCCGTGGGCAGGCACGGGCTCTCTCACGCCCCTCAATGTGCCGTCTGTGCCCCATGGCCTCCACGGACCCCCCTCAGGGGCAGGTGGGAGACTCCGCATGCAGGGGACCGGTTGGGAGGGGGGCCAGTCTGCCTTCTGGTCCGGGCCCGCCTGCAGCTGGCATGTCACTCGAGCCTCTGCTGGACCCGCCAGCCGCCCCTCCCCCGGGCAGAGTCTGGTCCGTCCTCACTGGGACCAGAGTGCGGGACGGCAGGCCGCCGGGCCACCTCCCGCGGGCAGGCCCACCTCTCCGAGGCCCGCAGGCTCCCGCTGCCAAACAGGTTGCGGATGGATCGCGAAGCGGGCAGCTTGGCGTCCCGAGAGTGGAAGACCATGCAGAAGTCCTTGGTGATGACGGCGGGCTGGGTGCAGTTCTCCATCTGCAGGGGTTGAGGCGGGGGGTTGGGGCTCAGGCGCCAGAGCACCCCATGGCTCCCCGGCCCCGATCCCCTTCTAACCCTCTCCCGGGGCACACAGGCCACTGACCTTCCGGGGCCTCTGCCAGGCCTCCGGCCCAGGTGGGAGGTCCCTGCCTGCCCAGGAGACGGCTGGGGCAGAGCCAGGGTCCCGCCTCCCCGGGCCGCAGAGGGCTGGCGTCGGTGCCGGGGACCCCGAGGGTTGCAGGCACAGGCCTCGCCCTGTCAGGCCCCCACCACCTCACCATGGGACGGGGCAACATGCTCCCAGAAATATCTGTGAGGATCAAACTGGATCCTGGCTTCCCACCCACGTTTCGGTCCAGAGGACGTCCCAGGGCCCCGACGCACCGTGTCTCGCACGCCTGCTCACCACAGGCGCCGGCGGCCCTCTGTGTGCCGGGACTCAGGGCGGCAGGGCCCAGCCAGCGGCCCCCCAGCGAACCGCCATCCCGAGAGGCCGTCAGGGGCCTCCTTCCCACGGCCGGAGAGATGGGGCTGGGAGGGGACATCGAGGCCCTTCTCTCCGCTGCGCCCCTGGCTGCCACCCTGGGGCCCCGAGTCATTGCTGCTGCACCGGCTGGCGAGGCCCACGCTCCTGCCCGCCCGCTGTACTTTTAAGGGGAGGCACAGCCCAAGACCCTGGGGCTGGGGCTGTAGGCTTCTGGCTCAGGCTGCCTGGAGCATAGACGCAGCGATCCGGCGACCCCAGGGCAAAGCCGTACACTGAACATGGTGGGGGGCGGAGGTCGCTGCGAACAGCGCCGTTAGCAGTACGTGGGCTGAACAAGGACTCGACAAGACCTCTGTCCTAAGCTGCTGAGCGCCCCACGGCCCCTTGGCAAGCAGCTCAGGCTTGGGGGGCAGTGGCGTGGGGGTGCGTCCCGGGCGCAGGCCTCTCACCTCGATGTAAGCGGAGAGAGTCATGTAGATTTTCTCTCGGTACGGGGTGACCCGGTTCAGCAGCAGAGAGTTATGCATGGAGCTGTCCCACGCGGCCTCAAACTGGTAAAAGGTCCTGAAAGGAAGCAGAGACAAGGTCAAATGTGGCAGCAAACAGGCTGGTCTTGTGGGCTGGGGACATGCAGACGACAGACACAGAGAGATGTGTGGGCCACTGGTCAGGAAGCCTGGGCGGCGGGTCGAGGAGAACAGTAGGCTCCTCCGTACTCGGGGCCGGGCCGGGTCGGGGGGGCTCCCGTGGACGGATGGACGGGGCAGCCACAGCGCGGACGCTGAGGTGGGGGCGGAGGGGCCGGGGAAGGGAGGGCAGGAGGCAAGCGGCAACAAAGGGGAAGAGGGAGGGAGAGGAGGGGAGACTGGGGCGGGGGGGGGGGACGGGGAGAGGGCAGGAGGCCCCCCCTCCCGCCCCGTCTGAGTAAGGAGGTCCCAACCTGCCCAGGTTTGCCAAAGCCCTGTGTGGCCCACCTCCTCCCCTGGGGGAGGACGCTTGGAGTGGAAGCAGGGTGGCCTGGGGCAGACGGCCTCTCCTCGCCCCCCCGTGGCCGGGCTCCTCTCCGTCTAGCACAGAGCAGGCTCCCTGTCCCCATATCAGAGCAGGCGGCGGGCCCTGCCCCCGGTCCCCATCTCCAACCCAGAAAGACTGTGAGCAAAGCAGGACCCCATGGCCTGGAAACCCCCCGAGGGCAGCTGGAGCGCCCCTGGGAGGCAAGACCTTAGCTTCTTCAGTGGCCCCTGCTTCCAGCAGGGTTTTGGATTAAGGAAAGTTCCTGCTTTCAACCACCCGACGGCAGAGCTCCTGAACTCTTGCCTGAGGCTGGGTGAGCGTCTGAGGGTCCTATCTGAGGTGGGGGATTCGCCTCAGTCCCCGTGTGGCCTCTTGGCCCCCAGCCTTGCCCCGTTTCCATCCAAGCGTCCTCAAAGACATGGCCGAGAAACACGTCGACACAGACCGCGGGCAGCGGCTCACGCCCCGGCCCCCCCCAGGCCTCTCCCGAGGAGCGGGCCCGGCCCGGGAGCATGGAGGGCGGCCCGGAGGAGCGAGGCCACGCCGGGGGCGCAGACGGGCTCTCCACGACACGCTCCGGGGGCGCGGGGTGAAGCGGTGGGACGGGGCCAGGCCGCTGTCACACACACGTCACCAAGTACAAAGATCCAGGGGAAGGGCCGTGAGGACAGCGGGGTTCCCGGAGAACTGGCAGAGAGCACAGGGGCACACGTCGCAGGAGAAAGGGGGTTGAAAAGCGGAAGAGGGACAGACCAAGCGAGCGCGGAAGAGAAAAGTGAGCTGTACCTAGTGTCATTTCCGAACGAAACGCTAAAGGTGGAGGCAGCCAGGACATACACGTACACACAGAAGAGATGGACAAGTCAGAGCGAGCACTGTCACACAGCTGGGTACAAGCTAACCGACAGTGAGCGGGTGTGTGTGCGCCCGACGGCCACCGTGGAGGCTCGTGGGGCGGCGGGCGGGGCCCTCTCTGACCCCCGTCCCCCACGCCTGCGCTGAGAGCTTTGGGTCCATCTCCAGCAGGACCCGGCGGGTACCCATGGACCCATGACCAAGACCTAAAGGGACCCCCTCTGTACCAGGGGCCCCCAGATACCCCAGGCCCTATGGGCTGAGCCGGCGGTCCACACAGCCTGGCCCAAAATGCCCTCCGGACTGCTCCGCTCCCAATACTGCCATATGGCCACGTGACCTCGGGCCATCACCAGACCTCTCTGTTCCCTGCTTCCCGGACGGACGCTGGCAGGCACTAGGACAGGCTCACGGAGATGCTGCAGGTGAGGGAGCCAGCTCGGGGTGGTGAGGGCAGTGCCCAGGGCCACCGTTGCTACTTCCAGTCCTCCCCTCCTACACGGCCTGATGACACACGGGGGAAGGCCAGCCGGCCCCAAACCCTCCAGCTCGGCCCACAGCCTCGGCTCAGTGCTGCCCCCTCTGCCCGCCTGCCTCAAAGGTCACCACAGAGTGCAGCTGGCACCCCCCAGGGCAGGTGCTCTAGGCACGTGGCCCCAGCCTGCCCCATCGTTGGCCCCAAGATCCAGCATCAGCAGAGTTCTCCTACATCAACGTGCCCTTCTGGGCGCCGCTCCTGGCACGGGCTCCGACTCAGGCATCAAGAGCTCGGCCCCCACCTCATCTGCAGCCCCTCAACCCTTGGGTGGGACCCACCAAAGGAGCCAGGGCCAGCTCGGTCAGGCCAGCTGGGGGCCCCGGCCCAGGACCGCGTGGACGGTGCCAGGACTGGCCAGGCTGCACCGAGAGGTGAGCCCGCCTCCGCACGGGGCTTACCGAGGCCTCTGAACGGCGCTTGTGGCTGGGAGCCCCTCGGTCAAGTTAGGAGGTGGCTTTTGCCCTGCTGAGACTCCAGTGACCGAGAATCTCTCTGAAAACCCGAACCTGTGGGTCTCACGTAGGCAGTGAGGGGGTGGGGGTCCTCTTGGGCCCAGGTCCTCAGCCTAGGACGGCGCCTTTCACTGCGCCATTCTCCAGGGCCCAACACGGCCGGGGTCAGCCCCCAGCCCACTGTGGGAGCCAGGCCCCGGAGCCCCCACAACACTCCCGAGCCCCCGAGGCCTGTGCAGAGGGAGATCCCACCCAGAGGACAGCAGGTGTGCGTGGGGGTGGGGAAGGTGGCACCCCCCGCCCCCCGTGGGGGACCCAGACAGCCATGTAGGACACCAGGCCTGCTGGACACAACATGGGAACGGGTTGGTACCCCCTTCATCACGAGGCAGAGACTGGGATGCAGAGAGCTAGAGAGGGAGCCATAGGGAGCCTGGAGGCCCCGGGCACCGGACCAGACCCCCACTCATGAGCAGGCTCAGGACTCTTGGGATTGCTCAGGTCACCCCAGGCAAAGAGCCCCGTTCCCCACAGTACCTCTCACTCTGCCCCCCTTGACACCCAGCCAGTCCCTCAGATGCGACTTCTGGGGGAGCGATGCAGCTCAGACACGGGGTCCCTGGACCCTAAGCGGCAGCACAAGTGTCTCTGGTGGTGCAGATTCTCAGGCTGCACTTCAACCCACTGGCCCACCGAGGCAGAAGTGCCAGGATGCGGCCACCTCGTGAGCCGAGCACCGGAACTCACTCCGGCACCCCCCTGGGGGCTTGGCCCATCCCACCGTCCCGCGGGCCCTCCAGGTCCAGCCTGTTTTGGGAAATAGGCCAGACCCTGTGTCCCTCCTCCAATGAGGTCCCACCCACGGCTCCAGTCCTTCACCCTTCTCAGGGACGCCCTTGTGAAGAGAGAGCAGCGGGCAGGGCTTCACCCACGGCAGAGCCCTAGGGCTTCCCACAGCGCCCTCCCTCTGGAAGGACCTGGAAGGCTGACCGCGGGGCTCAGAATCGTGGCGCCCCCTCCTGACACATCCCTGGTCCGTGTCCAGGAGCCTCCAGCCTTGTCCCCGCTCAGAGCAGCTTGAGACAGGTGGGGAGGGGTCCCAGGCCAGGAGGTCGCTGAGGCTCTCCCCTAACCACCAGAGTCGGGCAGCAGGGGCCCAGAAGCGGGACCACCCCAATTCAGTGCCGGGACACAGAACTTGACGCCCAAACAAGTGAGGACCCACGTGGGGAAAACCAGAAACTCACTTAAAAGTTCTGTTGACACAGAAAACGTCATATGCTCTAAAATGTCTCCGTGTCGACTCTTGCTCAGAGAGCCTTGGAGGCTGCACCGGCCAGGACAGTGGTGGTGGCTCACTTCCCCTCGGGCTGTGACACGGGGGCCCCGCGTCCGCCCTGCCTAAGCTCACGGGCTCAGGGCGGGCCGGACGGCCAGGGTGGAGTGATCAGAAGCCGGGGCTCCTGGCACACAGCGCCTGAGTACTCCCGACGTGTCTCTCGTGTGCCGCCTGCACGGGGGCCATTTACGCGTGTAGACAACTGTGTTGTGACTTGTACCCGGCGCTTGTGACAAGTGTCACAGCCATGGTAGGTTAATGCGCAGGCAGGGTGGGCATCCTGATGCAAATGTTGAGAATCTGAAAATTAACCCCCATGCCTAAGGTTTCACCAAGAAACTCATAACGCTCTGGGAAGTACGTTTCTAGAAGAGGTACTACTCTCAAGAGTGGCCCCGGGGAAGACTTCCAGGACGGAGCCCCCTGGACAGCAGCCGGGACCGCCCTCAGGTGCAGTGAGAAGCGGGACCCCAGCAAGATCGCACAGCTAAGAGCAGGGGAGCGGGCTTGAGGCCCGGCCGTGGGGATTCTGCCGTGCCTGATTCGACACACACAAGGCTCAGCGGCCTCAGGCGCCGCGCAGTGCGAGAGTCCTTGGACCAGAAGGAAACGGAGAAACCAGAGGATTAAGGGACTGAGGGGACGAGGAAGTGAGGGGGTGAGGGGGTGAGGGGATAAAAGGATATGATAGGGGGTGAGGGGATGAGCAAGGAGGGGGTAATGGGGTGACGAGATGAGGGGCTAAGAGGGTGAGGGGTGAGGAAGTGAGGGGATGAAGGGGTGAGGGGACGAGGGCTGAGGGGTGAGGGCTGAGGACATGAGGGGATGAAGGGTGAGGTGAGGGGATGAGGGCTGAAGAGGTGAGGGGACGAGGGGTGAGGGGACGAGGGGTGAGGGGACGAGAGGTGGCAGGTGAGGGACACAAGCAGGAGACACACTACAAAGCCGTGTGCAAAGCTGACAGCTTCCTGTCTCAGCGCGTGTGTGGGTCACAGCAACTTGAGGCAGGCGCTGAATTACCCCCTTTCTAAGGGGGAAGGAGAACAAGGTTCTGGAAGGCTCTGCCACCTGTCCACACTCACGCGGCCAGCCGAGGGCACCGCCAGGCCGCCCCGCGCCCTGCCCTATGCCTCCATCTGGGACAAGCCCCTCCCTCCGCCACCTCCCACCGTCCACCAGTCCCCAGTCCCGCCATCACGGTGGCTCCCTGCCCCGTGGAGCTGGGCGCTGCCTGAGTCTTGGGGCTCTGACCCCCACTTCCCTCCCAGGGCCCCGAGCCTCCTCTCACAGGCCAAGCCCACAGGCCCTATGAACTCTCATCTGGAACTGGCGGGGGGTGTGCCCCCTGCTCAGGTGCAGGGGTGAGGGCCTCATGAAGTGGGGGGCTAGCGAAGAAAGCCCTGCTAGCAAGGAAAACTGGGTCCTGTTCGTTTCCTGGTGCCACGCCTCCCCTTGGCCACCGGGCATTGTCTGCTTTACCCAGAACCTTCCAGGAGGCCTGCGTTTGGGGCGGTGGGCTGAGGACCAGCAAGCACCCCTCTATCCTGCTGAGCTGGCTGTGGAAATGCAAACGTGAAGACACAGCCACACCCCCTCGAGCCCTGACGCCACAGGCCTGGAGGTCTCCACTCAAGGAAACAGCCCGTCACTCGGGGCCCGCCCCGGGCACGCAGCCGAGCCAGGCGCTCCCAGCCCAGAGCCTTCCGAGAGCAGGGACACGGCGCCAGCCAGCCCAGCTCCCCGCGCGGCCTCCCCCGGCACACGGCCCGGGGACACGGGTCCCTGCTCCGGGGCAGCCACCCCACCCTAGCTTCCCCCGGCAGGGTCCCCCGAGGGCCCGCAGCAGCCCTTGGGAGAGACGCTCTCATCAAACATACGTATTGCGCCTGAGGGTCACAGCAGCAGGACCACGGCCTGTCAACCCTCCGGGGGGCCTAGGCCACAAGTGACCGTCACAGCCATGACTCAGACAGTCCTGCCGTGCCCCCCGCGCTACCCTGGGGCTCCTTCCAGAAAAGGAGCCGGCACCAGCCCTACCCCGCTCCAAATAGCTTAAAGGCTCAGACACTTGCTGGAAGCCTTCCAACCGCTCACATCATCTTCCACAAGAGCTGTCCTGCAGGACCGCCGCCACGGAGCCACAGTCCACGGGACCCGGAAGGACGCGACCCTGACCCTCTGCTCAGAACAGACTCGAGTCTCACGACAGACGGTCCTGATTACGGACTCTGACGCTGTCCGTGCCCAGGGCCTCAGTGACCCCTGCACCCAGCGGGCGCTCGAGTCGGAGAGGGCATCCCCTGCCCAGGAATGCCTGGCTCCCGGGGGTTTGGATCCCGGGCCGCCCGAGTCAGTCCAGAGACCTCCTGGGCCCTTCACGACTTCCCCGCCCACCTCCTTGCAAACAGGGCGTGGGGTGGCCAGCCTGGCCGGGCAAGGGGCTTCCGCCCCCGGGAGGGGGTGCCGTGCGGAGGTCCCGTCCGCCCGCACGTCCCGGGCCCAGCGCCGCCCCCCTCCCTCTTTTCTCTTTCACCTTGCAGGGAGTGGGGCTGGTGCGGCCAGCCTGCATGCGGGGGCGGGGGGGCACCTGCTCCTGCTCCGGCAGGGGTGGGTAGCGCAGGGCGGGAAGGCTCAGGGGCGGCGGGGGGGGGCGGGGCAGGAGGCCAGCCAGTGTCTACGGGCAGGAAACTACCAAAGCAGCCAAAATCAAGAGGGTGGGGAGAAGGGGCTCAGCCAAGGCGGGGGGTGGGGGGGAGAGGAAGCAACAAAGAAAATCAAAAAAGTGTTCCGAGGAAATAAAACGAAAGAAAATGGAGAAACAGGAGGGAAAGCGGAGCGAGTGTAGAAGGAATCCAAAAAGCTGAAATTAAAAGTCGGGGCCGTGGGTCTGGGGAAGGAGAGAGGCTGAAATAAAACCAAGGGGCACAAATGATACCTAGGCATGTCCGAATCAAGAAACTGCCTGCAAAACACAAACAATCACAGGTTAGTGAGGGCGGCGGGCGGCGGGCAGCGGGCAGCGGCAGCGAGGGCAGGGGCAGAGGGAGCAGGGGCAGCGGGGGCAGGGGCAGCGGGGGCAGGGGCAGCGGGGGAGCAGCTGTCCGCGGCAGCAGGCCCGCTCTGAGCAAAGCGGGAGGAGGCCGAGGTCGTGGCAAAGCGCGTGGACGGCCGGAGCCCCTGGGCCCGAGCCAGGCTCGGGGCCTCTGCGCCTCAGCGTCTCCCGGGGGAGCCGGGCGCGCCCAGGCGGCCCCTCCCAGGCTCCGAGGACATCAGCCAGGGCCAGGGAAGAGGAAGATCCTCGAGGAGGGGCCTGCTGGCTTGGCCAGCCAGGCCTCAGGATGGCACCCGCCTGGGGCCACCAGGGGAAGAGGGTCCCCCAGACTTTGCTGGGGGCAAGGCCGGGGGTCGGAGAGGTCCCAGGGCTGCACCAGCGTGGGCAGGAGCCAAGCCTGAGGCCAGAGCAGCTCTGGGCAAGGTCTACGGTCCCACACTGTGGACGAGCCTTCCTCTGCCCTGGACACAGGCCATGGACGCAGAGCTGCCCTGAGGCCGGCCTCACTGCCACAGCCCCCAGGAAGCAGAGCCAAAGCCCCCGTCAGTGATGGGTCCTCGGGCCTCTAGGAGCGGGCGTGGACCTGTGTAGCCACAGCCCTGCTGATCCCAGGTCGCGCCGGGGGCCACAGACTCCTAAGCTGCCTCGGGACGTAGCCCAGAGCCAGGGGCCCCTCAGCCAGGCTGGCAGGACAACGGGAGGAGCCGGAAACACGATCCTCAGTGCAGGGAGACCGCCCTTTGGGGGGGGGTACCCACCTCACCCACTTGTTTTTGCCCCCCACTCCCTTTCTGCTCCCAAAATCTAGAAGTTGCCTGGACAAAGGAAGGGTCAGAGGCCTGGGGGACGCTGAGGTCACTCGGCATGGCAGACAGACTCCTCCCCAGTGGAGGGTCAATGGCACAGGCCCTCCGGGCCCACCCTTCCCTCTGGGGACCCAGTCTCCACATCCCTGGAAGCAGCCCCCGTGGGGCTGGGGGCCAGGCCTCCTCTGATGCATTCTCATGGCATCAGAGGGGCCCCTGAGCCGGCCCACCCCACGGGGCCCCAGCCTGCACATCGTGAGAACCCCCTTGGCACTCTCCACCCCCGCTCCGCCCCCCTGGACATGGGTGTAGGGAGTTTCTTGTGGGAGGTTCCTGGCTGGGCTAGAACGAGTCACAGGTGCCCCTGGGGGTCTCAGGCTCCAGGCCCCCCAACTGCCCGCACGGAGTGGTGCTTCCCTTACAGCCCACTCCCCAGGGTGTCTGTGACGAACCCAGGCTCCGTCTGGACCCAGAAGTCAGGACAGGACGTGACTCCCCCGGGTCCCTTTACCCCTATGGATCCCAAGCTTTCCTCGCAAGTGTGGGGTCCCCTGGCCCCCCCGAGCACACCCAGCCCTCCAAGAAGTCTTGTCCTGCAAACGCTGCCACAGGAACCCAGAAAGACCCCCGGAGCATGAACTCCGAGGGTCAGCTCTCAGCTTCTGCCTCTGGGCCGGGCCTAGCCCCCGAAGCCGCTGGCCGGCACTCTGAACACCCGCACCCCTCCCCCAAGCCCCTAGAGAGCAGCACCTCAGACACAGCCAAGCCCCCGTCCCGCCCGCAGGGCGGCTCTCGGCAGGTAGAGCTGTCCCCCCATGCCCCCGTCAGTCCCCCCGCCCGCTCGCCCCACAAGGCCGGTTTGTCAGGGGCTGCGAGGGGCCCTGGGGGCTTGCCCACCCCGTCCGCTGGCCCAGGTGTGGTGGAGCTGCGACTGCCCCGGCTGCTGAGTCTTGGCCACTGACCACAAGCTTGGAAAGGAACAGCCCAGCGACAGAGAGCACGTGCCAGACGGGGCCTGGTGGACGCACCTCCACCCCGGAGGCTGGCCTGCTGACCCAGTGTGCCCCGGAACCGCCTCTAGGACCCCCAGCCCGCGGGACCCCTGCCGGAGGCCCAGGCCCACCCACAGCAGTGTGGTCGGGGAGACTCGGGCCTGCCTGTCTGAGCACCTGTGTTCCACCCCCAAAACTCCTGAGGACAGAAGCCAGCTCACCCACCCTCGACTCCTGCTGCCCCTCCGCCAGGTGACCGAATGGACGGGCTGGACGAATGCGAGAGCAGTGACGGGACAACGTGTAGACAAACACAAAGGGGGGCGTGGAGGCCATGAGCCTGCCTGTCCTGCACCCGCTCCTGAGGGCTCAGAAAGGGCTGGCACGTCCCGGACCCTACAAAGCCAGGTCGGCTGAGGGCACACCCTGGGTCTTGACCTGGACCCTGTCTCCAGGTTGCTGGGACCAGGACCCCGCCCTGAGGGGACTCACCGGTCGTCCTGGGCCGGGTGGATGTAGCCGGAGGAGAGGATGTTGAGAGACAAGATGTTGGGGTCAATCAGGGACTCATCGGTTTCTGGTGTGTTTCGGATCCGACCTATGGGAAAGGCCATGGGCATGGTCACCTCCCAGCACGACGGGAGCGGGTTCCCCCCGGGCCCACAAGAGTGCCGGACGGGCAGGCCATGGCGGGGTCTGCTACCGGCCCGGGCGTGGGCGCCCTGCGGACCCTCCACTGCCGTTCCTTCCGCAATCGGAGTTTCTCAGCTGAGATACTCCCAACGTGTGTCTCTCTTGCACCCAACTGATAGGTTCCAGCAGCTGGCCTAGGGTGCACAGGCCCCCGCCGGAAGGGAGACCTTACCAAGATAAGGAGAATTTCCCTCCTTTAAGAAAAAAAAGAGGGGGCGTGGGAAAGAGAGAAGGGAGGAAGGACGGACCCTGACGTGCCCCTAGTCTCCCCCTGCGGGGCACATCTCCAGCAGGAGCCTCTCAGGTGCCCACGCTGGGAGGGGGTCCTGTCTGCGCTGAGACAGGAATCCTGCTCGCGGCCCGTTAGTAATTTTCCGGCCTGGTGGCGTTAGGTTGAACATTCCGCTTCTTGAGGGGACAGAGTCGCACTACGTTCTCTCCGTCAGCCCTCAAGGAAGCACTGGCCTCCCCACCTCCCCACACAGAGATGAGGCAGAGCCCGGGACGCGGCCAGGGTGCTGTGTCTGTACACACCGCGGCAGCCTGCCCCGCTTCCTGGAACCTTCCTGTGACTTTTGGGTCCTGGGAGAAGGCAGGTGTGTGCTCCCCGAGAAGTGCTCTCCGGGGGGCGTCCCCGTGGCTGGAGGTGGAGCGCCCCACGGCTCGGCTGCCGGAAGAAAGCGTGCCACAATGCCAGCCTCACCCCTGCTCGGCCCCTGTAGCGTGTGCTTCCATAGAAGGTCTCTGCCCCTTCAGAGCGTGGCCAGGAGCCCCACCCGTGAGCGCCTCCCAGAAGCCCGTCAGCTAGAAACGTCCGCTCGCGGGTCCACTTGGTTCATGAAGCCCAGAGAGGCAGAGCCCGAACGCCCCAACGTGGAGCGGCGCCTTGGCGTTCACACCGGCATCTCCCCAAACCCGTTCAGTAGCTCCCCTCGCTGCCTCCACACAGGGAACCCTCCTGCTGGCATCTGGTCCACGTGCCCTCTGGGCGCCTGCTTACTCCTCCTCAAGCCGGTTTGCTGTCCGCACTTGCCCTAAACAGCATCTGAGATGAGGACGTGCTCGTCTGCTCCGGCCATTCGCCCCGTGTGAGATGCCTGATTCGAGGTGCCTGAGCTGAAAGCACCTGCTCCGGGCCCGTAGAACCTCTCCGCCACGGGGGGCACGGCACGGCGGGTCTCACGGTCACGCCCCCACTCCTGCACCCTCAGAACCCCGTCCAAGCCCCAGGGACACCACCCTCCAGCTGCTGCCCTTGTGGCCACAGAAATGCCCACCATGGGGCTTCCAGATGGATCCATGGGCTCCAGGCAGGGCAGGGGCGGACAGGACACGTCCCTGAATGAACATCAGGAGGACAAAGCCTGCAGGCTGGCGAAGCAACGTGTCTAGCAGACCCGAGAGTGCACGGCGTGGAGCCGTGGAAGAAAACCGTCTGAGATCCGAGGGGACAGCCAGGAGGTGAGCTGTGTCCTCCCCTCAAAATGGGTGGGCTGAGGTCCTAACCCACAGGGCCTCAGCACGCGACTTTCTTTGGAGATGGGGTCTCAGCAGGTGAAATCAGCTGAGGTGAGGTCGCACTGGAGTAAGGGGGCCTGAATCTAGGTTCTTCTACAGGAAGAGGCCACATGAAGATGACGCACTGAAGCCCGTGGGTCCCCAAGCCGCAGAGCGACAGACAGTCCCCACAGACCTCCAGGAAGGGCTCCCCTGCGGGCTTCAGAGGCAGCCTGGCCACCTGCGGACGCCCTCAGACTCACGCCCCCCTCCCCCCAGGCCTGCCCAAGGACCGACTTCTGCTGTGTAAGCGGCCAGCATGGTGCCGCGTTACAGGAGCCCCAGCGCGCTAACCCAGCGGCCGCACAGCGACCTGGAGTCTTCACCCCAGCCTCTGCTTTCCTCAGGTAAGGGGCTAGGGCACAGAGGGGCTAAGTGACTCGCCCAGAGTCTCACAGCAACAGGGGCTGTGGTTAGAAGTCAGGCGTCTGGCTGGGACGGTGGGGGGCGGGGGGGCTGTGCCCCTCTGCTCTGGCCCAGCCGAAGCCCCAAGGGCAGCCCCCGCCCGTCCCACTCACCCACGACGAGCTCCCGCACTTCCTTCCAGCGGATGTGGCTGCCCGTCTCGTGCAGGAGCGTCACGGCTATCCGTCTCTGGATACCCTGCAAGGCCCAGGAGAGAGGCCACGGTCAGGTGGCCTGGGGGCCACACGGGGGGGCGGGGGGCACAAGGCAGGCAGGGCGCCCAGGAGAGAGGCCACGGTCAGGTGGCCTGGGGGCCACACGGGGGGCGGGGGCACAAGGCAGGCAGGGCACCTGGTGGAGCAGGAAGGTCCCCACGCACGGCATCCCGCCACGGTGGTCCACCACTGCGGGGATGTAACTGGAAGAGACACACGTGTGAGGCGAGACCCGGCCACGCGGCCACGTGCCACCCTGGCAGCTAAAGGGCCACGGCAGGAAAAGCAGCCCCTCCTTCTGGCGGAGGTAAGGCGGTCTGGCCCCTGGAGCCCGGAGCGCCACCGTGCGCCACCCGACCCCGGTCCAGCCCCCCCCACCGCGGCGCAGGGACTCACTCGCCGTTGGCCTCCAGCTCGCAGATCTCGAAGTAGACCAGCACGTCGTACTTGCAATGGCAGGGCCCCGCGCAGGGCCGCGAGAGGGCGCTGAGCTTGGTGGCGGGCACTGGGGGAGGACGTGACTCAGGGGCGCACTCAGGGCAGCGGCCCGACGCAGCGCGGGCACCTCCCTCCCCCAGGGCTGCACGCGGGAGGGCCCCGCCTACCTGGCTTGGACAGCGGCATGACCCGCGGGAAGTGGCGGCGGGAGGGCCTCAGGGGGCTGTGGAGAAAGAGGGGCCGCTGTGAGGCGGCTGAGGCGGGGTCTCTGGGACCCTCAAGCTGGGGAGGCAGCCAAGGGCAGGGGGCCGGCAGAAGGCGCTCAGGCACCGTCTGCTCCCGGCCCCTGCCTCCTCCCTGCCTCCCTGCCTCCCAGGGCCTCCCGCAGCTGGGATGGGGGAGGAGGGGCCCTGGGGACCCCAGACCCTGCGTGGGCGGCCCCACGAGTCTGTGAGAACGGGGCGAGAGCTCTGGTTCTCGGTCCGGGGGCTTCCGGGACAGACCCTTCCCTGCACTCCCAAGGACAGACAAGGCTCATGGGGGCCAAACGCCCTGGAGCCAGCACCTCCCGTGGCCCTTCTCTTCCTCCCCCACCCGGACGCCCCGCTCAGTGCCGGGTCCCACAGGACAGCTGAGGGGGGCGCAGGTGGCAAGAGGCTCTCATGACCCCAGAAGCCATGTGCACCCAGGTGAGAGGTGGGGACCACAGCAGGGACACCCTGGCCCACCCTCAGAGCCCCCCGGGAGGTCAGGTGGAATGAGGGAGACGGGAAGATGTTCCCTGGCTCAGTCGGGGGGCTGAGGACCCCAGGAGACGAGGACAGCCAGGCGGCGGGGCGGTGAGCAGGCAGTGGGAGCCGTCTCTCCCATGGGCCGCCCTGGCTGTCCTCCTGCCCGGCGCCCACTTCCCATGCCCGCAGGGGTCAGGCCCAGACAGCACACTCCTTAAGAAACTTGCTGGCATCCCAAAGGGACGCCTCCGACCTGCTCTGGGTCCTGCTGACCTTGGGCACCCGGCCGCCCCGTCATCGGGGAAAGTGGGCACCTAGACTCACGTGGGCTCTGCAGCCGCCCGACCAGGCCCGTCTGGGGAAAGGTGGGCTTCGCTGGCGGGAGGTGGAGCGGGCCCGTGCCCTGGGGGGCAGCAAAGGCTGGATCAGGTCTGGGGAGGGGCCCCTGCCCCCAGGACCGGGGCTGCTGACCTGAGCACGTCCTTGCACAGGGGTGGGAACGGATGCTGCTGGTAATGGCCGAAGACCTCGAACACGATGGGCTGACTCTTGATGTACTCGATGAAGGACTTGGTCACCTCCACTGCAATCTGGCGGGTGAGGAGGGCAGGCAGGACGCCACGGCCACGCCACAGTCGGGGGTGGGGGGAGGGTTGCAGAGGTAAGTGCTCGGCCTCCGTGGAGAGCCAGGCCAGAGACCCCGCTGGGCCCGACCTCTGCCCACGACAGAGTGACGCTCCTCACCTGGTCCTTCCAGCCCCGCCTCCCCTCCTGTCACACACCCGAAGGCCAGACCCCGAGAGTGCCCTTCCAGAGCAGGGCTGGCAAGGGGACAGAGGTCTGTGGCCTGGCCTGACTCTTCCTGGGCCCTCGCCCTGTCACTGCGAGTTATGGGCTGAATTGTGCCCCCTCCCCCAATTCCTATGTTGTAGCTTGAATGCCCGAGACCTATGTCTGGACGTAGGCTCTTCGGAGAAAGAATCCCAAGATAGAATGCAGGCATTAGGGTGGCCCCAATCCAATGTGACTGTCCTCGTGAAAAGGAGAGACAAGGACACAAAGACAGGCACAGAGGGGGGACCGTGTGGGGACACAGGGAGAACAGAGCGTCTTCTCTCTCTGCCACCAGAAACCACGAGCCCCCTGCCGCTTGAGCGTCAGCACGGGCTGGTCTGGGGGCCCTTCTGCGTGTGGGGCCTGTGACTGATGGGGCCACACAACACACGCAGGCCACACCGCTCAGGGTCAAATCCACGCTCCTCGGTGGGCACTCAAGGCCTGGCCAGCGGGCGGCATCCTTATGGCCGAGTGGAGCACGTCTCTGCCCCGCAGCGGGCTGGCCGGCCCCATTCTCCTGCCTCGCGGAGCCACTCCATGGCCAAGTCCTGCTCCTCCCACACCCGGCGGGGACGAGCCCCCCGCAGCTTCCCAGGCCTCTCCAATGCCCTCTGTGCGCCCCGCCTCTCTCTCTTTTTGCCCAACACCTTGCCAGCGCCACGTGGGGCACCCCAGACTCATGTTCCTATCTGCCCCGAGGTTGCCCCACCCCCAGGCAGAAGCCCACCAAGGTCCCCACTGAGCAGCCTACGGCCCCTGTCTGGCACCCAAGGCCACGCCCTCACATGGGCACTGCCAGCTCACGACGGGGGCTCACAAGAGGGACAGGTCGGCTCAGCTCTGGGGAGGCCTCGCAAAGCCAGAGCCCCGGGAGGGCGGTGGAGGTGGGGGCTCTCAGGACGTACATTCTGGACGTGGTAGAAGCCGAGCGGGGGGCCCCTCCCCGTGTTCTTGAGGGGCTCCGTGGAGAAGGCCTCGTCGTGGCGATGGATGAAACTGCAAAGGAAGAGGAGACGCTAGGCTGGGCACAGGAGACTTTGGTTAGGGACCCACAGACTGGCAGGGGACAGGGACCCACGGACGACTGGCAGGGGTCACTGGGGTGCTCGGCGCCCGCCTTCTGTCCCATGGCCAGCAGGGGGCGCCGAGGCTCACTTGAACTGGCAGAAGATGTCGGCATATTCGGCGGAGATGCTGGATGCCTGCAGGACGGTCACACGGAAGGTGAAGGTGCTGCCCAAGCGCAGGTGGTCCAGGGCGGTGTCCAGGGGCCCATCCAGGGCAGCTTTCTCAGGGCTATCCAGGAGGAGGCCTTCCGGAGGCACGGCTGTTGGGGACCGAGGACAGGAGGAATGTGGCGGGACCCCAGAGGCCTAGAGTCCGGGGTCGGGGGGGGCGCCCACGTGGTGTCCTCTGGTGGAAAGGTCTCACAGCCTCCCCGATCACAGTGGGTGAGGGCCGCATCCCAGCACCCCAGGCCCCGGGCAGGAGGGGCACCTACCTGAGCAGGTGTTGTTGTTGACCTCGTCGGCAGAGGGCCCTGCCTCGGCACCCTGGCCCTGGCCTTCCACGATGCGCAGCTCCTCCTGTGAGGTCCCGGAGCGGGACATCCCCACCACAGAGCAGGACTCGGACTGGAACTGAATGGGTGGGGGGCCAGAGTCAGCACTCAGGGTGCACGGCCCACCCCCTGCACAGCGGCCCCTGGCGTTGGTGCTGGGCCGCCGGGCTAACCCCTGAACGGCACCTTTTCGAAATGCTGGTCGTCAAAGGAGATTTTGGCGGTTCCTGACTGTCGGACGCCAGAGCCGTAATCGGGGGCCTCTTCATCAGCTGAAATGGGGACAGGGCAGGCAGTCAGGGCCCAGCGGTGGCAGAGCCAGGCCGAGCTGCCGGGGGGAAGACACGGGAGCCGGAACAGACCCCGACCCACACAGGGGGGGTCCCTGGTGCCGACCACCCCAGCTCCAGAACAAGGAGGGCACACCCCAGGCACACTAGTCACCCGCCTCGGCTGCCCCGGCGGGGCCACACCCTCAGCACAGCACAGCCGGCTCTGATGGGACCACAACTGCATGGTCCAGAACCGACCTGTGAGCCCTGCCCTGAGTCCCGGCCACCCCCGCCCTCCCCCAGGCTCGGCTGCTCCAGCAGAGCCGTGCTGGGTGGGCCCCCACCATGAAGCCTCCCCGGTTTCCACTTCACCGTCATCCACCCGGACCCCAGGCAGCCCCCGCTCGGCTCCCCACACGCCCCCACTCCCCATCCTTCACGGTGTCCTGTACTTTCCCAACGGATACCCCCAGACCCGGCTTCCGCCAGCAGCCTCAGCCCCAACTCCAGCCTCGCTGGCTAGATAACCCCCTGGGGGGCCTCCCAGACCCTCCAGGGGCTCTGGCTCCTCTGGGCCCCGGGGCGGGGCACAACCGGTGCCAGCTTCTACCCTTGGGGGGCCTGGGGGGCCTGGGGGGCCTCTTCACCCAGAGGGGTCCTGGGGCTCTCTACCCTGGGGGGCCTGGGGAGGGCCTGGGGGCTCTCACCCCGGAGGGGGCCTGGGGCTCTCTTACCTTGGGAGGGCCTGGGGGGCCTTCTACCCTGGGGCCTGGGGGGCTCTCTACCCTGGGGGGCCTGGGCCTAGGGGCTCTCTCACCCCAATGGGGGCTCTGTCCTGGGGGCCTGGGGGGCTCTCTACCCTGGGGGCCTGGGGGCTCTCTACCCTGGGGGCCTGGGGGCTCCTCTACCCTGGGGGCCTGGGGGCCTCCCTCTACTCCCGGGGGGGGGCCTGGGGCCCTCACCTGGGGGGCCTGGGGGCTCACCTGGGGGCCTGGGGCTGGGGGCTTCTACCCTGGGAGGGGGCTGGGGGGCTCTCTACCCTGGGGGGGGCCTGGGGGGCTCTCTACCCTGGGGGGGTCCTGGGAGCCTCCACTTGGTGCTGAGGGGCCCTGGGAGCTGACACTTGCAGGACGGGTGTGACTTCTGTGACCACTGGAGCTTTTTCAAGTCCCTCCTTCTCCATCGTAGCCACTAGACAGGGAATGTCAGGTGTGGCCCCAGCACACAGTGTCCGCCTATAAAGCAGGCCACCCAATGGGACTGGCTCCTTCGGGGCTCAGGCTGGTCACAAAGGGCCAAGAGCCCAGGGGCCAGAGCCCCACCCAGATGACGGGAACAGGGCCCCCTTGAGGAATGGCTGTGCCACTAGGCGTTCCTGGAATCCCCATCCTCTGTCCCTCCCCCGTCCAGGGTCCCCGGGGGATCTGGACACCACGGTGACATAACTGGAAGTGCTTGTAAGGAGCATCTGGAAATTACGGGCTGGTGAGAACCTGGCAAAAGAATCCTAGAGGTGCAACCAAACCCAGCTGACGTGGCTTCGAGTGGGGTGGGGTGACCAGCCCCTTGGGGGTGCCTGCGTTCAGGAGCAGCCCAGCCCGGCCTTGTCTGGGAGTCGCTCTGCGCTTCTGCATGTTTTCTGCAGGTGCCCAGGCTGCCGAGGCCGTGGGGGGGAGGGGGGGGAGGCCGTGGGGGAGGGGCTGGGGGCCCGAGAGCAGAGAAGGGAGGAACAGCCTCTGTCAGAGCCCAAACACCGAGCCCTCTCTGGCCTGCAGCTTTCTGGTGGCTAAGCACGTGGATATCTGTGTTCTGGAATCATCTTTCAACACTCCTCTTGGGCAGGGAGTTTCAAATGGGATGCCATTTACAGGGAAGCAAACCCAGGCTCAAAGGCCTTCTGTGGCTCACCCATCCCGGGACCCTGGCCAGGGGGAGGGCTCAGCCGCAAGGGGCTGTCCACTCGGCAAGCCCACAGTGGAGGGAGGGTGCACAGGCTCTGGGAGAAAAGACAGCTGCAGGGGCCACGGGGCCCGGGTGGTCTGGGCGCCTGTGCTGGGCTCAGAGACTGTAGGGGGCTACCGCTCTGCACCCGGCTGGGGTCTGGAACCGGGCGGTCTCTGGGTCCACCTGGGGCTGAGTGATGGGAGGGAGGAGGCCCCCCTGCTACCCCCAAGCCAGAGTGGGTCCAGACAGCGCTGGGCTGGGCCTGCACAGTCTTCCAGGGCTCTGGCCAACCTGACCCAGCAGAGTCCGGAAGGCAGGGGCTTCTCCTGGAGCGCCCTGCTGGGGGCCGGCGGCCTGCGTGCCGGCCGGGGGCCCGAGAAACAGACGAGGCCGGTGGCACGCTGGCCACTGTGTGGTACCCACGGGGCCCTCTGCCCAGGCCGCCCCCCACGCACCTGAAGTGGCCTGGACGGCCACGCGGAGGAAGCCCTTCACCTCTCCCTTCTCGCTGACGACGGCCACGCGGTGCACCAGGGGCACGGGGTACAGCAGGTTGCTCAGGTACACGAAGGCCCTGGGGGGGCAGAGGCCGGAGGTGAGGCCCTCGGCAGCGTGCGCACGGAGCGGCGCTGGCGGCGGCACGGCCGGGCTCACAACACAACACCGCAAAGCAGAGCGAGGCGCCAGGCAGCCGGGGCAGCGGGCAGGCGGGACGGGCGGGGAGGGCTGGGGGGAGGGGGCCATGGGCTGCAGAGGACACAGGAGGAGGAGGGCGTGCGCAGGCGGGCAGAGAGGAAGTGCGAAGCGGGGCTGGCACAGGGCAGAGCCCGCGGGGCCATACCCGCTGTCAGAGCTGAGGAGGGAGGTTTCAGCCTGCTTCAAGGAGGAGGAGGAACTGGGGACTTGGCCACGCTGAGCTGTGACCTCACACTGGCACTGACGCCCAGCACCCCTCCGCCTCCCGCCCCTTTCCCAGTGACCCCTGACCTCGGGGCCCCACAGACGGCTCCTGTGGCGGAACACAGCTCTCCATTCCTTCTGGGACCCTTCCGGGAAGGTGGCGGCCGGGAGTGCACAGTGTCAGCCGATGGAGCGCCACCCCCAGCCCACACAGCGCGGCCTGGCGAGCCTGTCAGCCACCCACAGGTGCCCTGAGCCCTTCCCATCCTGTGCTGCCCCGCTGTGCACCCAGCGAGTGGCAGGACAGGCCATCCAGGACCCACGTCGCCCAGGGGTCCACGGAATTCCCCGAGGTGGCCAATGCGCAGAGGTGGCCCGGACCGCGCGGACAGAAGGGACCCTGGAAGATGTGTCCGCACAGCCAGCTGTGCGAGCTGCAGTGGAGCACAATTCCTCCCCGGTCAGGGGCACCTGTCCCGAGGGGACGCCTGCCACAGGAAAGGCGGCCCACATGGCTCATCTGGTGAGAGCCCGCAGCTCCACTCACACGCCTGGGCAGGACCTGCCCTGCCCTCCCGGCTCGGCTCGACTGCCATTTGGCCCAGCTCAGAGGTGCAGACTTCGAGCCCCAGGCTTCCAGGGGGGTCTTGGGGTGGGGGGGATCCAAGGGGAGGGGGAGAGCTTGGATGAGGAGGGGCAGGAGGTATTTGAGGGAGCAGGTGCAGAGGTGGGGCGAGGGAGTCTCAGGGCCTCGGCCGGGAAGAACACAGCGGGCACAGGAGCGAGAGCAACAGTGGAGTGGGGGGGAAGGTCACAGTCTGCAGGCCTCGTGGGTGTTGGCACCCAGATGCACGGCCCAGGGCCGAGCTGGGGGGAGGAGGGAGAACAGGAGGGGGAGGAAGAGGAAGAGGAGGAAGAGAGGTGTCACCCCATCCCGACCCCTCTGAGCTTGCTCAGAGATCGGACACCGCCCAGGCTGAGCTGCTCGGCCTCGCCCCACACCTGAGCTCCCAGAGGCCCCCGTGACCACAGGCACGGGCAAAGGCCGTGCCCCAGGGGCCCGATTCCGGGCCCCGGAGCCCTTCCCGTGTGAGCTCCAGATCTCGTCCCCACCCCCGCCACTCCCGCGGGGCCTCTGCCTACAGAAGGCCAGGAAGATGAGCGGCGTCCTAGCGCGCCGCTCAGTGCATCGCTCTACCTC
This sequence comes from Proteles cristata cristata, assembly GCA_017311185.1. NCBI lineage: Eukaryota > Metazoa > Chordata > Mammalia > Carnivora > Hyaenidae > Proteles > Proteles cristata. The sequence continues at coordinate 69,157 of JAESUZ010003280.1, read as the reverse complement.
CAGCGCCTCTGCGGAGGACCAGTCACCCGGCTGCCTCCCCCCTCGGCCCCCACAGCCGCCAGACGGGGCCTGGGGCTCTGACCAGACTCCCACACGCCCTCGGTGGCAGCCAAGCTCCTGTCCCACCGTCAGCCTCACCGCCCAGCTACCCGCTCGGCCCGGGTGCTCTCTGCTCCCTGCACAAGTGAGGCCTGGCCTCATGTCTGTTCCCGGCCCCCACGTCATGTATCTCTTTGGCGCCATCTGTTCGTCCCAACCTGCAGTGGGGCTGTCTCTGCCAAGTGTCTGCTGCTCCCTGGTCACCCCCAGGCCAAGACGGGCACCATCTGGGGGGGAAGGGCACACTGCCTTCAGGGGGCCTGGATGTCCCCCTGGGGCTGTCCTGGGGAGAAGGAAGCCCCTGATGGCTTCCTGGAGCCCCTGTCTTCCCCAGTGACACGCCGGCTCTGAGATGCCCCAGGGCAGGGCTGTCCCGGGGACCTCCATGAAGAGCAACCACCGATGGCCGGTGCAGGCATGTCTGCCCGGCACGGACAGGGGTGAAGGCTCTACCCCCCTCCACCCCACCGACCAAACCGAGACACAGAAGCTGTTGGCAAAAGCCAGCCGTGGCCCTGACCACAAATGACCCCGGGGCTCACAGAAGCCCCTTGCGGCAGCAGGACTCGGCACCCGGCCGGTCGACGGGGTCGGGCCAAGGCTGGCCGGTGGCTCTCTCCCAGCACTCGCTTCGGGACAGGGACGGTGGTGGCCTGCCCTCCCTGGGCCCCTAGAATCCTGGCCCAGGGCCTTTGCTAGAGATTGGGGGTGGGTGACGGGGGGCGGCCATGAAAGGAGGAAAGCCTTGAGGCCCAGGAGGGGAGGGGAAGCAGAGGGAGGACGGGGCTCAGGCTGCGGGAACGAGCCCGGACCCTGCTCTGCGCCCTGGACCGGGCCCGCCTGGCCATCCCACCGTGCTGGAGCACACTGAGGGGACCAAGCAGGACCGCCCCAAGCCACAGGTCCTCAGGTCAGCCCCCACCCCACCTCCCAGCGCAGGGCCCACCGTGGAAAGCCTGTGCTGGGAGGCACAAAGGCGGCCCCCAGGGCCCCCAGGCACGGGCTGCCCACCTCCATCCGTACTTCACAAGGAATCAACCGGAAGACCCTCAGAAGCGGAGGAGCACGTCCCACCGCTGGCCCTGTGAGTGTCCTCAGCCGGTGTAGCCTCCGCGAAGGAGAGCTTAAGGTCGTTCCCACCCAGCCCAGGCCACTTCGAAGCCCCGGGCCCAGGGCTGCCTTCCTAGAAGGCTCTGGGGGCCATTCCACAGGGGCTGGCCCTGGGCTCTGGGGCCACCCGGATTGCCGCTCACAGCACCCCAGAGGTGACCCGCTCCCTTTCTGAGATCACAGGACCTGTGCCCACCCACTTCCTGACTCTCCTCCCCTGTCCCTGACACAGGCCAGGCCAGAGGGAGACAGGCAGAGCGTGGGGCCTGGCCCAGGTCAGGAAGTGAGGCAGTGGCGGGCAGCCCTGTCCTGGCTCTGTAGGGGCCCCTGGCACAAAGCCTATCATGACTTTCTGCCATGGTGCCAATCTGTGGGTTCAGGGACCTGTAGCGCGGCACCGATTTGGGGTTCCCACAAACCGGTAGGGCGGGGCCTCTCGTGTCTCCAAGCCCAAAGTCACCCCACCGGTGGGTGGAAGCAATCCTGTGAGGCCGGGCCTCTGAGCTTACGAGGGGCTGGAGCTGAGACAGCACTGCGTCCACTCCTCACGCCCCGGCAAGGAGAGCGGAGCTGCCCTGACCCCCGACACCTCCGAGTCCAAGCGCCTGCGTCTTCCTTGCCTGAGAGCTGGGGCGATAGGGGGTCGGTACCCATCTCACAGATCAAAAACTGAGGCACAAAGGCAGAAACGGAGGTGCCAGGGGTTGCGAGCTGCAGCTCCAGCTGGGGTTTAGACCCGCAGGCAGGCCGCTCGCCCTACTGAGTACCCGCCACTGTCCGGTGCTCACCTCCCTAGTGCAGCTAACTAGTCAAGTAGATCAATTCTCTCCTGGCCTTTTAGGATTTCCTGTCAGAGAAGAAAAAATATCCAACCGCTTATGGCATCAAAACCTGCCATTTCTGAGTTCAAACCATTAGACGAACCCAGCCCCGATGTGCTCCCCAGCGGCGGGGCTGCCCCGGGGTGGGGGCCTCGAGGCACCCCCTGGTTGGAGGTGGGGGATCACACAATGAAATCAACCCCTAGGGTCCACAGCCACCTCTCCTCCCCTTGTCTGAACTTCAAAACCCAGTGGTGGCTACAGCGCTTGCACACAGCCCCCAGGGCACCCGGTAGACACTCCCAGAAGACAAAAGAGCACGTGGTGAGGGCGGGGCCCTCGCCCCTCCCCGCCACCCCTCTTCCCTGAGACCTAATCTTGACACGGTGACAGGCACGTTCAGCCAGAAGGGACCCCTGGGGCCCAGCAGCCACCACCTAGAGGAGCTGTAGCCTGGAGGGTCTGCAAGCCGGGGCTGGAAGACCCCACAGCCCAGGCGGAGCCCACCCAAGCCGTCAGAACCCAGGACGCGAATGGAGCAACGGGACCCTGGTACAGACGCCGGGCTCCGCTCCCTGGCCCCACACGTGCCGGGCCGGCCTGACATCAGCGTCGGCCAGCAAGGGACCAGCACAGCCTCAGCGCCGCCGGCGGGCCCTGCCAACCACGGTGCGCCCGCTGCACAGAGGGGCTCACGGCCTCGCTGGGCCCCCAGCTGGGAGCTCAGGCACTGGCCACGCCGGCCCAGGTCACACAGTGTGACACACAGCAAGTCAGCGCCGTTCCCCCACAGAGCCTGGAACGCCCCTCTCAGGCAGTGCCTCCTCCCGCCGCCCCCGCCCCCCTTCCCTGGACCCTCCATCCCTGGCGGCCAGCCCCTCGCCCTCCTCTCTGCGGCTCCCTGCCCATCCCGCTACGGAAAGCGGTGCCCTAGGCAGGGAGGATTATTGGGGGCCGGGGGGGAACCAGAGCCCCCAAAGGCCACTTCTGCTGCCTGGGCCAGCCCATCCCACCTCCCTCCTTCACCCGGCACCCCAGACCACCGGAGGGAGAGGCCACTGGGGGCTAACCCTGGCCATGGGTGAGGGGACCCCACACTGGGGGGGGCCGTCCACAGGGGTGAGGGCACCTTGAAGCAGGCTGAAACCCGCCCGGAGAGAAGGAGGCGGCAGAGCAGCAGAGCCAGGGCTGAGTGCGGCGGGAGGGAGGAGGCAGGGCTAACCACAAGGTTGGTGAGGTGCAGAGACGCATGCTGGGGCCAGGAAAGCCTTTCCAAAGGGAGACAAGAGTGGGTGCCCCAATTCTGCTTAAGCTTTGGAGAGAGAGCCAGCAGCTTCCAGAAGGAATAAAGGAAACCAAAGATGGGCTCCTTCCCAGGGCCTGGCCTGCACAGCTGCTGCACGGGAGAAGCCAATTCTTGCCAAACCAAAAAGATGGGGGCATTTCCAGATGAGGCCCTACACAGACTGCCCGCCGTCGGGGGGCCAGCCTCTCCCTGATGACTCTGGTTTGGTTTGGTTGTTTTGTGACATCTCAGATCCACAGAAGGGGGAATGTTGGAAGGACCCAGCTCTTTCTGGCTGAGACTGCAGAGCCCACACCCCGTTTTCCCCAGTGCCCTCGCTCCCCTGCGCCCTGAGCCCACGCCTACCTGACACTGGAGCCGCCCAGGGCTTCCTAGAGGCCTGCAGGGAGCTGGCCCCTGGGGCAACCGCCCACTCTCCCCGGGGCAGGAGGCCCAGACCCGGGCCATCTCAGAGGGAGAGAGCCCACGTGTTTGTCCGGGAGGCCAGCACGTCACACCCAGGCACAGCTCGTCAGAATCACCCCACGACATGCGCCCATGGGAATCTGCTTCCTCCAGGAGAAGCTGGTGGGCTTTCCGTCCCGGGCTCCCAGCGTGAACCTGCGTCTGGGGGCCGGCCTCAGCCTTCAGCTCCCAGGACCACTGCTCCAAGGTCAAGACCTGCGGGAACTCCCACTGGCCTAGCCCACGGAAGCCACCTCTAGCTCGGAAAAGGCTGCTGTTGAAACTATCTTATGCTTTTTCTGCGTATAAAATATAAATGCGGTTGTTCTGTGGGCTGAAGGCCTTCCTACGGCAGCTAGCTTTCTAGAGCTTTCCTTTGTCTCTTTTGCTTCCATTCCATGACAATAAAAAATGTGAATGGTGGCTGTATTTGTCCACTCTGCCTGCAGGGTCTGGGCTTCCCAGGGGCCTGTGCTCCACTCCTGACCTTGGCCTCCCTCTTCCATCCAGAAAAATGTAACGAGCCCGCTGCCAAGGGCACGGCCTCGAGGGCACAGGGCCACAGGTGCCGTCTCTCGCCGTGACAGCCAGGTCAGGAGGATCGAACTGTCCTCACCTTCAGATGGAGAAAGGCTCAGGGAGAGGCGAGGCCCAGCGGGCCCCTCGCTTCAGAGGCGGACTCTCCCCTGCCCGGGTGCCTGCCCTGCCTTCCTGCCCACCAGGCCGGCTGCCTCCTTCTCCTCAATGGCACGAGGAGGTGGAGGGAAGCGAAGCCGCCGCTGGTGGTGGGTGCGCAGACGTAGACCCCGCTTTCCCAGGTGTCCCCCAGGGGCCCCACTCGGGGCCCCTCCCCCGGGTTCTAGGGCCCGCCTGTAGACGTGGCTCCGCCACACAGCGCTGGACGGCCGTGCTCCGGGAGCGCCGCCTCTTCTCACACCGGGGCCCGCTCTCCCTGCCGGGCACGCTCCAGGACGGCCAGGAGTCCTGTCGCTCCCTCACGCCCTCCGCTCGGGGGCCACGCCCTGGCGGCGGCCAGTGGTGCCCGCAGCAGTGCTCCTGCGCAAAAGAGCTGCTTCCTTCCCAGCATGCCGTCCTCGACCTCACCAACCTTCCTACTAAACTGAACAGGGGGGGCCGGTCGTAAAACGGGTCCCGGCCGTCGCACAGCGCGTGCTCCGGAAAGACGTCGTCCTGCGGATCCTCCTCCTCCTCCTCCTCCTCCTCCTCCTCCTCCTCCTCCCCCACGCTCTGCTCCTCGGCAGGCTCGGTGGCGTCGGAGTCGGGGCTCGAGAAGGTGGGGGAGGGGGTGAGAGCAGCCATGCGCTCGCTCATGCATGTGTTGAGAAGAGGGTAGCTGTTGCAGCCAGAGATGACTGAACTGAGGTTAGTGCGACAAGACAGAGAGAAGTTAACACCAGCGACTCCAGGGGCGCACAGGGCGGGGGTGGGGGCTTCTGTTCAAAACCAAAACCAAACACACAGACCGTCAGGAGTGCTGCTTTAAGAGACACAAGAACCAAAAGTGCATCCCGTCCCCAGGCTTGTAAGAAACCACACGTGTGTTCAGGGGAAGGCTACAGAAGGTTCTGGAAAGTACCCACTGGCGCGATCCTCGCCAAGTGTGGTGAGGTCACGTGAGGACCAGGTGACTCAGCCTGACCAGGCCGCGCATTCACACGCATGGACACGTGCAGCCCAGCGGCCACAGCTCCGCACCAGGACCCTCCCCTCCTCGGTCCCCAAATTACAGGGCCCGTTGGTCTGTGGACAGGAGCGGCTGGGGCGGGGTGCCTCAGACCCAGGAAGGACAAGGTCAGGGGCCTCAAGGCGGGCAAGGGCCTCTCAATGGCTCCCTCCTCGTGTCAGGGCCAGGGCCCAGCCAGGGGACTTGGCCTTGGGAGGAGGCCCGCTCCCTGCCCCCCCTTCTCTCTCTCTCTCTCTCTCTTTCTCTCTCTCTCAGCCCAGGGAGGGAAGGAGGCGCCCACCTGCCCACCAGCCGGAACCAGGGGAAGCGGTCGTAGAAGGGGTCTCCACCAGTCACCACGTTGTCACAGTCCTCAATGACGCTGGAGGGCACCTCTGCGGCCCGGTCGTACATCTCCCGCATCAGGGCCAGGCGCTGCCTGCAGGGACAGACACGACCGTGGGCCCGGGCAGAGCGGCCGGCACGCACACCTCCTGCTGGGGACGGCGGGCTGGGCCAGCTCTGGCCACAGCTCTGCGCCACCCGGGTTCAGCGCAGTTTGCTGACAGGCCCTGAGGGTCCTCGGAGTCTGTCAACCTTGAGCAAGAAAACCTCCAGATGAGCTACACACTCTCCACGCTGGCACAGTGACAGCGAGGCCTGAGCAGGCACCTCGGGCTGGGAACTGGAGGGGAAACGGAGTGAGAACCCGGGCCAGAGCCGCGGTGGGGATACCCAGGTGGGAGGGGGAGATCGTGTCACAAAGCCCTGGACGCTCACGGGAACGGATGGCAAATCAGTGACCGGATACAGAACAGGACATGTTTCAAAGATTATTACCCCCAGGAAAACCGACCAGTGTCCTTGTCGGAAGAAAGGGAATGAAGTTGTTTCCCCGTAGGGCTCAGCAGTGATCCATACAGGTTCGTCCCGGCCACAGCGCGGTGCCCGGGAGGGGCGCGGCCTGAGCGAGCACATCTATTCGTGTGAATCTTACAAGAGCGCGTATACTTGTGTGTGTGCCCGCACGTGCGTGTGAGCATGCAAGCGAGCCATATGGGAAAGGAAGGTGTGCAGACATCTGTGAGCGTGCGAGGCTGTGTGGGGGCAGGTCGCGGTAGGACCGTGTGAGCGTTTTTACAGCTTTCCTTCTCCGTATTTTGGGTGTCGTGACACCTCTGGAGCCTGGCTGGCTGGGCTGGCTGGTTCCTGGGGACAGTGACAATTTGTGGGTGGGCCCACCTTTCACCAGAAAACGGAAAACCACTGCCGCCCACTCGTGTCTGACTCGACTCCAGGCCAGCGTCCCCCTGCCCAAAATCACCCGAGAGCCAGGCTCCAGGCAGCCAGGGGCGGGCTCTGGGTGCCGAAACCCACCAGAGAAATTCAAACCGGCCAGTCCCAGCAGCTGGCCCTGCCCTGCCCAGGTCACAAGGACCCCCACGGAGGCCGAGGGCTCGCTCACTCTGCCCGTCTCCCTCCCGATGGCCTGCGCTCCCTCCTGCTCCCCATGGCCCGGTACACGCAGGGCCCCTCGTTTCTAGCACACTGAGTGGCGTTAGTTAGACTCTCCTTCGACGGCACCGGCCTGCATGTCACTTAGTCCCCTTTCTCAGTGAAGAGCCACCCACTGGAAGGAGCTTGGGGGACCACGCAGGTGGAGCCGGAGGAGAGACGCCTCTCGCAGTCACGGCCTCGCCCCCAGCCCGGCCCCCTCGGGCCCTCCGACCTTTTCCGTCTTCCCCTGGGATGCCTACGGCCCCCGGTGGAGAGGCTGGCTGCTGCCCAGCCCTTCTGAGGACGCGGCCTCTGCCCAGCGTGCTTGCCGGCCCCCGGCCGCCTTCCCGCGGCTGTTGGCCTCACCCGCCGCTCCTCCTGAAAGCGCCGTACGCCTGACTGCCGCGGCGGCGGAGAACTGGGTTCTATGCCAACCCTCGCACCTTCCAACTGGAAAAGCAATTCCAGCAGGAGAGACGGGCGCAGGGGCACGGGAGCTCCGGGAACCCGCGCCCACCCCGCCGCCCCGGCAGCCTGCCCGCCACACCTGAGCTTCTCCAGCGTCCAGTAGTGGGTGGCGCCGTTCTTCTGGTCCTGGACCTCCACGGCCACGATGGTGCGCGGGAAGGGGCGCGTCTCCCGGTCCTTGGCAGCCTCTGGGGGCAGCAGGTCTGGTGGCAGCGGGGAGTACAGCGTGTCCGTGAGGAGGACAAACTGGAACTGGACCTGCGGCAGTGGGAGGCGGCCGCCCGTCAGCCCTTTGGCGGCAGGGAGCCGGGCCCCACTCCGGGCCGCACGCCCCCCCACGGCTGACCGGAGCCTTCCGCTCCCGCAGCGGGGCGGGTGTGCGTGCACCGCGGGCCGTCCCCGGGCCTCCCTCGCTCTGCCCACCGCTGTACGGGGCCCCAAGGGCAGGGCAGCGTGAGGGCGGCAGGTTGGGTGGGCAGCGGGGCGGTGCCCACCTTCTTCTTGAGCTCCACGCTGATGGCGTTGGCCTCTTTGAGGAAGATGGCGTTGCCCCACAGCAGGTCCCGCAGAGACGTGAACTGGTACCACTTCCACTTCCGGAAGGCCCACAGCGCCAGCTCGCACTCCCTCTCCGTCCACTGGACTGTGGGGACAGGCGCGCGCAGTCGTCACGGAAACGCCACTGTCCCCACTCTGGCCTGGGCGGGGGGCATCTGTGCTGGGGCCCCCACTTCCGCCCCCACTGTCCCGGGCTCTCGGAGAGAAGGAAACCCACCGAAGGATCCGCCCGGGAGCAGCCGGAGGGGCTGACCAGAACCGGGGCTCTGAGTCAGGTCAGCCCAGCAGGGGGAGCATCGGGGGCACGTGCCCGCAGGACAGGCGGACGGGCACACTGGGGCTGACCTTCCTACCCTGTCCCAGCTCACACACCTTTGCCCACTGTGCCCGCAGGAGGAAGGGAGCAGGGACACCAGGTGGGGGCGGTCGGGTCTCCGAGGCTCAGGCCCTCTCACCCAGGCCACTTGCCCCGAGGGAAGACGGTTCCAGGCAAGAGAGGCCGAGGTCACACCAGCACAAAGGTGCTGTCCAGCTGACCAGAGGGGCCAAGCCGGACACCAACCCCGCGCCCGACTCCACCCCAGCTGCTCTGCCCTGCCACCCTCGTGACCCCCGCCGCGTGAGGTCAGCCCCCGGGGAGGGGCACCCAAGATGATGCTCAGAAAGGGGGTCTTGAGGTGAGGAGCCATGACCCAGTCCTGGGGAAGAGCACCAGCTTCGTGCAGGCAGGACAGACGCAGGGTGGACAATCAGACACCCCTCCGGCACCGTGCTCCCCACCAGCCGGCCGCTCCCATCATACCCCGTGAGTGTGAGCACATGCCTGTATGTGTACACACCTGCCTGAGCACACAGCTGCGCAGGCACACCCCTGTACATACGCACACCTGTGCATGCACACGCCTTCGCGAGCACACACCTGTTACACGCACGCACCTACGTGAGCACACCCCTGTAATACACATACCTGCACGTGCACACCCCTGTGCGTGCACACCCCTGTGCTCTCCTGCTGCAGCACAGCCTCCCCCTGACCCTGCCTCTGTGGGCGCCTCCCGGGGACAAGGAGGCCTGGCTCCCTGAGGGATGGGCCGGGGACCCCAGGGCAAAGCTGCTGACCGGCCGACGTCCAAGGAGGGGGCTGGGGGTGCTCCTCAGGCCAGAGACCCCAGCCCAGCCCAGCCCAGGCTCGGGCGCCGCCTCGGAGCTCACCTTCGTCCTCCGGCTCCTCCTCCTCCTCGTTCGCCTCCGAGTAGTACCTGGAGTCCATCTGCTTCTGCAGGGCCTCCAGCCTGCTCTCGTAGTCCTGGTGGCGGGGGGCGTTGCGGAGCCACGTGGAGGCCAGGCCCCCCACCTCCCGCCTGGGCCCCCCACCCCCACCCCGGGCAGGGGCCTGGCGGGCGGGCCGCCCTCACCAGCCTCTGCTGCTCCAGCAGGTAGGTGGCCTCCTCCCGCTCCCGGCGGTACTGGTCCTCCAGCTCCTGGAGCCTGTGAGGGCAGGCGCGGGTGAGCGGGCGCCGCGGGGGCGGGGGCGGCGGGGAGGCCACGGGGACCCCGCCCCGGGCCTCACCTCTGCTCCATCTCCTGCTTCATGTCGATGCCCTGCTTCTCCAGCAGCTCGCGCTGCGCGAAGGCCCAGTCCACGGGCTCGGCGGGCGTCTCTGCGCAGGGCGTGCGCTCGCGCTCCTGCCGCGCCTGCTCGGGGTGGTTGAATCGGAACACGTGGCTCTTTCCCATGATGATGCGGTTTCCTGGGGGACGGAAGCACCGCCGGCAATTAGGGGAGTAGCCTGTGGCCTTGGCGTGGCCTCAAGGGGCGAGGGCAGGAAGATGGGAGGAGTGGAACACGGGCAGGGCCCCCAGGAGCCACCCCGGGCCTCCGCTCCGGGCCAGCCAGGCACCAACCCCACAGCCAGGACCTCACTGTCGCCAGAGCCCCCCGCCCCCATACAGCAGCCAGTGATGTCTGCAAAACCATCCTGGGGCTTTTTCCAACGTGAGGTCCTGTGCACAGCCCACGCTCGCTCGCCCCCAGGCCAGCCCGGCCTCCTGCCCCGGTGCCCTGGCCCTGGCCACTCCCCCAGGCCTGCGGGCTGTGGGTGCACCCCTCCCGCCCCCCGCAGGGTGTTACAGGGCAGGCTCACGCGCCCTGCCCTTCCCCTTGGTCTCCCCACTCAATGGGAGCAGGGCAGGGGCCGCTCTGCACGTGCCCAGGCCCAGGGTCCGCTGGTCTGCAGGACCCTCCGGGGCAGACATGGCCACCAGGGCAGCAGCACCCACCATCTGGGACAGTCCTGCCTACAAGGGCTCTTTGGACAGCCTAGTTTCCTTCCAACTGGAGGCCCACAGAGACGGCTCAGCTCCTCCCACACCAGCCCGTCTGCTGGGGAGTCCTCCCTAAGGCCTCCCTCAGCTCCTCCCCCGCCGTCCTGGCAAGCCACACTCAGTCAGTCACCCTCACTGTCCTCCCTGCCCTGGGGCCCAGGGCCCAGGGCCCAGGAAGGAGACGCCGAGCCGAGGCATGGCCCCCAGGCCCGGTCCCGAGACACCAGGGGAGAAGGGGATGCCCGTCTCCAGGCCCCAGCCATACCTGACCGCAGGATGCTGGGCTCCGTGACTTTCTTGCCATTGACGTATGTGTCTGCCCCCTCACAGGGTTCCAATGTCACCACGGCTACACGACGGCGAGGGGAGGGGAGGGAGAAGGAAGGGAGTGAGGGGCTGTCACCCTGGATGGCAGTGCCCCCTGTCGGCACCCAGGGCTCGGCTCGGTTGGCCACCCGGGTGCGGCCCTCATCAGGCCCTCCCGTCCCTGCAAAGCCTGACGGCCGCCAGGCAGCCCATCGCCTGGGCCCCAGAGAGGCCAGCGGAGGGCTGCACCCCACACAGCAGATGAGGGGGGTGACGCCTGAGGGGGAGGCGCGTGTGCCCAAGTCAGAGAACCAGGGCGCCCTCAGGGTCCCCAGGTGGGCACGGATGGGGACCAGTGGCTAGCGTGTCCCCAGGAGCCCCAGAGCCCCCTAGAGCTTGGAGCCCATCCACCAGAGGAGGGCGGGCTTTGGAGACAGAATTCTGGGAGAGCCAATGTCCCCAACCCTGCTCAAGGCCCTCACCCTTAGGTGTCCGGGCCACATGGTGGGTGCAGACCAGATGCCTGCGGGGGGCATGCCTGCTGCTGGGGGCCGTGGGCCCTGCGACGGCGCACAGACACAACAGTGCCTCCCCGAGCCACGTCCAGGACGGGCAACGGGGACGAAGACCAGCAGGTAGGCTGGGGACGGGGACAGATGGCCACCCCACAGCCAACAGCAGGGCATGGGGTAAAAAAGGTTTATTCCTCTTGGCTCCCCATCCTCCTCCCCCCACGAAGACCCCCCAACCACTCATGGCGTGGGCAGGGGGCCCCCGAGTCCACAGCCCCGCCCTCAGCGCACCGAGGTCATGAAGGGGCTTCCCCGGGCCTGACTAGGGAGCAGCAGCTGAGCCAGTGGCCCTGCTGGGGGCACAGTCAGCGGCGCCAGGGCAGAGGTGGGGACCCAAGCGTGGAGGTACCTTCGCTGCCGCCCCGGGAGTCGCTCCGGAAGACACAGTGCTCCTCCTTGATGAAGTGCCCGCTCAGGACGATGTCCTGTCGCCTCTCTGCATCCTCCCGGCCCACCCTGGGGAGGGGCGGGGGCTGTCAGCGCTGGTGGGACCCAGCACACAGGCCGCCACCCACTGGCCTGCCCCACCCCATGGGCAAGCCCCAAACGCAGCCCAGCCCAGGGGGCCACGTGGCCCAGGGTGGCCCTTGGCATTGCCTCCGGCGACCAGCAGTGCCCAGGCTTGGTGGCTCCTGTGCCGGGAAGCCTGCCCCACCCCACGACCGTCACCTGGTGATCCCATCCTTGATGTAGTACAGGAGGCACTCGGACATCAGCGGGTCCTCGTTTAGGTTGACGAGATGCGGTGTCTGGAGAGAAAGGAGGGTCACCTCTCCTGGGGAGGCGCCCAGGCCACCCAGTACGGGCTGAACGCTGACCGCAGGCTGACCACGGGCTCCAGACCACCACCAGCCCTGGGCCTGGCCTCCTGGGGACGCGGCGTCCTCCCGGCATGGCTTCCGTGAGGAGCTCAGCACCGGGAAGGAGGCACTTAGGGGGAGTTGGGAAGCAGGGGGTCTGGGGGCGGTGGCGGGTCCCCAGATGTGCAGGGCGCAGGCTGGGTCCCGTAGGGCCACGGCACCAGGCTCTGGGACCATTCCTCCACCCCAGAAGCACCCGGGAGCTGAGGGTCCCTGTGGATCTGTGAGCCCGGAAGGATTAGGATGCTGGCCAGGAAGGGCTCTGGCCCGGGGGCTGTGGAGGAAGTCCCTGCAGAGCCACCCGCCCCAACCCCTCTCCTGTCCACGGGCCTGCCGAAGGCGACCAGCGCCTGCCCTCAGCAACCTGCCCCTTCCTAGGGCACCGGGGCCCTCGACACACTTCCTGAGCTCAGGACCGCCACCCCTCGCCGTGTCCCAGGCCAGGGTCCCGCAACATGGTGGGGGCTGGGACACTTCCTCAGTCACCCCCCCCCTTGGAACAAGCTGCCTCCGATACAAGCTACAAACCCCACGTGGCCCCGCTGACACCCTGTGCGGTCGTCAGACACAGACAGCTGTCCCCCACCGCCCGCTCTCGCGAGCAAGGCGCTCGCCCTGCAGGGCTGGGCAGGGGGCGGGGCTGGCACGGCGCTGCCCCTGAGTCCGGGAATGCCGCCCTTGTCAGGAGGAGGCGCCCTCGCGGCCCCCAGGGCCATCCTCCCACCCTGGCGCGGCCAGGTACTCCCTCTGCCGCCAAAGGCCTCCAGGGTGCCACGCGTCCTGGGTGTCCCAAGGGCACCGTCCCCACGGCCCTGGGGTACGTGCCACCCTCCCGGAAGGGGCAGTCTCCCTAAGAAAACTCTAGGTCTCTCCAGAAGGCACATGAAGCTGGGAGCCCCCTCCTTCCTGGCCTGCCCCAGGTCATCGCCAGCACCCCCACCCCAGCCTCAGCACCCGCCGTCTCCCCAGCCTGGAGTGCACGAGGGCGGAAGCAGCCAGAGGAGCCCATCCCGTCCCCAGGGAGTGGCCACCTGGCTGATGCAGGTATCACACCAGCGTCCGCCCTTCTCTCCCTACGGGGTCCCCGGCGGCATCGCAGGGGCTCTGCATGCATCTGGCTTCGGGCGTTGGTGGCACAGAGCCCCCCTCCCGCCCCAGACAGAGCCAGGTGAGGGGTCAGCACACAAGGCTGCCCCCGGGAGGGCAGGCAGGCACTTCCTCGCTAACAAGATATCGGGGTCAGGGCCCAGAGAGCCCACGTGATCAGAACACACTGACGCCACCTCCTTCGAGCCTTCTCGGCTTGGAACACGGCTCTTAAGGGCTCCAAGGGTCTGGTGCTCTTGGAGATGGGCAGGGGGCCTGAGTCCTAGAATTATCAGAGTCTTTTCCCCGAACGCTGACGCTACGCCCTACCTGAGCTACCGGGGGGGATGGGGCTCTGGAGGCCCCCCTGCTGACAGGGCCAGGCCCGGTGAGCGAGCTGGGCCTGGGTGGGGGAAGAGGGGTCCCGGCTGGGACAGCCAGGCCTGACTTCGGCTGAGCTCCAAGAGGGCGTCTCCCACACAGGGGAGGCGTGGCTGTAGGCGAGCATGGCCCCCGGCATCTGGACCTGTCCCCTCCCCTCCCAGAGAAGCTGACATGCACCAAGGGTTGTGTGTCGCCCGGCTCTGTCCCAGGCAGGGCTGTGCCCCCGAGCTAGAAAGAGCACCTACCTTTTTGGGAGAAAACACACCCAGCGTGCCACCGTCCTCCCTCATGGCCACGCCCATCTCGGCCAGCAGGGCTTCCCTGCGGGGGACAGTGTCCGGGTCAGCTCGAGGCCCGAGGCTGCAGGAGCTGCCTGGCCCCCAACCCACCAATCGGCTGCCCGGGAGCCAGTGGGGCTCTGGCCACGGCCCGCGGCGTCCCATCCGGTCAGAGAGTTGAGGCGTCCACTTGGAGGGACCTGTCACCTGATCAGGGATCAGGTCAGCGGGGCCATCGGGTGGGAGTCCCTGGGTGAGAGGGCACGGCCACCCCCAGGAGCGGGGGCCCAGGGCCGCGCCGGAGTCCTCGGCCCCCCACCCCTCACCTCTGCATCCGGATGGCTTCTGTCCGCCGCAGCTTCTCCTCCCAGGTCTCGTTGAGCTCGGCTATGATCTTCTCCGTCTCCTGGGCAGCGGGACAGAGCACAGTGAGGGGGGCCGGGCCAGGAGCAGAGGCCAGGCTGCCAGGCGAAGGGCCCCAAGACCCCAATCCCCAGGTCTGTTCAGGCAGTACCAGGCCTGAAAGATCAAGATGAAGACCTGAGGGGCTAACGTGTCCACGGACACAAGTGTCTCCCGTGGACACAGCCAGACCACAGGGAAAACGGCAAAATAAACCTGGAGGGGGAGAAATGCACACACACAAGGACACCGAGAGACACGTGGGTCCTAGGGGACACTTGGGGACCCCGTGAGACATGCAGGACACTGAGAGACACGCAGGGACCCTGGGAGACACGGGGGGACCGTGGGAGACACGTGGGGACCCTGGGAGACACGTGGGGACACTGGGAGACACGGGGACACTGGAGACGTGGGGACACTGGGAGACACGGGAGACACTGGGAGACGTGGGGGACACTGGGAGACGTGGGGACACTGGGAGACACGGGGACACTGGGAGACATAGGGGACACTGGGAGACATAAGAGACACTGGGAGCGGGGGGACACCGGGAGACAGGGGGACCCTGGGAACATGTGGGGACACTGGGAGACACGGGGACACTGGGAGACACTGGGAGACACAGGGGGACCCTGGGAGACACATGGGACACTGGGAGACACGGGGGGACCGTGGGAGACATGTGGGGACCCCGTGAGACATGCAGGACACTGAGAGACATGCAGGGACCTTGAAAGACATGCAAGGACACTGGGAGACACGGAGGGACCCTGGGAGACATGGGGGACACTGGGAGACGTGTGGGGACACTGGGAGACACGTGGGGACACTGGGAGCATAAGCCCTGGGAGACACAGGGGACCCTGGGAGACACAGGGGACACTGGGAGACACAGGGGGGAACACGGGGACACTGGGAGACACAAGGGGACCCTGGGAGACGTATTGGGGACACTGGGAGACTAATTCTGGGCTGGATGACCCTCAGCCACTGCTGGGACAGGGGACGAGCACTTCCAGCATCCGCGCAGCTCCTGCTTACCTTCCCAGCTGCCCCGACGGGCATCCCGCCCACCCCATGCCCCACGCCAGCCTTGGTCCAGACTCTGTGCTTCTGTCTCAAGGTCCTGAGCCCCCAGCCCCACGCCACCCCTCAGTCATCCGCTCAAGGAACACCAGTAAACTAGAGACCCGCCCACTGATGGGCCGCTGCCAAGGTGGGGTCGGGGGAGGTGAGCGCTTGGCGCAGGTTGAGCCCAGAAGCCCCAGCACTCGTGCCTGCCCCGCTCAGCAACGGGGACCCCTCGCTGGGTGCCGGAGGGGGCACGGGGGCGGGTCCAGACGGCCGCCCCGCCTCCCAGCAAGCCCACCCTGAGCCTCCAGCACGGCCTTCTCGGCAGGAGAAGTCTCAGGCCCGCCCCCCGGAGGGTGGTGTCCCCGCCGGACGAGCCCTCACCTTCAGCCTCTCGATGGCCTCCTCACTGCCCGGGGCAAACAAGATGCGCTCGTGCAGGCTGGACACGGAGGCGGCGCGGCTCGACAGCGCCGAGAGCGAGGATGAGGGGCTCATGCCCACCAGGGCGTTGGTCACTGTGGAGAGATTGTCAGGGGCTGGACTCAACTCCGCCCCGCCACGGTTACGGTTATTGTTCTCAAGGTCGGACACGTCTACGGGAGGAAGGGAAGGAGAGGGCGGGCAGACAGACGGGAGGGAGAGAAAAGAAAGACCAAGTTGGGAAGAAGCAAGAGGTGGCTGAAGAGAGGCAGGAAGCAGACACGGCCAGCGGGCGCAGCCTGGGGCCTGGGGCCCAGCGCCGGAAGCACATGCAGGGCTGCCCCGCTCCCCACCGGGGACCCCGCCCCAGAGGCCCCCCCTCCACCCCGGCAGCAGCTGGGCACCGGCCCGAGTGCCTCTCCCCTCCCCACCCCGCCTGGCCCTGCACCCGCTCCCTGACACCTGGGAGCCACTTCCCTGCACCCCCACCCCGCCTGCCTCCCTTTGCCATCACTGCCCCGTGGCCTTCCTACACCCAGGGCCCCGACGCCCGTCCTCAGCCTCTGTGCCGTGGGCGCCCACCCCCGGTACCCATCGCCTGCCTGGCCCGCCACGCGCCCAAGCTGCGGGGATGGCGCTGCGCTAACCGTCCGGCCCTGCTGAGCACAGGAATTGGCCCCAAGCATGCCCTGGAGGAGAGGTGAACTGGGGGACCCCTGCACCTTGAGAGCCTAAGGCCTGGGATTTGGGGCGAGCATGCCCCCCGGTGTGGGAGATGCTCAGACCCCTCCTGGCGGAAGCAGACACACAGCAGAGCAGCGGCAAACATAGGACAGCACGGGGCGCCAGGGACAACGGGGGCGCCTGTGGCCCCTGGGTCAGGGAGGCGCCACGCCACACGGAGCCAGGCCCGAGGCCAGGGCACACGGGCATTCCCCCGGGAAGGGGAGCTCTGGGGGAGGCCGGAGCTGGGAGCCAGGGGACAAGCCGGGGCCTCGGCACGCCCTCCGGCTCTCCTGGCCCTGCGGTGCCGGCTGACGTTCCCAGGCCTCTGGGGCTGCAGGGCGCTCAGACAGGCTGAGTTCGGCCACTTCTGGCCCGACAGGGCCCTGACCGCGCCAGGCCTCCCCGTGGCCTCGGTTTCCCATGCAGACACGGGACTGAACCCAGAACACAGGCTCACAGGGCAGCGTGGCCTGCATCTACCTAGGGGTGTCTGTGAACGAGGTGACTGCTGTCCCCAGCCCCTGAAAGAGGGGAGGGCAGTGGAGGGCTGGGTGGGCTCCCCCCGCCGTGCTGCCCTATGCCCCGCACAGCGGGCACAGAAGCGGGGGTGCAGAGAGCAGCGAGGGGGATACACACATTTGGGTCCTCCGGGCACAGTGTTGGCTACGGGGAGGGGAGTGTGGGGGAGGGAGGAGAGACAGAGAAACAGAAGAACAGGTTTGTCTCCAGAGGGTCTGAGGCACACCCATCGCAGGCCGGGCACCGGGCAGGGTGGCGGGGGTGGGGGGGTCTCCAGCGGACGCACGGGGACCACTGCAACCCCCGCACCCATGGCCTGCCAACGTGGCTTCTGGGGAAAACGTCCGTGGCCCGCCTGGGCCAGCTCCAGACCCAAACCGTGCCGTCCACCCAGGTCGAGGACAGAAACCCCAGGCTCCCACCGGGGGTGGGGGTGGCAGGGGTCGCCCGGGGACTCAGCAGGGCCAGGATTCGGGCGGCAAGGCCGTGAAGGCCGCCTGACCAGCCCCGGCTGGGCCGCAGCCAGCGAGTGGGGGGGGTCGTCCCACAGAGGGAGGCCACTCTGCCCAGGACAGGCGGGCAGGGACACTCACTGTCGGTGATGTCCCCGAGACCCTGGGCATAGAGCAGGTCCCGCAGCCGGGTCACCTCGTCCTTCAGCTCACGGATCAGCTTGTTGTTGGGGTCCTCGTTGATGACAGCGTTGCAGCGGATCTGTTTGGCCCGGTCGGCGTACCTGGATGGCCAAGGGGACTGTGGGCTGTGCCTGGGACCGGGTGGGCCCGGGGGCACCCAGAGCCCTGCCCCGGGCAGCTGTGGCAGGGAGGGCCTCCAGAGTGGGGACCCAGGGGCTGTGACACAGAGCAGGGGCTCTTGCCACTTGAGTCAGTGGGGCCGCTGTGCCTATATCAGGACCCACACCCAGCTTTCCTTTCACTGCTGGTGGTGTGGGACCCAGGCAGCTCGTGGGCTCCCCACCCGGGGTGCCCGCCCTGCGGCCAGAGGGACCTTTAGAACACACGGTGCCCCTTGACTAATCAGAGACCTGGTTGGGGACCACGGGGGTCTTGGGTTGCTCGAAGCCCCAAGGGTGGCAAGGATGGAATGGGCCCTTGAAGACCCAGGCGCCCCGACAGCCGCTTGGAGCCTCGAGGAGTCCCGGGTGAGAGGACCCCCCCAAAGTGGTGCTCCTGACTCGGGTGCAGAGAGACCCACTGTCCCCGGGAGCCAGGCAGGGGGAGGGGGCCCGCCTCCCTGGAGGACACACCTCAGCGTGCTCAGGGTCTCGTCGTAGTTGATGTCCGCGGGGCTCAGGGCCGCCACCATCGCTGTCCTGGAGTTCCCGCCTGTAGGAAGAAGACCAGGTCGTGGGGGCTCCCCCCTCCCCACCTTAGTACCCCTCCCCTCCTACATTTATGCTGGGGAGGCCAAGGCCCAGAGAGGTAAACTGAGTCACGGGCCAACTGTGTGAACGGAGCAGGGGGTCCGGACTTCATCACTTAGTGGGTGCCTTATTTTCTTCTACAGAGCGCTTTTCCCATGTTTGGGTTTATTTTACAACAGCCAGCCTCCCCTCCCCCTAATGAAGAGAGAAGCATTTCCTCCCAAAGTCAGGATGATAATTTTTTCAGGAAGCCAACATTCATTTCAATCCACCTCCAGATGCAATGATTTCTTTCACTTTTATCTTTCTCATCTGAAACATTTTTCTCAATATTTAATGTCAGATTCCCAGCCCAGGGTGGCATGGAGCCCGGCATCAGGTGACAACTGCCCCTACCCTGGGGGTGGCCCTGGCCCTGTGGGAAAGGCCTCCTTCCTGGCCCACATCTCAGGCAAAGGAACACATTCCCAGGACAACACCATCCGCTCTCAGAGGGGGTCACCTACCCCCCCGGGAGCGCCCAACTGGCACCCATCGCTAGCCTGACCTGAGGATCAGCCAGGCTGCTTCCGGGTGCAGGGTCGGCCAGCTCAAGCCCTCACACCAGAGCCATGAAGCTGCGGAAGGCTGTAGATCCCAGCTGCCTACGTTCATCAAATCAGCCCGTGACTCAGTTTACCTTCCTGGGTGTCGGCCTCCCAAGCTGTAAACAGAGCCAGGGAGGGCCCCCCGAGGCTAATTTTGGGTGGGAAGGGATCAGTATCGGCAACATTTCGGTCTCCATCTCCCTCTCTGTCTCTCAGTAGCTCAGAAAAGGGGTGACGTGTGGCACCTGCCAAAAACCCAGCAAGCAAGCAGGGCCCCCCAGAATCATGGCGTCCCGAGAGGGGTGGGGACTTGGTCGGGGTGTCACAGGCCTGCAGTGGGAGCACCGATACAGGCGTGTGTGTTCTGGGGCTCCAGGGGCCACGCTGCATCCCCACACTTGCTTTCCTCAGCCCGTCGCTGGCCACCAGCCCAGGAGGGAAGGCGAGACGGTGGCCCTGGGTGGGAGGCAGAACCCCGGGGACAGGTGACCCGAGAGTCCTCACCTAGGTTTTCCCGGAGCAGCCAGGTCAGCACGGAATCTCTGTAGGGAATGAAATCTGTCTTCTTCTTTTTCTTGTTCTGCAGGAGAGGAACATTCGGTGTGAACCCTGAGCCCACCAGGCGGGAAGGGAGATGGAGGCGCAGAGCACAGGGCCCGCAGGGTGGGTCCCCGAAACCTAAGGCTGGTGTGGAAGGCAGGGCCGGGCCAGGTCTCAGGGCCCCGCCCCACCGGAGCCCCAGGGCGCTGCCCCCAGGCGCCTGCGCTCAGAGCCAGGACTAGACTCGCCAGCACGGGCGGCGCATCTGGGCCACGCGGGCCGACGGGGCGGCGTGTCCTCCCTCTACTCGGGCAGCAGGACCAGGCTGGGCCCACCGCCCCCTCCTCGGGCACCACGCTCCGCTCTGCTGACTACGAAGAAGAGGCCCCACCACTTTACGTGACAACGCAGGCCTCTGCTCCCCCGTCTTCCTCACCAGAACGCACCTTCCCTCCCCTGCAATCCAGGGCACACGCCCCGTCCCTGCTCCCGCACCCCTCCCCTCAGGACAAAGCACCCCCACACTCTCGGCTACACCTGTGCCTCTTTGTTCCTCGGCAAATAGGGGCCATTCCGAACACGGGGAACACGGCCTCGAGCGCGCGGAACGGCTGCTGGGAACCGCCCTATGGACGTCGCTTGCGGACTGGCTGAGGGGGTCACGGACCGAAGGTACCCAGTCACTTTCCACCGTGTCCTTGCTCGTGCACGCAGTAGCTTAAGAGTATCTGCCGAGCACCTGCGGCGGCCACCAGACCCGGCCCTGCCCCCCAGAGCCCTTCCAGGAGACGCACACAGGCGTCCCCGCGCGGGCTCTGCCGTTTCTCTAGACGCTCCTCCGTCGTCGCGTGCTTCAGGATCATGTCCCAGGGGAGCGCCCCTCGCGCTCGGGGGCCCGGTTAAGCGTCCGACTTTCGCTTAGGTCATGATCTCGCGGTTCGTGGGTTCGAGCCCCGCGTCGAGCCTGGAGCTGCTTCGGATTCTGCGTCTCCCTCTCTCTCTGCCCCTCCCCTGCTCGCGCTCTCTCTCTTTCTTTCTCAAAAAATAAATAAACGTGAAAAAAAAGTCTTGAACTAAGAGAGCTCTTGAGGCATGCGGTCAAGGGGCTTGCAGGCAGGCCATGCCGGCTGGGCCGAGAGCGGGCTCCGAGGGTCCACGTCACAGCAGCTCATCAGCACGGGGGGCCTCTGGTTCTCCTTCGAAACGTGATGCACCAACGCTGAAGTCCTACTTTGTGTTTTGATTATTTAATTCCTGATGCTGAACCCTCCGCCACATTTGTCACATTCCTCGTTTCCACGGCGAGTGCCCTGTGTCACACAGGCCCTTCAGCAAGGACCCCAAGGATCACCTTCAATTCCGCTGCTCCTCACCCCTGCTTGCTCTGCTCGCTCCCCCATCGTTCACGCTCCCGCAGCTCCCAGAGCCACCCCCGCTCCCCTTCCCCTCTGCCGTCCGGGCCGCAGCTGTCTGGCACCCGCGTCTTCGCAACACCGACCTCCAGCGTCCTGACGGCCACCCAGGCCGCCCCGTTCCCAGTCTATGCTTCACCCGCGCAGCGCGTGCCAGATCCAGTCAGACTTTCGGAGCCCTGCTCGAAACCCGTCCGCTCTCCCCATTAAGCCGCACACACACCCCCCGCTCCTGACGCGGGCTCACAGACCCCACATCAGGGCCCCCCTCGGGCTTCGTCATCTCCCGACGGCACGTCCCCACACTCCCTGCGCCAGGCCCTGGTCCTCAGAGACCTGCTCACACGGCGGCTGCCAAGGGTGAGGCAGTTCCCACAGGGCCTCACACGCCTCACGGCCCCGCTCCTACTCACGCGGCCCCACCCCTCACACGCTTCCGCACGACCCACCACGTGCCTCGTGACACGGCTCCTCGCATCCCTCCCCCCGTCACCCCCAGACCCTCAGCCCGACCTCTGCGGGGATCCGCACACAGCTGGGCACGGCCCCTCGCCACTGCTCGCGCCGTCACCGCCCTCCGTGCATTTCCCCGGAGAGCTTCCCACAGCTCCCCCCACCCCACCCCTCCGCACCCCTCGCGCAGCCCTGTCGCTGGGTTCCCCACACGGTCCCGAGGCAGCGGCTCACCCTTCCACCTGGAAGTCCCCACGGCCGCCCGCACCACCCCCGCGGGCCCGCTCCACCGTGCAGACGGCCTCTCACGGCTCCATTTCCCACAATTCTCACGGCTCCCAACGGTTCCTCGGTCCCCCGCCCTGTTCCTCACCTCCCCGCCCGCCCTCACACAGGCCCTCACAGCTCTTCACGCCCCACGCCCCCCGCGGCACCGATGCGTCTACACACGCTTCACACGCTTCCACGCGGCTCCTCCGACAGCTCCTCTCAGGTGCTCACACGGTCCCTCCTGTCACCCGCACCAGGGTTCCACGTGTCCCCCCACACTCTGCCTCGGTGGCCCTCACACAAGTCTTCCGCGGCTCCTCGTCTTCCTCGCGCAGTCGCTCGCTGAGTCCCCGCGGCACTCGGCATCCGCTCACGGCTCTCTCTGCGCCGCTCTCCGTCCTGAGCCCGCTCCCCACACGCTCTCACGCTTCCTCGTGCTGTTGCAGCAAGTCCACACACCGCTCCTCACACCTGCTCGGTTCCCCTCGGTTCCCTACACCGCTCTTCACACGCTTCGACACGGCGTCTTGGAGGTCACACCGTTCCTCGCGGTTCCCGGAGAGTCCGGACAGTGTCACATACGCACACACTGGGCACACAGATCTACACAATTCACAACACACTCCCTCAGAGTTTCCTGCGGTTCTCCGAACAAATCCCTGGCATAGTCTGTTCCACGGTTCTGCGTGCATTTCCCCAAAAAGTTCCTCACAGTTCCTCAAACGCACTCCTTTTCCTGCTGACGACGAGGGAAGTGTGTGCATAGAACGGTGCCAGGAACAGCGTGAGGAACTGCACGGAGACTGCGCAGGGGACTCTGAGCTTGTGGACCGTCCCTCGTATGGCTTTCCTCAGTTTTCCGCTCGGCTCCCGTACCTCCCCACGGTATTGCCCACGCTGCCTCTCGGTCCCACACCGCCTGTCACAGAGTCCACACACATCTCCTCAGCTCGTCACACAGCCCCCCACGGTTCTGTCGTAGTTTGTCGCGCAGTGTCCTGTCCTCACGGCTCCCCGTACCCAGTTCCACCCAGTGCCTCTCACTCCCCAACGTGGCTCCGCTCGCCGTTCCCCAAAAACTTCTTCAAAGGTTACACAATTCCCACACGGTCTGCCCACACCACTTCACACGCTTCTTACGGCTCCACAAAGCGCCTCACAACTCTTCACTTACACGCTCTCACAATTCCTCACACGGTTCCTCAGAATTCTTCATGCAAATCCTCAGAATCCTGCCGTTGCTCGTGCGTTTCCTCAAACGCTTCCCCCCAGAGCTCCCACACGGCCCTCCCGGTCCCCCCCCTCGATCCCACACCGTCCCCCCCCTCCCCGGCCCCACAAGCACAACACGGATCTCACACCTCAAGGTCCCCGTGTGGTGTCCCCACACTATCTCACAACTGCTCGGTTTCTCACGGAATTCCATCACGTTCCCCAGAGCCCTCCCCGCAGCCCCCCGGACTTCGCACATCCTCGCCGCCCCCCACAGACACCCACCCCACACAGTCCTCCACACGCTTCCCGCTCGCTTCCCAGCCGGCTCCCCACAGTCGCACATGGCTCCCCGCGACCCCTCCTGCGGTTCACGCACCGCCTCACACTCCCCTCACCGGTTTTCCACGCAGCCGCGCCGAACTCCACGTTCCCATACGTAGTTCCCGCGCCGTTTCACACCCTTCCCCTCCCGTTTGCTCACACGTCCCACGCTGCTCACCCTGCTCCGCGCAGTCCCAGACTTCCTGCACGGGTCTCCACCCGAGGACCTCGCGCTGGAGCTCCCCCACGCGCTCCCTCCCACGGTCCCTCAGGTGCTCACGCTTCTTCACGGTCCCCCCACCCCGTGCAAGTCCCACGCGTTCTCCCACACCATTCCAGCTATTCCGCACACGGTCACAGCTCCTCACGGTCCCTCACGCGGTTCCTGCCTTGTTCCCCACACTGTTCCCCACGGTCCCCACATACAACCTGCACGCAGACTACTGCCCCATCGCACGCTCTTCCCCTCACACTCCCGCAGCTCCTCGGGGTCCACGCGGTTCCTAACAATTCTGCACACAGCTCGGTACGCGGTGCCCCACCAGCTCCCACACGGTTCCTCGCGCTCCCCAATTTCCCACACGGTTTCAGAGCTCTTCGCGCCTCAGACTGTCGCACACCAGCAGTCACACTCTCCTCACGTTCTGCATCCCTTCCTGCCCAGTTCTTCGCGCCACCCGCGCAGCTCCTCACGGGTCCTGAGAGGTGGCTCACACGCCGCCTCTCGCAGACTCCAGTTTCTCACACAGCCGTCTACACAGCCCCTCACAGACCCCTCACGCCATCCCCACGCCGTTGCACACAGAGTCCCATGGTGTTCCACGTGGTCCACGTACACTATTCACACCTCTTCCCACGTAGTCACGTGCAGTTCCCGCAGATCTCCCTACACAGCATGTCCAACATCCAGCACGATCCCCCCCGCGGCTCCTCACACGGTCTTCACGCGATCCCCACCACACTTCATACGCTTCTCCCACTTGTCTTCACTGCGCCTCACGTGGTCTTCCCGTGATTCCTCAGTTTCCACACACTTCCTCCATTTCCTCACACAGATGTTCATCCGTTTAGCGCCTCGCTCTTCACGGGCCACACGTTTACTCAGCTCTTCGTGCAACTTCACACGCGTTTTCTCACAGTGACAGTTCTTCACGCGGTCCCACCCGTGACTCAATCCTCTCTGGTCCCTGACACAGTCCATCACAGTCCCGTGTGCGCTGTGCCCGTTTCTCACACCTCCTCACGCGGCTCCTTGCACAGCCCTACGTGCAACGTCCCACGGCTGCCACACGGTTCCTTACAGTCCCCCCGGAACTGCCACACTTGCCCCACGCACCTCACGTGCTTCCTGTTTCCTCTTCCACGGGGGCGTCCCGGAAAGTCCCTCGCGCCATCATCCACGTCGTTCCCACAAGTATTCACACCATTTCTCCAGTTAGTTCCTCCCAGACCCTTGCTTCGTTCCTCCCTCGCTTCCTCACGGTTCCTCCCACATTTCCTGACACAGTCGCCGCCACAGAGTTCGCCACAGGCTTCCCCTCATGTCCTTACACAGCTCCTCATGCTTCCCACCGGCTCCTCACGTTTCCTCCCACACGATTCCTCACAAACCAACAATTTTCCTCTCCGGCACCTCACGCAGGGCTTTCCAGCTACACGGCTGGTTCCTCCCTGCTGCCCGAGCCTCAGCCTTAAAGCTACGTGTCCTGCAGAGCCTCCCCGGCCACGCTGACGAGAGGGGCCTCGCCTGTGTGTCGCTCAGCCCATCGTTTTCCTTTATGAAATTACACCAATTCACAGTTCTCGTTTTCTTTCTCTGTGCCCGTGTCTACTGTCTCCGTCCCCCGCTGAGCTGTGGCCCCGGAAGGGCTGTGTCGTTCTAGCCCAGGGCCCAGCTCAGAGCTGGCGCAGCGCACTGGTCTGTGAGGTGCACAAACCAAGGGGTGGTTTTCCTAGCGAGGGCCTCGCAGGAGAACGGGGGCCGGCGGCTCTCCCGGCCCGCAGCCCCCAGCCCCGCCACGGCTGAGGGTCCCCCCGGAACTGAAGAAAGCAGCTTACCTTGTTGGGCCCAGAGTCCTGGAAAAGAAAAGACAGAGTCTGAGGACCTGGAGGAAGCCTGGGGGCCCCAGGGTGTGTGGGGAGGAGCCGACAGGTGGCCTCCGGAGGACAAAGGGACAGGGAGGCCTGAGCACGCGCCGGTGTCCGTCACTCGTCACCTGGCCACTGCCAGCCACCCGGTTCCCGACAGGCAAACAACAGCGCGACCCTCGGGCTGCTGTCATCCCCAGCTCTTCCTGCACCCCTCACGATCGCAGAGAAGGGCGGGGCCTCCTAAGACTCGTCCTTCTCTGAACAAAGGCCTGGCTGTCCTGCGTGGCCAATACTGGCGGGGAAACTGAGGTTCCAGGGAGTAACAAGGGTCACCACTCATCTGTAGCCTAGTGACACACGCCCCTCACATCGCCGGGCTTTCCCTTGAACCTCAGGCTCCTTGCCAGAGACGGGGCCCGGTGCAGGTCTGACCGGCCCCCAGCATCCTCCACAGAAGGCAGCACAGGGAGCCGCCTCCATGGTCCCTGCCACCCGTCCAGTTCCGGAAACGCAGAGCTAGCTCACCATTTCAGCCAGCGCAGAGATGACCTTCCCCAGCGTGGTCAGGGACTTATTGATGTTGGCTCCCTCCTGTGTGCAGAGAAGACAGGCCGTCAGGAGCCTCGGGAGCCTCTTGCCCCAACGTGATCCCGTGGGGCCCGACCCGTGCGACGTTGGCCTAAGGCCGCCAGGCGCTGACCGTTAATCCCGGGGCTCCTTGGAGCACGGGAGGCCCTGGCGAGAAGCGGGTCAGAGGCCCGCCCCGGGGCGGGGTGCGGTGCACTCCCTGGGAGCCCTCATGACCCTCACATGAGCCCCGCTTGCACGTGTCCAGAGCCCTTTCCCACCCACCAGGTAACGGTGGGAACCAAAGGGAGGCTGAAACGGAAACCCTCCTTCCAGACCCCGAAGACTGCTGCGACCAGGGACTGTCGCTTCGTGGGCTGGGTTCTGGCGGGAAAGCGCGGACACTGGTGGCCCCAGAAGGCCCGCCTCCCGCCAGGGCTCTGTCCCCATTAGCCACCAGCAGTGCGCTGGGCGCTGTGGCTGCCGGCCTCCCCCCACCTCCTCGCCCTCGCCCCGCTCTCCCTGCCTGGGCTCGCCCTGCGTGGGGGCCCCGACGCCTCCCAGCCCCGGCAGGGGCCCTCCTGGAGCAGGCGGGCTGGGGGGCGGGGCCTGCGGGGGCGCGACGCCCACAGGCACGGCAGCCGGGCCCCTACCTTGAGCCGTGTGCCCTTGGCCCCCGTGGAGTCGGCCCGCTCGCTCCCCGCCAGGTCCACAAGGCTGATCTTGCTCACCTGAAACAGCAAGCGGGTCAGACGCGGCAGACGCCACAAGGCCACGGGGGGCCCGCCTCCTCCCAGCAGCCCGAAGCGCACACTTGAGGGGCCTTGGCCAAGCCCTTCCCGGGGGTCGACCGCCTCCGCCCTGCAGGTTCCCGCTACTCGTGGCGCGTCTGAGCCTCTGCCTGGGCTTCGAAGCCCACCTCCCCGGAGGCTGCATGCGCCTCACCTAACGGCCCGAGGCTGCAGCGACGCGGTTCTCAGTGCGCGGGCGCCCTCCACGTGCTCGCACGGAATCCCCGGGCCCCCGGTGGGTCCTGCCACCCACTCCCACGACGGGCTCATCGCCTGTGGTGGGGTCTCAGCCCCTCTCCAGCTCCACCCTCTCTGCCCGCCCAGACCCCGCCGGGCCGTCGGGGATCTCCGGGAGGACGGCCCCGGGCTGGGGTGACCCTGGCATGATCAGTGACAAGTGTGGCGAACCTCCCCCAGATGTGCGGAGCCTGGGGGCTGCCTGCGAGAGCACTGCCCGCCTGGAGGAGGCCGAGGCGCCCCCGGGAGGAGGCCCGGAGAAAACCCGACCCCAAGGGGCAGGGCCACCAGCGGACAGGAAGAGGCTCCGAGCCTGCCCCGGGCCCCTCTGGGGGCATGGAGACCACGTGTCTGGGTCAAGGCCCCAGGGTGGCGCTCCTACCCGGGCCCCTGAGAATGCGGAGCGCGTGGGAAAGGCATCCGGGGCCGGGGGCAGCGGGCAGGCGGGGGCTCTGGCGCACAGCCTCTCCTTTGTGCCTGTGGATGCCAGGGCCCCCGCTCTCCCGCCAGGCGGCCAGGGCCCCCGGTCACCTCTGTGACAGGCGCTCACTCAACCCACAGGCCCCAGCTTCCAAGGGCCACCGGTCACCTCAGCGGTGCAGCCATGGGGACACCCTCCCTCAGTCCCCACGGTGTCCACCAAGCCATCTGGCAGGAGGCAGACAGAGGCGGACCCCGGGGCCCCGGCCCCTCCGCTGCCAGGCCCTTCTACACCCGGATGCTGCCAAACGCCGAGACGAGGTGGCCCTGCGGGCCTGGCCAACTTCTCCAAGGCCCACGCTAAGCAGGGGGTGGCAAGGGCCTGGTGCCAGGCGAGGACGCCGCCCGGCCTCCTCGTCCTGCTTGGCGGGACTACTGTGCCCCCACCCAATGGCCCGCCCTGGCCAAGGCCACGCTCACTTTCTCTGTGGTGATGTTGGTCTCCGCATCGTGGCGCTTCTGGGTGAAGATGATGTTGAAGACGGCATGGGAGCGGCTGCTGGTCTCATTCATGTTCGTGGCCGCCACGGTCCTGGGGGAGCAGAAGCCACGTGTGGTTACCCATCACCCTGTGGTCGGGCCTGAGAGCTGCTCCCGGTGCCAGCCAGCTGGAGCGGGTCGCGGGGCATCGGGGCATCCGGGGCTGCCCGGCCCAGCCCGGTGGTGACCGCGCCTCCTGTCACACCCGCTGGGCCACCAGCTCCAGCTTGGCACTCAGGTGCTGTGACAGGGGCCAGCAGAGCCAGGGCAGCGCTCAGGAAACTAGGAGGCGGCCCGCTGGGGCGCGATGCGGAAAGGCCCCGCCCCGGAGGGAAAGCAGGCGCCCAGCTCTGTCCCTTTAGTCCGGTCTGGGCAGGGCTGGCAGCAGGCCCCTGGGGGCGCAGAGCCCAAGGCAGCCTGAGGGGGGCTGCGGGGCCGGTCCCAGGGCCGCCGACCTGCAGGGACCTCAGACGTCTCCCGGGCGGGGCTCGCTGTGTGACAGCCCACGGCGGGGACAGGCCCCGTCAGAACAGCGCCCCTACGGGGCTCTGACGCACATGAGGACGTTCACCCCGGGGGAGTCCCGGGGCAGCGGAGGGGGGGACCGGTTCCGTGAGCAGCTGGGCAGACGCCCGAGGGCAGGGCAGCCAGTGGCCGTGGCCCGCAGTGCCTACGGCTGACCCTGCCCCGATGGCCCCGCCCCGTGCCCCCTCCAGAGGGCTGCTCGTTCTCTGAGAGGGCAGGGCCGGGCCTCACAGCCTCCTGACCACTGAGCCCGACGGGGCAGCTGCCCACAGGGAAGGACCCCGGGAGCCCCATCGATGACGGTGTCCCTCCAGGTCACCCCCTCTAGGAGGAGCAGCCCCTGTGGAGGTGACATCGCTCCACCGTACGGGGGGGGGTGATCTGTAGGGGATGCCCCCTCAGGCTGGCATGTGCCCTGGATGGCCTCAGGCCCACAGGCTCCACCCCTCCAGGGGTGCTGGACAGACCCCACGGGGAGACCGACAGGCGCCCCGAGGAGCAGGCCTTCCTCCGAGGGACTGGCAGCAGTGGGGTGGTGAGGTAGAGAAGGGGGAGGGACGAGCCACCCGGCACTCACCTGGCCTTGTTCCCGGAGTCCATGAGGTCCTGGATGTCATTGTAGGAGGTGACGGCCAGCTTGGAGAGGTCCTCCACGTACGGCCCCAGCAGCGGGTGCTCTCGCACACGCAGGTTGCCCTTGTTCTTGGGGTTCAGGAGGTCACGGACGCGTTCGCAATAAATCTCCATGTAGCTGACCTGCGGGCAGAGACACACCATCGGGGGCGCCACCAGGGACCCCCAAGGTACAGGCGCAGGGCCGTTAACAGGGACTCAGGATAGGGGGCCACCTGCCGGCAGGGGAGGCCTGGAAGGACCCCCGGCCCGTGTGAGCCGTGAGTCAGGGGTGTGAGCCCATCGGCTGGTCTTCCCCCACCCACAGTCGCTGTAGGGCTCGTCTGACGTGGACACACTGGGGCCCCGGCTGCGCTGGAGGAGCCGACCTGGGACCTACCTCCACGGAGTAGGACATGTTGTCGTTGGTGGTGTCGTTGATGCGGGAGAACAGGTCTTCACAGAGCTACGGGCCGAGGACACCCCGTCAGATTACGGGGGCAGTGGGCTGTTCCCGGGGCCTGCCCCCGGGGTGCTGAGGGCAGGCCCAGGCCAGAGACTGCTCTCTGGGCCCCGCTTGCTCCCTAACAGCCCATCTCAAAGGCACTGAGAAGGCCCGCAGCCAACGAGCAGCTGTCCAGCCTAAGTCACGGAGTCCCCACAGATGACTCTGATCCTTTCCTACACTCGTCACGCTGCCCTTGTCTCCACAGGTGGGTTCGGGTCCCCCATGCCACAGGCTACCCGGCTCTCTCTCCCGCCCTGACCAGCTCAAGCGCTGGCCAGCTCAGATCCAGAGGGTCCCCGCCGGGCCTGAGCATCCGTGTCTCAGCCTTCAGTTAACCAAAGGCCACCCCCTGTCCCAGGCCCCTCTCCCTGTCCCCCACCGGCCTCCACGGCCCCCAGGGGGAAGGTCAGCACGCCAACGGCACTCTCAACTGCCCTGTCTTACAGACGTGACCCAGGGGGCACTGCCAGGGCTCTGCCCCTCCCCGGGCCCCCCATCGCAGGGTCAGGGGCTCCAGCCTCTTCACAGCAGGCCCACCCCGTGCCCTCCCCCCTTCTCAGTTAACTTTCTCCTCTGGCTCCCCTCTGAGGGCCTCCCCACCTGGGCTCCCGCACACCCCCGCCGGCGCGTGGCTCGGGGCGCGTGCCTGGCGCGTGCCTGGGCTCCCCGCACCCCCGGGGCGCGTGCCTGGGCTCCCGCACCCCCGACCCCGCCGGGCGCGTGCCTGCCTCCCGGACCCCCCCCCGGGCGCGTGCCTGGGCTCCGCACCCCCCGCCGGGGCGCGTGCCTGCACCCCGCGCGTGCCTGGGCGCACCCCCGCCGGCGTGCCTGCTCCCGCACCCCCCCGGGGCGTGCCACACTGCCTGCCTCGCCGGGGCGCGTGCCTGGCCCCACCCCCGGGGCGCATGCCTGGGCTCCCCCGGGCGCGGTGTGGCCCCCGGGGCGCGTGCCTGCCCCCCGGGCGCGTGCCTGGGATCCCCCGGGCGCGTGCCTGGGCCCCCGGGCGCGTGCCTGCCCCCGGGGCGCGTGCCTGAGCTCCCCCGGGCGCGTGCCTGCCCCCGGGCGCGCGTGCCTGGGATCCCCGGCGCGTGCCTGCCCCCGGGCGCGTGCCTGAGCTCCCCCGGGCGCGTGCCTGCCCGGGGCGCGTGCCCTGCCCCCCCGGGCGCGTGCCTGAGCTCCCCCCCGGGCGCGTGCCTGGCCCCCCCGGGGCGCGTGCCTGCGGGATGATGCCCTGCTGCTCCTTCTCCTGCTTGCCCATCATGGTGTAGGACTTGCCGGCGCCGGTCTGCCCGTAGGCGAAGATGCACACGTTGTAGCCCTCGAAGGCGTGCTGCAGCATCTCCTCGCCGATGTCCCGGTACACCTGCTTCTGGGACGCGTAGTTGATGTCCTCCGGCTGCGGGACAAGGGGGGCGCGGCTGCAGGGGGCGGGGCGCACCGAGCACCCGCCCGGCCTCCCGCTGGGGAGGGACAGGGCCCCGCAGGCGCAGTCGCCCTGGGAGGGGGCCGGACCGCCTGGCAGGCGGGGACGGGTGCGCTGGCGGGGCAGAAGGGCCCTGCAGCAGAGGGAACTGCATGTGTGAAGGCTCAGAGGCAGGAGCATGTGACAGAAGACCCAAAGTCAAGGCTGGGGTGGCGGCCTTGGGAATGAGGAGAGGCAGGGCTGGAGGAGCGGGGCCTGGAGGCCCCGGGGACCCACCGGTCGGGTGACAGCATCCAGACGCTCTCCCAACAGAGGGTTACTTTGGGCAGGTCCGGGGGTTGCCCTCACCATGCCTGTCACCGCTCAGGGTGACCCTGACAGCACAAGGGGACTTGGGAAGATGGGCCCCTCCCCCGGGCAGCTGCTGCTGGCCCCTTCCCCGAGCCTCGCACCTGTCCCGCCCTCCCCTGCCCGCCAGGCAGCCCTGACAGGTCATGAGCTCAGAGAGGTCAAGGGACTGGTTAAGGCCCACACAGCAAGCGTCCACCCCACTGCAGCCCACGCCCTGGCCCCCAGCCCCGGGCTTACCGAGGTGTGTGACCAGTAGGAATAGTCGAAGCTGAAGCTTTTGGGTGTCTCCTTGGGCTGTTTGGGGTTGATGATGGCTGCAGGGAGGGCAGGCATGACAGTTAATGCTGTGCCGGGGGAGAGGCGACTACGTGGTCCATGCCCACCAGAGAGGCACCCAGGCAGGCGGTGGGTCCCCAGAGAAGCCATGTCTGCCCCTCCCTCTGTCTGGTGGACCCTGCCGCCCACAAATTCCCCCTGAGGGCACCCAGAGTAGTTCCCTCCTGTGACACTGTGTCAGACGGGGAGCCCGCAGCCTACCCTCGCCCCGCCCCCCTGGGTCTTTCCCCATCTGCCCTGCACACACGTGGCCGGGGCATCCCGCAGGGTCGTGCCCTGCCTCCTCAGGGCCGTCGTTCCCGTGTGGCTCCTGCGTGTGCCGTGTGCCGCCCTGACGTCCCCGTGGGGGCGCCCCATCGCAGGGCTCCACCGCCCGCTCTTCCGGGCCTGTACTCAGGGGCCCCAGGGTGCCACGCCGCCCCCCCAGCAGGCCGCGCCCTGGGCTGGCCAGAGGCAGCACTAGGAACGGAGCCACGAAGCATGCCGGTGCCGGCACACCTCAGCCAGGGCCTGCTAGGCGTGTCGGGGGCCCCCGCCCCAGGCTGCAAGTCCCCTGCCGCTCGCTGTCCCCCAGGCCCTGGAGCCAGCAGGTGACACGTGGTCGGCGGTCAGGCAGGAGGGAGCGAGGCCCCGCCCCCATCAAGGCCCCCCACCTGCCGCCTGCTAGAACACCACCTGAGCCTGCAAGGTCTGTGTGGCGCGCCGGAGGACCCTGAGCCCCGTGTCCTTGCGGGCGGGCCCCGGGCCAACTTGCTGTGGCTCCCTGCCCTGCTCCTGGCCCTGGCACCCCGGGAGCCCCCCCTCCAAGGCTGACCTCACTTTGGGAGCCAGACCCCAGGCGTGAGGAGCTCTGGGAGACGACTGGCAGCTTGAGGAAGCCGGCAGGAAGGTGACCGACCACCCCAGTGCTGTCCTCGGGGCCTTGAGGGGGTCACGCCCATGTCACCTCCAGGAGCAAGGCTATGGAGAGCAAGCTGCCCTGCTTCCCACTCCTGCTGGGACCTGGGGACACGGCCCCCAGAACCCCAGGCGCAGATAATGCCGGCGCCGTGGAAACCACAATCACAGCACCCCCCAACGAGTGAAGTCCGAGGCTCATGAAGCGAGGGGCCCGGTCCCCTTCGCTCCTCACCGCCCTGCCCTGCAGGCCTGGCCCTCCTCACTGCTCCCATCCCAGGTCCTCGGACAGGCCCGCCCCCTGCCCCCCTGGCTCCCAGGCTCGGGCCCCCAGGCCCACTCTCCCAGCCCAGGCCGGCTCCCCCATCCCCCATCATCCCGGCCCACTCCCCTCTGTCCTGCATGACACTTGCCCAGTCCCGGTGCCGACCTGGCTCTGACCACGTCCTGGTTCTGGGGTGTTCGCCGTATGCCTCTCATGGACCGTGAGCTCCCCTGGGGGCCTCCCGGGGACAGAGCACAGGAGCACTCAAGGAAGGCTGGGCAGGCAGGGGACAGCCAGCAGCCAGGGACCAAGGGCAGGGAGCGGGCCGCGAGGAGAATCCGCCCTGAGGACCACCCCGCAGAGGTGCTCTGGCCCTCAGGACATGCTTGTCGTCTGCCCTGTGTCCCCGTGTGGGTCCCGTGGTGCCATGAGAAATGCCCTGTCACTACAGATGCCACCTGAGCTCTACACCGTCATATCGGAGGCCAGGGTCCACCGGGGTGGCCTGGCACCCAGCCCCCCGCCGGCCCCCAGCACCCAGCCTGGCATACTGCCCCTTGCTTCCAGACTGGCACCCAGCCCCCCGCCCCCAGCCTGGCACCCAGCTCCCTACACCCAGCCTGGCACCCAGCACCCAGCACCCAGCCTGGCACACTGCCCCCACCCCCAGCCTGGCACCCAGCCCCCCACACCCAGCCTGGCACACTGCCCCTTGCCCCCAACCTAGCACACCGCCTCCCGCACCCAGCCTCCCACATGCCCAGACAGTCCAATTGGAAGCTAGGGTCCACCAGGGCCTGGCTGGCACCCAGAATCCCCACACCCAGCCTGGCAACCAGCCCCCTGCACCCAGCCTGGCACCCAGCCCCCCACCCAGCCTGGCACACCACCCCACACCAAGCCCGGCACCCATTTCCCCGCACCCAGGCTGGCACACAGCACTCCCCACACCCAGCCCCCCATATGCCCAAACACAGCCAATGTTGCCAAAGAAAAAGCTTCCTTTGCCAGGGTCTTGAGTTTCTCCCTGTACGGGATTGAGGAGGGAGGAGGGGTCCTCGGGGGCTCACAGCGGGGGCCGTGCTCCCGCCAGGCCCAGGGACTGGGGCCCCTCCACGAGCACACAGCGCCGGGAGACCTGCCCGGGGTGCACGAGGCGCAGGGGCCCGCGAGGGACAAAGGCATGAGCAGTGGGGGCCCGGCTTGGACAGGGAAGGGACGCGGGGGAGGCGGCAGCGCAACGGCAGCCGCTCTCTCTGTCCGCGTGTCCCCGCGACCTGGGGCCCCACGACCCGGTGTGTGCTGTGCGGGCTCCTTCCAGCCCAACGCTGACAACTTCTGTGAGCCTGTTGTTAAATTGCCGGTAGCTTGAAACTGGCCAAGAGGAGAATATTTATACTGTGTAAATCGGCCAACAGGTGAGTGTGTGAGAGTGTGTAAGCATGCGGGGGGTGTGAGCGAGTATGTGTGTGAGTGTGTAAGTGTATATAAGCACGTGTGTGAAAGAGAGAGCATGAGAGCATGTGCACACAGTGAGCTGGTTTTCCCGCAGGGCCACTGCCCAAAATGCGCAGGATGCAGGAGGCGGCCCCCCCTCCGAGACACCTCAGGACCTCGGTGGGGTTTCAAGAAAGTGAGGTCCACACCCGGCCACTGGCGCTCCTCACGCACAGGACAATTCACCCCCTCACCTCCTCCCGACAGACAAGGAGGCTCCTTGACCATCTGATCTGGGCTCACAGCTGCCCTGCACCCCAGCCAGCCCCAGCCCCCCTGTGCCCTGCCTGCCCCCTGTGTCCTGCCTGCCCCCTGTGCCCCGGCCAGCCCCCTGTACCCCGCCTGCCCTGCTGTGCCCCGGCCAGCCCCCCATGCCCCAGCCTGCCCCTGTGCCCTGGCCAGCTCCCTGTGCCCCGCCTGCCCCCTGTGCCCCGGCCTGCCCCTCTGTGCCCCGGCCAGCCCCCCGTGCCCCAGCCTGCCCCTGTGCCCCGGCCAGCCCCCCGTGCCCCAGCCTGCCCCTGTGCCCCGGCCAGCTCCCTGTGCCCCACCTGCCCCTGTGCCCCGGCCAGCCCCCGTGCCCGGCCTGCCCGCCTGCCAGCCTGCCCCGGCCTGCCCGTGCCCCGGCCAGCCCCCTGTGCCCCAGCCTGCCCCTGCTGTGCGCCCGGCCTGCCCCTGTGCCCGGCCTGCCCCCTGTGCCCCGGCCAGCTCCCTGTGCCCCGCCTGCCCCCTGTGCCCCGCCTGCCCCTGTGCCTCGCCTGCCCTGCTGTGCCCCGGCCAGCCCCCTGAGCCCGTCACTGTGCACTTCTTGAATCTGTGAGGCACGACCCTTGTCCACGTGTGCAAGGCCCACCTCCCCACTGGAACGTCACCCCTGAGGGTGGTAAGGGCCTCTGCCCTGTTCCCCTGGGGCTCCGTGGGGAGAGTTCTTATTCCATGTAAATCAGCCAGCAGGTAGGTGAGTGTGTGAGCACATGTGTGTGGCAGAGAGAGAGAGAACACATGCCTCGTAAGCTCGTGCCCAGCACAAGCTTGCTGACAACGTGAAGGGGACCCCTGTACACTCTCCTCTCCCCACACAGCCACAGGTGACAAAAGCCCTCACAGAGCCTTGGTTTCCCTGTCTGTGCCTCATCCCAGTGGGGAAGCAAACGAGGTCACTGCTGTGACCCTGCAAGCGGAACGCCATGGCGACCCTATCGGGTAGTAGGTGTCGGGGAGAAGCATCTGCCCCAGGGCTCCCCCCGGGGCCAGTCCTCTCATGGACAGGTCTGCAGCAGGGCCACTGCCTCCTCAGCCGCAGCCGAGTTCCCTTCTGTGGCCTTCCATTCCCAGTCTCACTCTATTTGGGGCCTAGAACATTCTAGAACAGTCATGGCAAACAGGAGCTGACTTAGGTGAGTTAGGCGTTCACAACACCTGGGTCTGTACACAAGACTGATGGCAGACAAGGGCCTTTGGGAGAAAGACCACTATGAGCAGAGGAGAAGGGTCTAGAATGTTCCAGTGGCGTACAGAATGCCGTGCATGCCTGAAGCCCGCCAGGACCAGCTTGTCGGCATCCAGGAGGAGGGCTGGGGGCAGGGAGGCCGGGCGGGGAGGCCCTGGGTGCTTTACCCTGCCGTGACCTTGGTCCAGCCCCCTCTGCTCCACAGGCAGTGTCCCGGGTGAACAGTGTCCTCCCCACGCTCACATCCGCCTGGAACCCCAGAAAGCGACCCTGCTTGGAAACAGGGTCTTGGCAGATATAAATAGGATGAGATCATGCAGATTAGGGTGGGCCTAGTGATGAGTGTCCTTACAAGGAGAGAAAGCACGGACAGACAGACAGACACGTGGGGAACAGGCCACGTGAGGACAGAGGCAAGGCCAGGCCCCGGCAGCCTCACGGGAGGAGACAGGGGAACGATGCTCTCAGAGCCTCAGAGAGAGCCAGCCTTGTGGGCAGCCTGATCCCACTCTTCTGGTTTCTGGGAAAATAATTTCCATCCCAGCTTATTTTTCCTGGGAAAACAAGTTTCCCCACCAGTGCAGAGGGTCTGGGGGTTCGGGCTGGTCTGCGCTGGACGCAAGAGGCACTGAGATCCAGGCCCAGCCTTGTCTCCAGGGCCCCAGCGGTGCAGGGACAGGGAGGGGCCCAATCCTGAGGATTCCTCTGCATAGAGAAGAGAGCAAACCCTCCCAGAAGGTTCTGTGTTTACGTAGAGCGGGGATGTGGG
This sequence comes from Proteles cristata cristata, assembly GCA_017311185.1. Taxonomy (NCBI): domain Eukaryota; kingdom Metazoa; phylum Chordata; class Mammalia; order Carnivora; family Hyaenidae; genus Proteles; species Proteles cristata. Next base: position 32,757 of record JAESUZ010003280.1, on the reverse strand, counting down.
GGTACTCACAGGACCCCTGCGCTCCCGAGTAACCTCCACCAGACCTACCACGTGGGGAGGAAGCACCTGTTGCGTACAATTTGGCTGGCTCACAAAATTGCTAGATTTGGAATGTTCCAGTGAACGGTATTGTCATCCAGGTGAGGAGTACAGGTTGACAAATGAAGTTCACCTCTAACTGCTTCTAATCTGTGCGTCACAATGAAGGTTCAAGGGGCAAATTTAGGGAACTGGCATCTCCCGTGCGGACCTAGTTTTGAGTTTCAAGAAATATGTCACCATCTGGGTGGGGTGGGACGGGGGTGGGGGGACAGAGTGCCTCTTACCCTGATGCTCCAGGCTGGGCACCAGGAGCCGCTGGGCAGGCACGTGGCCAGAGCAGGCACCCAGCGCACTTACGGAGCCCACCCGGTATGTGGCTGGGGAAAGCGGCTCCCCACTCCATACCTCCTCTGGCCTCGAGGAAAGCAAGCCCCCGGGCCGACCCTCGGCTCATTCTCTAGGTCAGGGAGTCCCAGCGACGGGCCCCCGCTGCCTGTGGTGCCCCCCCAGCATCGGCGCCCTCTGCAGTTGCTCCCCCATCCACATTCTGTCCCAACGTGTCCCGGGACCATCTCCCCGGAAAACCCTGGTCACCCGGACCCTCCCGTCAGGGTGTTTCCAGGGACCGAGCGGAGGCAACACCACTCGTGAGAGCCGCGACGAAACCCGGGGACCCCCACAACCTGCCCCCTCGGATGCAGGGCCACGGGGCACCACCTCGCAACCACCTCCCCCACAGAGCCCAAAGGTGCCCAGAACATTCCCAGAGACGCCCAAGCCCAAACGCCCTCCGCAGGCCCTGAGTGCCCCTCCCCTTGGCCGGTCCCTCCCTCCAAACCTGGTGGCTGACAGGTGGGGCAGGGTTACGTGGGGACGCAGGGCACCCGAGGCCGGGCGAGGTGCTGAGTGAGCCGCCGGGCGAGCACACGGGTGACGGCCGCAGTCACTGCTTGAGGGCCCCTGGGGGCAAACCACCCAGCTGAGCCCCGAAGTCTTGTTCCAAGTCAGCAGGTGTAGGGCAGGCTATCAATCGACGGGAGATAAAACCCAAACACAGGTGTGCTTTCCACGGGACCCTAAACAAGCCCCACGACCCCACGTGTGGGAAGCAAGGGTGGGCGGTGGAGGGGGGGCTCCCAGGGGGCTGGCGACGCTCTGCTCAGGCTGAGGCCTCCGAGTTACGCACTCTGCTCTGCCCACGCGTCTGCAGGCACGCGGCAACTCAACGCCAGAGTTCAAACAAAAGAGCAAAGGACAGGCTCTGAGTGCATGCTCCCCAGATTCAGAATGCTCCCCCCAACTCGGGGGGAGCGCTCCCTGGACTTGGAGGGAGTGCTCCCCCAGATCCCAGCAGCCTGCGCGCTAAAGAAACCCTTCAGGGCGCATCTGAGCGGGACACTGGCACCCTATCTCCTGCTCTCCGCCCCGCGGACGCAGACCTCCTCCTCCTCGGGCGGCTCTGAGATGACTTACACTCGCAGACAAGGCCGAAGGCCAGACAGAGCCAATGGCGGGCAGCTGAAACAAGATGAGCACCAGTAACCCTGCCTGCTGGTTGGCAAGTGTGCCCCAGAGTCACGTCCACCCTGAGCCTCAGAACATGACCTTATTTGGAAACAGGGTCGTTGAAGATATAATTAGTTGTTACGATGAGGTCGCACTGGCTTACGGTGGGTCCTAAATCCAGGATCAGTGGCGTTTTGTTTCGGTTTGGCTTTTAGTCAAAATATAGTGTAATATCGGTTTCAGGAGTAGAAATTCAGTGATTCGCCCCGCATGTACGACACACCAGTTCTCATCCCAGCAAGTGTCCCCCGATGCCCATCCCCGCCCACCTCCCAAGGGACCTGTGTCCTCATATGAAGGTCACCTGCAGACGCCAGCTACAGGCCCGGACGGCCAGACCAGCAGAACCGCAAGAGGCAGCCAGGAGCCTTCACGAGAAGCTCAGAGGCAGCACGGCCATCAGTGCCTTGATCTCGGACATGGGCCTTCAGAACTGGGAGACGGTACGTTCCTGTTGCTTCAGCCTCCCCACCCCCCCGGGAACCAACGCACCGGCTGGACAAGGAGGGAGCTGGGGGCCAGGGCGGCTGCCGTGCCTCAGGGGAGACCCAGGACACGTGGCCCCGAGCGCCCAGCAGCCGGCCTCAGTGCCGTCACAACCGGTACTCACTGGTGGTGCTTCCAGACATCTGGATGATGCACTTGGAGTCCCGGCTCATCTCCCTGGAATTGAAGGGGCGGACGCGCACCGCCACCTTCACCGAAGCGCCGGCCATCTCTCCGGCCTTTGTGGGTCACCCTCAGCGGCGTCAGGAGCCCTGGCTAGCGGGGAGACACCTTGGGAGGAAGAGAGACACGAATTAGAAACAACGTCCAAAAGGCAGAACGGTATTTCTGGTTGGGGACTGAGCCATTTCCCTTCTGAAATCACACGAAACGACACCCATGTGGCTGCAAGGCCGTGGGGACACAGAGCTGGGTGGGAGGGTGGCTACGGATGCGAAACACCGTGAACTTCAGAGGGAAAGCAGGCAGAGTGAGTGGAGCATGGCTCAGCAAGCCGGGGAGATCTGGAGCCCAACAAGAAATAAGCCAGTTCCCTCCGAGGGACCTGGGAAGACTCTAGGTACCTCCAAAGGCTGGCGTCTGGGGGTTTGTGCCACGTCAGCATTACATCTGTTATGGGTTATGTCCGGTTGGAATTCCCGCGTTGACCTCCTAAACCCCCGGACCTCAGCACGTGACCTTATCCGGAGGCGGAGCCCTGGCAGGTGTTAACTGGTTAAGATGAGGTCACACCGAGTCAGATGCGCCCCCGACCCGATACAGTGTCCTTGTAAAAGGAGAACTGGACACAGAAACACGAGGAGAGCGCTGTGTGGAGACAAAGGCGGATCTTGGGGTGCTGCTTCTACAAGCTGAGGGCCGGCAGAGGAGACAGCAAGCACCAGAGGCTGGACAGCCCAGAACAGTCTCCCTGAGGGCCTCAGAAGGAACCAGCCCTGTTCACACCTGGCCTCGGATTTCCGGCCTCCGGACCGGGAGACAGCGCATCTCTGTTCTCTGAGCCACCGGTCCGCGGAACTTTGTCACGGCAGCTCGGACAGGCCAGTGGAGACCCCTGGGCCCCCACCCTGCCCCTGTGGACATCCAGGCCCCTGCCCTCCACCGCCACTGGGCAGGAGGCCAGAGGCGCGGCGCACCCGCTGAAGGGGGCAGAAGGAAGTCTCCGAAATACCGGGCAGGGGGAGCCCCACGCAGGGTCCTTGGCTCGGGAACCCAGCCAGGACCACAGCCTCCAGCAAGAAACAGGCAGAAACAACCGGAAAACGAACACGACAGCAAAAGGCAGTGCAGGGAACAGAAGGAAAGTATTTTCTTAATTCCTCGTAATTAATATTCTCAGAAAGAAAAGCTACTCCGCCCACGGGTAAGTGGAGAATGCTATTTTTAAAAGGACCATTTAATGAACAAGAGAGTTCTTAGAATGAAAACAGAAGCCTTAAAAGTTGGAATTAAGTAATTTTCCATGAAAGGGGAGAGACAAAATTTGAGGATCAACAAAAAGCAGCCTTTGAAGAGAGAATTCCAGAAAACCTCCCAGGACTGCCGGTCCTGTCTCTGAGTCTGTCCACCCTGCCGGCCGTAAAAAGTCACACACCAGGCAAATGGTGACATTTCCCAAGCTCAGGGTCAAAAGGAAGATTCCATAAGCTTCCAGAGACACGACAGATCACAGAGCAGGAGAACCAGACTGGTGTCCGCATCTCTCCAGCCACGTGATGGTGAGAGACACTTCCAAACTGCTGAGGAATGGTGTCCTGCCACCTAGAATTCTACACTCAGTCACCTGCCAGTTGAGTATGAGGAGAACGAAGACCCCGGAGACTCTGGAAGATGCCAGAATGTGTGCTTCGGCAAGTGAGGGAGGAAACTGGGGGTGTGAGGAAGATGCAGGTCCAGGCCCAGAGGATGGTGCGGGGGGTCCCAGGAGGACCCTGGGGCTGCCTCGAGGGGACATCCCCGATGGGAGGGGGACATCAGGGACGCCAGCGGGAGGGAGGCTGGGTTCAGGGTGGCTGTCAGAGCGTCACAGGGTTTGACGGCACAGCAGGGACGGCGCGTGTGGAGCAGCAGGGAAGGGTCCCACTGCGGCAAACACGAAGTTCTAACTCAGGAGCCGCACAGGAGGGTGGCCGGACTGGGCCAGAGCGGCCGGGTGGGTGGGGGTCTCTGCCGCAGCTAAGCTACAGAGCAGCTGAGCCTCGGATTCGCTAAACCCATGGGCGCCCGGGGGCTCAGTCAGTTGAACATCCGACTTCAGCTCAGGTCATGATCTCACGGTTTTGGGGTTCGAGCCCGACGTCGGACTCTGTGCTGACAATGCAGAGCCTGCTTGGGATTCTCTCTCTCTCTCCCTCTCTCTGTTCCTCCCACACTCATGCTCTATCTCTCAAAATAAATAAACATTAAAAAAAAAAAAACAGATTAGCTAAATCCAGTAACCAAAGAAGTGGCCGTGTGAGCAGACTTGAGGAGACAGGAGAGCACATACCGGAAGCCACCGCGGGCGGCCGAGTGGGAGCCGTCCTCTGCCCTCTGCCCTCTGCCCCTCGTGAGGAGCCTCAGCCCCGCTGCCTCGGGCACTACTTGTGCTACTTGGTGGCTGAGCAGAGTGGTGGCCCTGAGCCCGGCTGCTGGGGACGCACACGTCCCCACACGGCCAGTGGGCCCAGGGAAGCTCCCAGGGGGTCCCGGGAACAGAACTACTTCTGAGCATCTGTTTCCACAGAAAAATGCTGCCAGCAGGGTCTCCGAGGCGCCGCCCCTTCAGCGCGCCTGGACCCCCCTCCCCCACCGCTCTCCGGGCCCCGGGCAGGGCGCCAGGACGAGGCGGCACCCGGCGACTGAGGCCCAGAACGAAGAGGGTCGGGCAGCCCGGGCAGCAGGATCCCCAGGGCCCCGGCGCCCTCGACTCACACTCCTGAGCCCTGGCCCGGCCCGGCGGGCCCGCTGCCCTCCATCCCCACGGGAGCGAGTGCCGGGGAGGGGGTCCCCGCAGCGGGGGCATGGCAGCCCCGAGACGGGGATCCTCTTGACATGAAAGTGCAACCCTCACATGGTCTGGGCCTCTAAGTCATCAACAAGGGTTGTCACGGTATGTTTTCACACAGAACAGGTTCTGGAACATTCTACCACATCCCGTCCCCTGGGCAGCCGAAGCCAGCAAGAGTGTGGCCCCCAAACGGGCAGGGACAGAGACGCTCCGCTCTCCAAATCGAAGGGAAGGGCAGGCAGCCCTGGCAACGAGACGTGTCTGCATGTCAGCTCAGGTCCACCCGCGTGTGACTCATGCCCAGGGCGCCTGCAGTGTCCCCAAGGCTGCACCGAAGTCCTGTGGTGAGGAGCAAACCTGTCCTAGACAGTTAGGTGCAAACCAGGGGCTGGAGGATCTGCCCCAGGTCCCGCCTTTATCTCAGCTGCATGGCTTAGCCCCTGGGCCTCGGTTTACCCATCTGCGCAATGACACGTGGAGGTGGATGGCCCCAAAGCGAGTCTATCTCTCAGGTCCCGGGACCCTGAGGAAGCTGGCAAAAAACTCCCTGCGAAATTACGCTGCTGCTCTGGACACTCGGAAGGGTCAAGGGCACTGACGGGGCTGCCGGCCTGAGGCTGCAGCAGTCACCCAAGGGGGCCAGGGGCCCGAGGGACAGGGCTCCTGGGACCACAGAGAGGACGGAGCTCAGGGCAGGGCTATCGTGTACAGGGGCGGCCGGAGGCTGCAGAGAACAGCTCGGCCCGACCCGAAGGGGCAGCCGGGGCTCTGCCGTCTAACATGAGCTCAGGCCCGTTGGGCTGCGAAGCCCCATCCCTGGAGGCGTCCGAGTGGGGCTCCCCAGAGGCCTTCAGGCTCTCCCACACTGAGGCTCCGGGAGCTCCGCCCTCCTGAGAAGGGCGCCGCCCGCCTCGCCCTCCTCCCCTCTTCCCCTTCCTCATCCTCCTCACCTTCCTCACCTTCCTCACCCTCTTCACTGCCCTCAGAAGGATCCACCCCAAAGACCCCTTTCCAGCAGTGACCCAACCCCCATCCATGAGGACCTCTGGGGACCCAGGGCCAAGAGCAGAAGGGGCCTGCGGAGTATTCTGGGGCCTCTCGGTGCAGATAGAAGGGAGCCTCAAGGGGCGGGGATCGGTGCGGATTTCAGGCTATACACTCCCAGGCTCTGCCCTGCGCCAGGTCCTCGGCCCCTCAGAACTCCCCAGAACGTGGAGCGGAACCACCCCCTCAGGCAGACCTACCATGGAGGGTCAAGGAGCACAGGACGTGCACAGAAGCCCGGGCAGAGGGGGAGCAGCGTCGGGGTCTGGGGTCACGGCCCCTGCACGGCAGAGCCCCTTCCGGCCGCAGCCCACACCCTAAGGGCTTCTCAGTAATTCCTCCTTCTTCCGTCCACGAGTGGCCACCCGGGAGGGGACTGGAGGGGCGGACGGGCCACCCTGAGAATTTGTTTCCTTATGCTGGAAAATCTCTGTGTCCTTCAACTGGGGGAAAGTCTTAGGACCTTCCAGCTGCGAGGGTGGAGAGTAAGGGCAGGGTCGTGAACTCCTGGTGAGAATGTAAATTGGAACTACATCGCTAGCATTTAGCAGCATGCCTGGCGCCCTAAAAAAAGAGGCTGGAGGTCTGGGGGCTCATTCAGTTAAACGTCCGATTCTTGGTTTGGTTCAGGCCATGATCTCAAAATTTGTGGGTTTGAGCCCCATCGGGCTCTGCACTGACAGTGCAGAGCCTGCTTAGGATTCTGTCTCTCTCTCTGTCTCCCAAAATAAATAAATAAACATTAAAAAAGAGACTATATCTGTCACATAAATAATGTTTGGCATTGAAATAGGAAATAATTAGGAATGAAGAAAATATTTATGATAGCAGATGTTCAATTCATACTGCAAAATTTTCAGTTCTCCCCAAATTGAGCTATGTTATCTCAATGCAATTCCAATAAGTAAAATACTCCAACAAGATTTTCAGTGGAATTTTGCAAATGTTCAAAAGAGAGTTGTGAAAAATAAGGACAAAGGGCAAAGTCCAGTAATGACACATGAACAGAGATCAAGAGAAAAGACTAAGCGTGACCAGAGACGGACAGACACACACACACACACACACACACACACACACACACACACACACACACCTAACAGATGATAAAGCAGCATTTCAGGTAATGGGGAGACTGGTGTTGAAGTGACTGGCTCTTCCATCTGAAAAACTAGAGCTAATGGGGCACCTGGGTGGGTCAGTCGGTTGAGCATCCGACTTCGCCTCAGGTCATGATCTTATGGTTCATGAGTTCGAGCCCCGTGTCGGGCTCTGTGCTGACAGCTCAAAGCCTGGAGCTGCTTCTGATTCTGCATCTCCTTCTCTCTCTGCCCCTCCCCTGCTCGTGCTCTGTCTCTCTCTCTCAAAAATAAATAAACATTTAAGAGTCTTTTTTAAAAAAATAGAGCAATAACTTTGTTTTTGAAAGTATTGCAAAAACGAGGACTATGCTTACGGCTCTGGGTAGAGATTGTGCATCAGCACGAGGCCCGGGAGCAGAGCAGGAGGCAGGATGGCTGGCAGCACCACGGTGCCCCTCCCACTCCCCCACCATGCCCGCTGGAGGAGGTGGGTAAAATCTTACAATCTGCTTGAAGGAATCAAAGAGATACTATAGCCATGCAGATAAGGAGGCCAAGACTCCGGAGGTGGAGGACCGCCAGGGCGGGAGGCAGCATTCCAGATGCCACAGCACTTTCTCCCGAAGCGCATTTGCATTCTGAGCATGGGGCAGGAGGCTGGGAATCTGGAGTCTTCCCAGGCAGAGAGCCGTTGCTGAGGGATGGAGAAACCTGCTGAGCTTTTGGTCAAAAGAAGTAAACCTAAGAGACCAAAATCCCAGGAGAAAGAAGTAGCAGGGAACTTCACTCAGCCAGTTCAACTCTTAGGACACGTGCCGAACTCTGAGGGTATGAGGGACAGAGTTTAACATCTCAAGCAGAGAGCCTCTAAAAACCCAACAGGAGTCTTCCGTGACCTCAGTGCTAAGAAGACAGGGATAAGCATTCAAGATCCACTTGCAGGAAGGGCCTCACACCAGGGCCTGGTTTGAAAGCCCTGGAAAGCACACCATGTAGAGGCCAGAACCACAACTGCAAGGCTTCCCTGACTCAGCTCAGTCTCAGCCTGAATCAGGGATGACCGTCTACTTTTCCTTCCCAGAAGGAAAAGAGCAAACCATGCAGAGACTCTACAGTGTTTCCACAGGCAAAGTCTTTACATCCAAAGTCACAGGACATGAGAAAAGATGGGACGATAGGATTCAAAACAAATTGGGAGAAAAATAATTTTTAAAAAAAATGAAAAGAAAAAAGATGATCCAGATCTACACATGATCCAGATCTAGGAGTCATCAAACAAGGACTTTAAAACAACCACAACCTATATATTCAAAATAAAGAGAAAAGGATGGAGAAATTAAATGAAAAAAATGAAGAATTTTGCAAGAAGACTTGAAACTATAACAAAGAATTTCTAATGGGAATTCTAGAACTGAAAACACAATAACTGACATTAAGAGGTCAAGAGATTAGACACAGCTGAAGGCAGTGTTCATGAACTGGAGGATAGGTCAGTAGAAATTACAGAACAGAGGAAAAAATGAATAGAAAATACAGAAAGTAGAGTCAGAGTAATATAGGACACAGTGAAGTTGCCTAACATGCATGTAATGGGAATCTAAAAGAAGAAATAGAATAAGATAAGGACCATTAATTGTCTAACATTGCTGAAGCTGGAGTGCCTGGGTGGCTCAGTTGGTTAAATACCTGACTACTGATTTTGGCTCAGGTCATGATCTCATGGTTCATGAATTTGAGCACTGATGACACAGAGCCTGCTTGGGATTCTCTTTCTCCATCTCTCTCTGCCTCTCCCCCTCTCAAAAAACAAGCTTTAAAAATATTTTTAAAAATAAAAATAAATTGCTGAAGCAAGGGGTGCTTGGGTGGCTCAGTTGGTTGAGTGTCTAACTCTTGATTTTGGGTCAGGTCATGATCTCACAGTTTGTGATATCAAGCCCTAAATCAGTTTCTGTGATGACAGCATGGAGCTTGCTTGGGATTCTCTCTCTCTCTCTCTCTCTCTCTCTCTCTGCCCCTCCCCTACTCATACACACTCTTTCTGAAAATGAATAAACTTTTAAAATACATACATACAAACAATTGCTGAAACACATCAACCCATAGATTCAAGCAGCCCTACAAACACAAAGTAGGATAAACATAAAGAAATCTACATGAAGGTACATCATAGTAACACTGCTGAGTACCAAAGATGAAAAATCCTACAAGCAGCCAAGGGAAAAAAAAAAAGAGAGACACATAACCTTTAAAGGAACAGAACTAAGCCTGACAATTGACGTCTCCACGGGGTGACGAAAGCCACAAGACAGGGCTCAGGGGTCAGCATTATCAAGTAAGTGGAAAAACAGCAATGTATATTAGACTTTCAAGGATACATGTTTCAACTGCTAAGGTCATCGTCAAAACAGCAGAAAAAGAAACAATTCAGTAGCAAGAAAAAACAGAAAAAAATGTAAATCTTTTTATCAATCCTGTAGAAGGCAACTAAGGTGAAAAATAGAACAACAAAAAAAGACGGTCAAATGGAAAATGAAGCCTTAAGACTGCAGATAAAAGCCCAATTAGTATAGACTAATTTGTGTGAAGTAAACACTCCCAATAAAACGTAATTGTCAAAATGGATTTTTAAAAATTCTATTCTCTTATCAAGAGACACCTTTAAATAAAAAGATACAGAGAGGTTGAAAATTAAACAATGAAACATTTTGGTTTGCTTGTTCCATCAGCTGCTGAGAAGGAAAAATGTATTGTACACATTCTTTTAAAGTGCGTGTAACACATGTACTAAAATTAGCCGTATGCAAGTCATCAATCAAACTCTAACAAATTTCAATTTAAAATTAAAATCAAGGGGCTCCTGGGTGGCTCAGTTAAGTGTCCTGATAACCGTAACTAGGTGGATGGTCAAGCATCTGACTTTGGCTCAGGTCATGATCTCAGTTCGTGGATTTGAGCCCCGCATCAAGCTCTGTGCTGACAGCTTGGAGCCTGGAGCTGCTTTGGATTCTGTGTGTCTCTCTCTGTCCCTCCCCTGCTTGCATCCCGTCTCTCTGTCTCTCTCTCTCAAATATAAATAAACATTAAGAAATTTAAAAAATAAATAAGTTAAAATCATAAGGTGTATAAAAGAGAACAAAACAACCTACAAAATCCCCCAACTGTTTGGACATGAAGCAATACAATTTAAATAACCCTCGGAACAAATAAAAGCATCTCATCAGATATTAGACAATACTTTGAACTGAATAGCACTGCAGATACAGCATATGAGAACCGTGGGATCCAGCAGGAGCCCAAGGCGGGGGTGTGGGTGGGGGGAGCCTCACGTGGTCCCCAGGCAGATTCGGACCCAACGTCCCTCAGGTAGCTGCAGGCTCACTGGGTGGAACGTCAGGACTCGCAAGTCTTCCTGGAGAAAGACCCAGGTTTGCGAACCAGCAGCGGAGGCCGCGCTAGGGCAGGGGGCTGGAGATACGTGAAGAACTCAGGGAGGGGCTGGATGTGAGCAATGTCCTGGTCAATGAACCAGTCACTGGTGAGCACTGACCCAGCCATGGAGACGGAGGATGTCAACAAGGCTGAAGGGTCAGAAAGACAGAAAGATACGGAGAAGGAGCAGCGAAGGAGAAGCCTTGGGAATCGAACTACTTCATAAGCAGACTTGGGATGGGCCCCCTTGACCCTCGCCCTCACTGCCATGGCAGCTGAGTGCCCAGGTCCTGAGCTTATGGGGACACTGCAGGTCGCTTCCCACTTTACCCTCGGCCTCCGGCATTCAGCTTTCCCAAGTCAGCTGTCAGTCACCACAAGCGTTCTGCTTGTCATTTTCCAAAAAGTGGCTGCTGTGCCTTCTCTGCTCTTTCATCCTTCTGGAAGAGTTTAGGTCTTTCTTTAGTTTACCTTTACCCTCATTTCAGTGCCATTTCAGGAGGAGAAGAAGATACATGGCTGAGTCTCACAAACGTAACACTGAGAAAAGATGACTCAAACACAAAAGCGTGCACACTTTATGACTCTACTCATGCAACGTCTAAAACAGGCCAACACCGTTTTGTGGAATGAGCACAGTATTTCATGCTACGGAGCGACAGAGCAGCAAGGAACACCACACAGCAGCTAAGAGAGAGCTGACGGGGTGGGGACGGGGGGAGGGAGCCTGCTGATTTGCTGAGTAAGTCTTGCAGCTCTAGCTGGCTCTTCTAGCCTGTGGTCGTACTTCAAGACTTTTCTAAATTACCAAATGGTTCAGATAAATAAGTAAATAAATAAGCAGACCTCATATTGGGTGACAAACACCAGCATGTGTTTAGAGAGATACATGATGGATGGATGGATGGACAGATGGATGGATAGACAGGTAGATAGATAAATAGACAGGGGCGCCTGGGTGGCTCAGTTGGTTAAGCCTCCAACTTCAGCTCAGGTCATGATCTCACAGTTCATGAGTTTGGGCTCCATGTTGGGCTCTGTGCTCAGAGCCCGGATCCTGCTTCGGATTCTGTCTCCCTCTCTCTCTGACCCTCCTCCTCTCGTGCTATGTCTCTCTCTGTCTCTCAAAATAATAAACATTAAAAATGTTTAAAAAGATAGATACATCGGGGCGCCTGGGTGGCTTAGTCGGTTAAGCATCCGACTTCCGCTTAGGTCATGATCTCGCGGTTCGTGGGTTCGAGCCCCGAGTCGTGCTCTGTGCTGACTGCCAGCTCAGAGCCTGGAGCCTGTTTCAGAGTCTGTGTCTCCCTCTCTCTCTGACCCTCCCCTGCTCACGCTGTCTCTCTCTCTCCTAGAAATAAATTTTAAAAAAAAAGAAAAAAAAAGATAGATAAATCAAATACATATTTCTCAACCAACAGGAAAAACAGCTGAATGAGTGACCTCCGCTTCCGGCAACATGCTGGACTCCCTCTCGTTAGAAATCACCTAGAAACTTAGGATAAATAAGGAATGTCAGAATAAAACAAGAGCACGTGTGAGGAAGGGGAGACAAGACAGAAGGAAGGGGCGAGGCCCCAGCCTGCCCGCGGGAAGCCTGCAGACATATGCCGAAGCCAGAACACAGAGGGCCGGATTTCAACTGCTCGCTGGAGGCTGGAAGGCACGGCCTCAAACACACACAAAGTTGGAACTTGAACCAAATCACTGCAAAGAGTTGGATCCTGTGAAGTTACAGCCCCAGTGACATGGAAGGCTGGTGAAAAGCCATCTGTCATCAGAGGGCCCCAGAGGGATTACTCTAATGACTCTGCTCCAGTGTTTGTGAGAATCCGAGGTCACAGACGTGTCCTCGTGCAGCTTTGTGTCTCAAATTTGCAACACCTGCATCACCAGTGAACCCAAGTCTGAGAAGTCAGCTCAGAATGGGTCTCAGCTGTTCGCAACTACAGCTCATCACAGCCATGGGGACAAGTCCTCCCGGGGCGCCTGGGGCCGCAGCTGGCTAGGTGTCTTCCGCTCAGGCCATGATCTCACGGTTCATGGGCTCGAGCCCCGCCTCAGGCTCTGTGCTGACAACACCAGTCTGGTTTGGATCCTCTGTCTCTCTCTGCCCCTCCCCTGCACACACACTCTCTCTCAAAAAGAAATAATCATTAAGAAAATATTAATGATAAATAAAAGAAACAGTTCCCTCTTCCTAGGCCCCCAGTATAACCACGGATGAAGATCAGTCAAATGGAAGTTCACAGTTAAATGTTACCCAAACACCAGAGAAGCAATTCACCATGAATGAAAGTTTGGGGTGGGGGGGGGGGAAGGAAAAGGAAAAAGAACCAGAATTAGATCTTAATCCTGGGCTATCAGAGATTTCAGATACTGGAATTGTCAGATACGGATCATAAAATATGTGTGCCTAAAATGTTTAGAGAAATAAACAGGAATGGGAAATGATGGTGTAAAACATGGGGCAAAAAAACCCATGCAGAACTTTTAGAAATGAAAATGTAACCATTCAAATTTCAAAACTTAGTAGACACGCTAATCAGTAAATTAAATGAGGCTGCGTGAAGAATTAATGAACTGGAAAACACATCAGAAAAAAATGACTCGGAATGGCCCCAGAGAGACAACACGATGAAAACATAAAACCAAGGTTAAGAGTCAGGCAACATGAAAGACTTCATTAACTCATTGTGACAGGAATTTTCACGCATCACTCACTAACTGACAGATCGTGCAGACATAATCGACAAAGACGTAGAAAATCTGAACATAATCATCATGAACAGATGAACACATGTGTTCTCTTGCTCTTGAAAATTAGAGAAATGGTTTCTTTTCTAACATATATTTCACCATGTACTAAAATGTCAAAGACCCTGTACCAAATGAATCATGTAATTTGAACACAATTAAAAATCAATAAGAGATGATTAAAGACCTGTGTTTAGGAAACCTGATAAGAGGGGCACTGAGGTTGGTCAGTCTGTTCAGCATCCAACTCTTGATTTTGTCTCAGGTCAAGAGATCACACCCCGCATCAGGCTTTGTGCTGGGCGTGGAGCCTGCTTGAGATTCTCTCTCCCTCTCCCTCTGCCCCTCCCGTTTACAGGTGCACATCTGCATGCTCACGCTCCCTCCAGAAAAATCAAATCAAATCAAATCAAAATGACTTAAAAAAAGAAATTGAAAAATAAGCTTCGAAATAACTCATGCACAAAAGAAGTCGCTTATGGCACTTCCCCAGTCAGCGATGGTGAAAGCTGCATTTAAACTCCCCCTGTAAACAACCACTCAAAACCTGAACAAAATGTATGAAAATAACTGTTTTCAGACACTGTCCGGCAGGCAGTGCGGGGCTGTGATCACTGAGAGAAGGGAAACAAACAAGAGGAAACCTACAGTCGCTCCAAATCTGCCCAGAGGCAATTTCCAGATTGTAGGATGCAAACAGCTCAGCAGCTCTGATGAGTTGAGGGGACAGAGGCCAGAGTTCAGGTGGTTTGAAGCGGCTGGAAGTTGTGGATCAGAGTTCTGGAAAGGAAAGAGCTGCTAGGTGGTGGAGGTCCCCTCGAGTGTTGTGGAGGACTAGTCTGTCCCCATGTAGTCCGGGCAACGAAGACACACGGGTTCCCAAAGCTCACATAAAAGAAGGTATCTGAGCATCGACCAGCCAGAAGAGAGCCCTCTCGACCCCTCCATCCCAGGGACCCCCAGGAAATCACACTTCAGTAGGAGGCTTACCTATCCCTGGAGCGACATCAGTGCTACAGTAACTCTAAGAAAGCTTAAAATCAGGGCTTAAGGATCAAATTATGTCAAGTAATTTGCTGCCTGCCAAACCAAAGGCCAACATGCTTTCTAAGAAGAAAGCATCACTCAGACACTCCACAATCTAGATTCAAATAAAAAAAATGGCTACACATGCCAAGAAACAGGGAAAGATGACCTATAACCAGGAGAGAAATCACTCGGCGGGAACCTGAGTCTTACTACAATTATTAAAGAAGTTGATTCAGTGGTTTAAAAATCTACCTGCCAAAAAACCCAGCAGACTCAAACACTTTTTACAAGTGAACCCCAACACACATTAAAAAACCTAGGTAATTCCAATCTTACACAGACTCTTTAAGAGAACAGAAAAATGAGAGGGAGACAGACAGAGAGATTATACCCCAACTCATTCATTGAGGCTAATACGACCTTAGCAACAAAACAGACAGAAGAAATTTGAGAAATGAAGGTCATAGATCGGTCTCACTGATGAACAAAGATACAAAAGTCCAAAATATTAGCGAGAAGGGCCAGCAGCAAATAAAATGGATAATGTGGTAGGCTTATTCCAAGAATATCGGTATGATATACGCATGGTTTAACATAAGTATATCTATTAATATAATTCCCCACATAGACTAAGGGAGAAAAATCCAAATGAGAAAGCATTTAATAATTTTCAAAATCTGTTTATGATAAAACCCCTTGGTGATATGAGGATAAAACAAATCTTTAATGTCATAAGAGGTATCTATTAAAAACCTACCCAAACATCACACTTAATGCTAAAATATTAAGAACATTTCCTTTAAGTTCAAAATCAGGTTTGGGATGCTATCACCGCTTCTACTTCACATGGAAGTGGTGGCTAGAAAAGAAACAACAATGACAAAATACAGATTAAAAAAGGAGAAGCCCGGATTGCCATCACCTAGACACCACGTGCTTACCCACTCAGGCATCAAGAGGATCCACAGACAGATTATTTGAATTAGTGGGAAGGTGCAGCAAAATTGCTAGAAACCGACCATGCTGGAGCATACTAGACACAAAGAGTTAAAAATGTGTGTGTGTGTGTGTGTGTGTGTGTGTGTGTGTGTGTGTGTGTATTTCTTTTTTGACAGAGAGAGAGAGAGAGAATCCCAAGCAGGATCCACACACAGCACAGAGCCCGATGTGGGGCTTGATCTCATGACCATGAAATCATGACCTGAGCCAAAGTCAAGAGTTGGGTGCTTAACCAACTGAGCCACCCCAGTGTCCCTAAAATATATATATTTTTAAAAAACCTTTTTTTAAATTTTTTTTAAATTTATTTCTAGGAGAGAGAGAGAGAGAGCGAGCGTGAGCAGGGGAGGGTCAGAGAGAGAGGGAGTCACAGACTGAAACAGGCTCCAGGCTCTGAGCTGGCAGTCAGCACAGAGCCCGACGCGGGGCTCGAACCCACGAACCGCGAGATCATGACCTAAGCGAAAGTCCGACGCTTAACCAACTAAGCCACCCAGGTGCCCCTATTTTTAAGGTACCTTTGAAGAACCCAATTCCCTGTCTCCCCCTCTCTCTGCCCCTCCCCTGTTCTCTCTCTTTCTCTCAAAATAAATATTTAAAAATTAAAAATGACCCAAAGTATATACTACCTGTATAGTAATCAATATCACAAAAGATGCACAAAACTTTTAGGAGGAAATTTTTAACCTCAAAAGTATTATAGAAAATCTAAATAACTGAAGAACTAGAACTTGTTCAAGGGAAAAATTTCAATATCTTAAAAAAAAAAACGTTTATTTTCACTCAAGTGAATCAAAAATTCAATGTAATTTTAAATGGAACCTCAAACATAATTTTTTTTGGAAACTTGACAAATTCCTTCTAAAAATTTCTATGGAAAAGTGAGATGCCATGAATACCAATAACCCGTCTAAAGAAACCCATGAGGGTAGAGGAAAACAGGACCCCTCTCTGAAGACTGGATAGAAAGCTATAGTGATAAAGACGGCGTGGCCGTGAGCGGATGAGTCACCACCAGTGTGACAGAAGAGACCCAGACACACGTGCACAGACACAGCCCTTTGGAGAGCGGACAGAGCAGGCTGTGCAGGTCAGCGGGGAACGGAAGGATCTGGAAGCTGCAGGGCTGATGAAGTGGCTATGGACTGAATGTCCGGGTCCCCATATTTCTAACCCAAACCCTACTCGATGGGAAGGTCTGGAGGAGGCAGTAGGGGGTGGTTAGCACCCTCATCAAAGTCCCAAGAGAGCTGGCTTCCTCTCCACAATGGAGCTGGCCGTCTGCAACCCAGAGTGGGCTCTCGCCAGAACTTGGCCCTGCCGGCACCCTGACCTTGGACTTCCAGCCTCAGAAGTGTGAGAACTCGCTGCGGCCGACGGGCGGCCCGGCCTGGCGTTGGTACAGCGGCCCAGGCGGACGAAGACACCTGGCTAGCCATATGGAGAGGCACAAAATTAGATTCATTTTTCATCCCAAACCAAATTCCACGCAGACTTAAGACCTAAATGTGAACAACAGTTTGGGAAGAAAATGAAGAAGGGTGCTGTCTCCACGTCCTCCCTTGAGACTCCAACCGTCAGAAGGCTCCAGAAGGAAAAGTCCAGACGTCATGACACCACTGTGGGTGCAGAGGCGCTCAGGCACGCGGAGATGCTGCAGCACATCTGACTCCCAAGGACTCATGTGCAGAGCGTATAAAGAGCACACAAACATCAAACAAACGAAGAAAAATGTCAAAAAACTAGCGACAATATATGAACGGTAACTGACAGGAAGAGACACTCACCCACAACAGGAGCCAGGTGGGTGTGGCCCGAAACCATACCCATCAGATCCCAAATTAAAACGTGTGCCCATGTGACCTGTTGCAAGGACAGACACAGCCGGGTCCGCCTGGGAAAGCTCACTGGCGTGACAGCTTTGGGAACAACATGGAGACACACCCCCGGCGCCGTCCCCAGACCCTGGGACCAGCCGCGGTGCGACCCGACACGTGCCCGGACGCTGCGGTGTCTTCGGCAGCAAAGAGCAAGTTGGGAGGAGGGGGAAGGCAGGAGGTGGAGAGCCCGACTGTCCGCTGGCGGGAGACAGGACAAACGCACTGTGGCCCGGTCACACCGCGGCTGTCTGCACGGGACCGAATGAAGCAGAGCCACCGTCCCAGGGAATCTTACGAGCAGCAAACGTCACTCAGACAGCCCAGGGAGACGCATGTGGGGGTCCAGCCCTTGCAGGGCTTTATGCCCGCAGGGGAGCCTGGGGGTCAATGACGCAGTTCCCAGCGTGCTGGGTGCCAGCCCCGCAGACGGGGAGCCTCCGGGTCGGGCCAGGAGTCCGCCCAGCAGGTGCCCCCGAGGCTTCAACGTGGCCCTCAGGTCTGCGAGGCGGCGTGGAGACACAGTCCCTCTTCTTCCCTCCGGGAGGGTAGGGGAACGGGGGCCCTCAGGGCCAGGGAACATGCTGGAAAGCTTTCTCTCTAAAGTTGAGGGCAAGCCCCTGGCTCTTTGTGGAAATGTTCTGGATTCTTTTTCCTGCGTCCTGTCACATAATAACATTGTTTAAAGATTTAACTTCTTTCAGGGCGCCTGGGTGGCTCAGTCGGTTAAGTCTCTTCACTTCTGCTCAGGTCATGATCTCGTGGTTCGTGGGTTCGAGCCCCGCGTCGGGCTCTATGCTGACAGCTCAGAGCCTGGAACCTGCTTCAGATTCTGTGTCTCCCTCTCTCTCTGACCCTCCCCTGCTCACGCTCTCTCTCTCTCTCAGAAATAAATAAAACATTTTTTAAAAAAAGATTTAACTTCTTTTGAGAGGCCTTACCATGAAGGGGAGCAGGAAATCAGGCTGATGTGTCAGGAGGCGGGGCCAGCCCTTGACACCTACGGCAGGGGCGGGGCTGCAGACGGGGGTGTGAAGGTGCGGGGCTGGGGGTCACCGCGTCAGACACACCGGGTGCTGGAGAGCAGGAAGAAGGCCAAGCTCCCCTCCACCGCGCCGGCGAGGCATCTGAGAGGGGACCGGAAGGCAGAGAGGGTGCAACGGTCCCTTTGGGGACAGAGGATCACGTGGCTGCAGGTGCTGCAGAGGGCTGGGGGAGGGTGTGTGCAGGGGTGAGGAGCAGGCAGCCTGGGCTCAGAGCCGGGAGAAGCACGGGGTGCAGGGAGCACCCCGAAGCCCAAGGAGAGACGAGGAGCCGTCCCGAGGGTCTGCCTGCGGCCTGAAGAGCGCTCCCACCGGTGTCCGAGGGGGACAGGACCCGGGCTGCGTCCGTGAGAAGTGGGGCAGAGAAGACGGTCAGCAGGAGGGACGAGAAGGGCCAGGCGACGGCGGTCATGCACGCGGACGAGGAAGTGACGATGGTAAGGACCACGGGAGAGGGAGACCCGGAGCCATGAGCCATGGGTTAGGAGGGGAGTTGAGACCCTTTCACTGGGTGAAAACCCGCCAAGGACCATGGACAGGTCACTGCGGACACGGGGATGGGACCAGCCCCTCAGGGAGCTCACGGCTGTTTCTTAGGAGAACTTGGAGTTCTCCTTTCTGCCTGGACACGGAGTAGAGGTGTGGGCAGCGCAAGCAAGCAGAAACCAAACCTCTTGGGGCGCCTGGGGGCTCAGTCAGGTAAGCGTCCGACTTCGGCTCAGGTCACGATCTCACATTTTACGGGTTCGAGCCCCGCGTCGGGCTCTGTGCTGACAGCTCAAAGCCTGGAGCTGCTTCGGATTCTGTGTCTCCCTCTTTCTCTGGCCCTCCCCTGCGCTCTCTCTCTCAAATATAAATAAACATCAAAAAAAAAAAAGCAGCCAAACCTCCACATAGAAATGGACGATCAAGGCTGCCCGAGGCCCGATCCACCCATGCACAAAGCTGCACGGAGCACCAAGGCCTCCCTGGCGGCTCTCCCCTCCGGCATCAGTCTGCCCCCCAGCCCGGCGGCACACCCCGGAAATTGCACCAACATGGCAATCTTCCTGAAACCCTGATCTTTCCCGAAGAGTCCAAGAAAAGACAAAACTAGCTTTTCTTAGTATCACAACAGAGGTACATTACAGTCCACGCCAGGCCGGGCCCCCAGACCCCTCAGAAGGCTGCACGTGTGCCAGGAACTGCCAGGGGCCACTCTGGAGACCCCATGAAATAAAGGACAGGACACGCCACTGAGTCACCCAAGGGTGAAGGGCAGGGGCGAGGCATCGCTCATGACCTCAGGCCCTAATAACCTTTCCGGGGGCCGGGGCAGAAGTGGCCCAGGAGGGGCTGGCGCTCAGCAGGGGCGGGACGAGAGGCTGGAGAAGGGTCCTCAGTGTCGGTCTGTCTGTAGAAACATCAGTGGCAGCTCCGCCCGTCCCCCCGCCACCCACCCTCACGGAGGGCAGTGGCTGCCCACGCTCCCGGGCACACGGCTGACGTCTCTTCTCACGGACGTGCAAGGAGAGGCCTGGCGAGAGCGAATGTGTCAGTGTGGATGCCGGCACCCTGCATCCGGTATGAGGGAGACGGGACGGCTCGGACCCGGCTCCTTGCCTTCAGGACAAAAGCGCACCTGCCCGTGGAGCCTCCACAGCCCACGGCGAGCGCCAGTGGGAGCCCCACTCAGACCTGCGGAAGCAGCGTCCGCGCTCTGCTACCCAGGGGGCCTCCCCAGCACCGACGGGCCCACAAGGACTTCCACGTACGCGAGAGGAATACGAAGCTCCAAAGGTAAAGACCAGAATAAACCGGCAGAAAACAAGACATAAACCACAGAACAGAAGCAAAAACAAGCAAACGAAAAAAAGAACAAAACCTCAATGAAGACACTCAGAACGTTTCAAGAAAATAATGCATTTCCAAAACAAGAACACGAGGCTGTGAAACAAGAGCAGTTAGTGACAAGGAAGGAGGGGCTCTCAGAGATGGAAAAGCAGGTGCTGAGATACACTGTGTCAAAAGGGCTTGCAAAGGAAGTCCGAAGCTGCCCAGGAAATAGGCCCGAACAAGGAGACACGGCACACGAGAGAAAAGAGAACCAGATGAGAAGACAACGCGTAAAGTCAAGGAAGAAAACGGGAAAAGAAAAGGGATGGACCTTTGCTGGAAAGGAACCGATGCCTCAGGCCACGAAGCCCCTGTCGAGTGCTCAGAGCGGAACGTTTAGGGAAAACAAGTGTCACCAGACAAACCATGTACCCAGCGTGGGGACGGAGCAGAGACGCAGACGCGTGGCCGAGGACTTGTCACCGTTTTCAGGAAGTCACACAGGACAGGAGGCCAAAATCGGAGCAGCTCTGGGGCCGGAGAAACAGAGCCGCTGGCCCAGGGGACGTGGTGAGCAACGGCGGGCAGGAGGGAGGCGGCAGGGAGGGGCTCGCGGGGCGGGGGGTGCCAGGAAAGAGGGGACCTGGCAGGGGAGAGAGTGTGGCTGAGGGCCGGGGAAGTAAGACGCGAGCGAGGAACGTCCTGCCCAAGCGTGGGGCTGGTGCAGAGGCGGGGGCCCCTGCTTCCTCCCCCGCCCTGGGCCTCGCTACCATCACTGCGTATTCGACGCCCTCCCGCGCACCAGGGCCTGCGGCCGTGAGGTGGCCAGTGAGGACCAGAGGACACAAAGCAGCTGACGACCCCCGTGTGCAGCCGTGACGACAGCGGCCCCTCCGAGCCTGGTCCTCGCTGACCACGGGCCGGGGGCACCGGCGGCCCGGCCCCGCCCCTCACCACCCTGGCTGAGCTGACGACAGCTGGGGTGGACACCGGTGCCCACCTGAGCACTGCTGGCCGGGCAGGGCCTGAGGGGGCTCAGGCCGCCCCGCGAGGGCACTTGGGCACCGTCAGCCTCACTCTGGGGGTCTGCGGGTGCAGGCGGCCCACCCCCACCCCAGCTCTGGAGCTTGACTTCTGGGGGCGAGTCTTGCCTCAGGAACCACGGGGCCCTAGATGGGGGGCGTGAAGCCACAGAGAACCCGCACCCGGTCAGGGCGGCGGCTGCTTTCTCTGGGCCCACAGGGAATGACCCGCTTGGGCCAATGCAGCCGGCTCGGCACTTACTGGACACCTACTGTTTGTGAGGCCCCGTGTTGGCTGGGGTGGGTGGGGGTATGAGGGGCAGGCAGGGGTGGTGGGTGGGATGGTGGGGCAGAGGACTGGGTTGGGGGTGGAGGGTGGGGGTGGGAGTGAGGCAGTGGGGAGGGGGTGAGGGTAGAAGAGTAGGGTGGGGGCAGGCGGGGTCAGGGGGCGAAGAGGAGAGCAGGAAGCACCAAGAGCAGTCAGGGTGTAGGGAGCTGGCGGGGCCCTCGGGGCCCCTGTGACTGGCCTCAGTCTCCAGGTCTGGGGAAGGGGAGGCACCGCCGCTGAGGCCGGGTCTGGGGAGCACCCCGTGAGCAGATGCCCACGCGCACGTCTCTCCCCCGACGGCCGCCTGCAGTGGGGGTGAAGTGACACCTCTGGGGGCTTACAGCCGGCTTCAAGGTGGCGGCATGTGAGGGGCTCCACGGGCCTCCTGTGGAGGCTGGGTGGAACGTTCCAGAGAAGGGAGAGGATTAGGCAGGAACAAAGACAAGCGAGAGCTGTGTGTGTGTGTGAGAGGGAGTGTTTTGGGGTGAGTGTGCAAGAGTGAGATTGTAAGTGTGTAAAGCTGCGTGTCTAAGAGACAGTGAGAGGGTAGGCAGCATGTGTCTGTGCACGAATGTGAGTGTGCATGTGTGAATACGTATACGAGTGTGTGTGGCACTGGAAGCATGAGCATGTGTGAGTGTTTGTGGTGAGTGTGTAAGGGACTGTGTGTGTGCACAGCCAGTGCGCGGCAGGCTGAGGCTAAGAACAGGAGGCGGGGGCAGGGGTCCCGCAGCCCCCCCAGCCCCCAGGGGGCCCTGGAGCACAGCAGGGGAGCAGCTCAGGGCCCACCCTGCCCCACCCCTTGGCTTCTGAGGGGGAGGGGGAGTGGGGAGGGGAGGGGAGGGCGGGCAGGCTCTGGCAGCCAGACTGCAGGACCAGGATTAGGAGAGTAAATCCAGGGGGAGGAGGCTCTAGGGAGGCGACAGCCCCTCCTCTCAGACGCCCAGCCACCCAGGCGGCAGGTAAATCCCGATCAGTGCCAGGGACGACCGGTGCCAGGGACGGCACCTGAGGCCTCACCATGCCAGCAAGGGGCTCCAAGGGGCGCCCATGACAAAGCCAGGACGGAAGCTGGTTGGGGGCAGGCGGGTGTGGACCGGGGAGGCACACAGGAGGGGCTGGAGAGAAACCCAGAGGGGACAGGAGGCTCAGCCTCAGCTGACCGCTGACTTGACCGTGCCCTCCACCCTTCCAGGGCCCCCAGGGCAGGGAGCCCTCACTGAGCCCCTCAGGCATGGGGCGGGGGGGGGCGGGGGAGAGCCCGAATCCAGAACCTCGGTCCTGTCCGGGAGTTAAACTGCAAACCTGCCGGGTCAGGTGGGTCCCATGCCCACAGCCCGACCCTTACCCCCGCCGGCCACCCCAGCCCTGCCTGTGGGGTGGGGCCCATCTGCTGACGGGACAGAACAGCGTAGGAGCAGACCCACCTGCCCGGCTCTGCCCCAGAGCACTCCAGCCAAGCTGAGGGGTTTGGGGTGGGGTGGGGTCCAGCCCCAACCAAGCTCTGAGATGCTCCTGGGTCTGGGTGGGGAAGGGGGACAGTGGAGGTGGGCGGCGATCCACTCCTTCGGGCCTAACAACCCTAAGTGGGGGAGTGCTCTAGGGAGCACTCGGGAGTGGGCAGGAGGGCAGCCATGTGCTCACCCTGGGGGTCACTAGCTGCTGGCCGGCCAGTCTACACCCCAGGAGTGGCTACTCAGTCCCTTCCCCGCTCTCAGAAGTATGGGGTCTCAGCATGAAGGGGTGTGTCCTGATCCTTAAAGGCCAGGGCGTGGTCCCCAAAGCTGGTAACCCCCCCACGACCCCCAGTTCGGTGGTCCCAGGACCCCATCTTGCTCTCCTTCCAAAGGACAAGGCCAGCCCCGGCTCAGCAGTGGTGACTGAAGGGGACCCAGGCCCCTCTGTCGGGTGGGATTTGCTCAGGCTCCATGTGGCTGTGGCTGGCCACGGGCAGGGCCCCAGGAGGGGCGGTCTGGGGGCGCTCAGCGTGGGAGGGGGCAAGGGGCACACAGCAACCAGCAGGCCCTCCTCACAGCCCCCCCACACTGGGACTCTTCGGTCTGGGGAGCCCTGACTCCAAGCCCAATCCCAGTGTCTCGGTCCTGTGGACCACACCCCACAGAGGACGCCCTGCCTGTCTTCAGATGCTGGCAGGAGGCGGGTCGAGTTGCTCACCTGGTCCCTATCTCGAACCCAGGACCCTCTGCAGACTTAGCATCGAGGTAGAGGCGGACTGTCTCCCCGCCCCCTTGGTCTCTCAGCCAGTGGCCTCCCTGCAGCCATCACCCCTTCTTGGATCTTGACCCCCACCCCCAACCAAGAGCAGACTGGCAGCTGGCCCTGGCCCTCCCAGCACCGTCAGCCTGCACTGCAGACACTGCGCCCCACGCCGCGCCTCACCTGCTCCGCACCTGACCACCCTCACCCACAGCCCCGGCCAAGGCGGCGGCCACCACACCTGCAAAATGGCCGCCGCAGGTGCAGCCCCAACCCCCCACTTGGACCCCGGAGCTTCGCTTCAGACCTGCAGCTGCCTTCTCAGGGAGGGGCCAGGCCCCTGGCCAAGGTCGCCCTGGCAGAGGGACCAGGGCAGGGAGAGCGGGTGGGGCGTGCGCTCTGTGCCTTGCAGAACTCCCCAGGGTGAGGACGGGCCAGCCCTGAGCGGCGGGGACCTCCCCGCACCCCCTCCTCACCGCAGCCGCAAGGTCCGATTTGATGTCCTAACAGGCCTTTAATCACAGCATTGCGGGCACGCCTTGCGGGGGGCGGGGGGCACCGGTCTCTCGGGAAAAGTCCCCATTCCTGGGAACGAGGGCGCGCATCGGGTCCGCGCTGGGGCGTCGTGCCCGCGCCCACAGGCCCCATGACTTGGCATTCCCTCCCTCCCCTCCCCCTCCCCGGCCCTGCGGCCCGCGGTCCCCCCGCACCCCGCCCACCCGGCGCCCAGGGGACTGCGGACCCTCCCCTGCGCTGGGACACCCCCTCCTTCGGCACAGGGGGAAGCACCGGCTGCGCCCCAGGTTTGCGGTGGGAGGAGGGAAGGGGAGCCGCAGCCTAAACGGGGAGTCCGGGGGTCCTCGCGTCCGCGCTGGTCCGCGTCCTACGAGTCAGCGGCCCCTCAGCCCCCTCCCTGCCCGCCGCCGGGCCACACCTGTTACTGGGGCGCGGGCTGCGTAGACACCGGCCTCATCCGCCGATGGCCCCTCCCCAACCTTTCTAGAAGGGAGCCGGGGTCTCTCCCGAAGAGGATGCGGCGGGGGGAGGATGAAGGGCACCCCCCCCCGAGGTGCGCACGAAGCGGGCCTCCAGCCGCAGCCCCCGCCCGCCCCGCCCTCCGCGTGTGGGGCGCCAGCATCCGCCCTCCCCCACCCCGGGCACCGGCAGCTGCCCCGCGCCCCTGCCCGGCGGCCCCTCTCCAGGGAAGGACTCGCGCCGGAGCCGGGGAGGGGGTGTCTCGGGAGGCCGGCGGCGGCGCGCGCGCTCCCTCGGCGACCCCCGCCCCGCCCGGCGACGGTCCCGCCACGGCAGGCGCCGCCACTGACGGGCGGACGCCCCTGAATTTGCCCCATTGTTCTCCTCGGGGCCGGGAGGGCCGGGGAAGACGGGGGCCGCGCGCGCGGGGCCGGCGCCTCCGGCGGCGACGAGGCGCAGCTGCGGCAGGTGCGGGGAGCGGCGCGCGCGGCGGGGGCGCGGGCCGCCTTACCTCGGCGGCGTCACCGGCGGCGGCCCCGCATGGGCGCGGGCTGCGGCGCGGGTCCCCGGGCGCCGAGCTGCTGCGGCCGCCGCTCGCGGGCTGCCGGGCGCTGTGACGGCGGCGCCGCGTGACGGGCTGCGCGCCCCGGCCCGGCCCGCCCCGCGCCCCTCCCGCCGCGCTGGTTGGCTGCGCGCGGCGCCAGCCCCAGCCGCCCGCTGGTTCGTCGCGCGGGGAGAGGACGGGCGTCCGCCGCCCGGGGCGGGGGCCGGGGCCGGGCCGTGACGTCACCGCCGACGCCGCGGTCGGCTGGGTGGGAGAGGAGGGGAGCCCACCCCAGCTCGGACGCGGCGCCCCTGCACCCGCGTAGCCCCCGCGCGGCCTCGGGGGGGCAGAGTGAACGCGAGGCCGCGCCCCGAAGGGCCCCCTGCCCACCCGCGCTTGCCGCCCACCCGCTCCGGGCCTGACCCCTTTCTAGTGAGCCCCCCACCTGCCCCCGCCCCGCGCACGAGCTGCCGGTCGCAGCGGGACAAAGACACGGGGAGGGGGCGGAGAGCGGACACGGACTCTGGGTGTAACAGGTGAATTTTAATCGCGTCTGCAGGCTCGCCCCGAGCCCTAGAGGGACCGGGGCACCGCAGACAGCGCCTCCGGCAGGGGTGACGCAACCGGCCCGCCAGCCGCCTGCGCCTCGCCTCCCATCATGCCTCGGGCGGAGACCCCCAGCCTCCGCTCGCCCCACTTCTCCGGGTCGTCGGCCCCCACCGTCCTCACACCGTGTGTCCGCAGCTTAACTCCCTGCGCCAGGGCGCGCCCGGCCTGCGCCAGCCTCCCCGGCCCCTTCCCGGGCATCTCGGTTGCCACCAACCTCCATCAGCCACCCCAGGGGCAGGCAACTTTGACAAAGCCTCCGGCCAGCTCACCCGCCGGAACTGCGGTGGGTGCAGTGACGTCACGCCATCGTGAAAGTGGGGCGCCTGGGTCCCTGTCCAGCCCAGCTCCTGACTCAGCCTCCTCCAGGGCCCAGCAGGTGCCAGGCGCGCTGCCCTAAGGGTTTTAGATAACCGTGTAACCCTCACACAACTCAGCGAGGGTGGAGGGCTTCACCCGCGTGGCACGTGTCTCGGGGGGACACGGACACGGACACATGCATTCTGCAGAGACCACCGACCACCCATCCCCCAACACCCCCCCCCCCCGCTTCTCTTTTTCTATTTCATGGAACCACCCAGGTAAAAGGGAAATTGCTGTTTTCCCAAACGTCTGGTAGAATAAATAAATAAATAAATAAAACTAGGCAGGGGCGGGGGCTTTATCATTTCTATTTTCATCGTATTTATTGATCT
Source organism: Proteles cristata cristata (assembly GCA_017311185.1). Taxonomy (NCBI): domain Eukaryota; kingdom Metazoa; phylum Chordata; class Mammalia; order Carnivora; family Hyaenidae; genus Proteles; species Proteles cristata. Next base: position 6,185 of record JAESUZ010003280.1, on the reverse strand, counting down.
GGTCAAGTTCTCAATTTCTTGAGCCAAATTTTACATGTTTCTAGGAATTAATCAATTTCACTGGGCTTTTAAAATGTCTAGCATGTACTCATTCTTATATCAATTGCTTCTATAGTTACCTCTCCTTTTTAATTCTGTGCCTTATTTGCATTTTTCTGTTAATATTTTTAAATATTATCAAAGGACCAACTTTTTGTTTTGTTCATCTTCTCATATTTCCCTTTATTTCACTCATTTCTGCCCTTATCTATGATTTCCTTCCTTCCTGGTTCTTTGGCTGTATATGTTCCTTCCACCTAGAGCTAAGTGCTGAGGCTCATTTATTTTTAAACCATCTAATTTTCTGATAGATATATTTAAAACTGCTAACTTCTTTCTACAGCACAGCTTTACTGGGTCTCACAAATTTGGACATAGGATGTTTCATTATCACTCAGATCTGAATATTTCCTTTTTTAAAATGTTTATTTATTTTGAGGGAGAGACAGAGTGCAAGCAGGGTAGGGGCAGAGAGAGAGGGAGACACAGAATCTGAAGCAGCTCCAGGCTCTGAGCTGTCAGCACAGAGCCCAACGGGGCTCAAACCCACGAACCATGAGATCATGACCTGAGCTGAAGTCAGATGCTTAACCCACTGAGCCACCCAGGCGCCCCAGATCTAAATATGTCTAACGTCCCTGATGATCTCCTTTCAAACTCATGGGTTATAAACTCATGGCTTATTTAATAATGTTGTTTACTTTCCAATAGCGTTTCTTGCTTGCTTCAGTATTTCTTTTATCATAACCTTTTGTTACCAATTTCTAATTTAATTGCACGACTGCCTGAGAACAAAGTCTGTGTTCAGTCAGGATCCTGGCAGGAAGCAGATGGCACACTCCAGTTAGGTAACATGAGGCGTACTCGATAAAGGACTGTTTACAAAGGTGTAAGTAGGAGAAGGGAAATCTCAGGACCGGGCGACCCTGCGGTGACACCGTGGCCTGACTGCAGGGGGTGGGAGGGAGCAGAGGCCTCCCCCGAGCTCATCAGGAGGGGACAACGCGCCCAGCCCTGGCCTCACTCTCCTCCTCCCTGGACCCGGGAGCGCTCCTGTGGGCTGAGCCCAAGGGCCGCAGGAAGGCGGGGCCACCCACTGACAGGGTCCATTGAGCCTGGTTGCTTAGGACTTGGGGCAAAGGGGACCTAGAACACAAGCCAAACACAGCAGCCCAGTCTGCATGGGATTTCGCCCCAGAAATGTACTGAGGCTTCTTCAGCTCCTAACACATGGCCTTTTTCTGTCAATATTCTACACGTGTTAGAAAGTTGTATTCTCTGATGGCTATAGAGTTCTGTATGTATTTATTAGTTCAAGATTATTAATTATGTTGGATTTGGAGATTTCTGCTAGTTTTTGCCGGCTTGAGCTATTAAAGTATTAATTTTAAAATTACAATCTCCAGTTACAATTGTTGAAATACCTGATTCTCCCCGCAGTTCCAGCGGATGTGGCATGATGTGGACTGAGACTTATTCTTAGGTGTTTAAGAATGATCCTGATGCAGGTGCATTATCGTTCTGTGGCCCATTTCATCAGCATGCATGTGGTGTCCTGTGGACTGAAAAAATTTTTCATTTTGTCTTAAATTTGAATGTCACCCATTCAGATGTTTAATCCAGTTTCATTTGGTTCATAGGTGCCTGGTATGTCTTTTGCCAAGTTTTTATTCTAAACTATTTGTATCTTTCTCTTATTCAAAGTTTATTTCTTTATTTTGAGAGGGGGAGGGGGAGGGTCAGAGAGAGAGGTAGACCGAGAATCTCAAGCAGGCTCCTTGCCATCGAACCCATGAACTGTGAGATCATGACCTGAGCTGAAATCAAGAGTTGGATGCTCAACCAACCGAGCCATCCAAGGCACCCCCTGTGACTTTCTTTTTAAAAATTTTTCATGGTTTATTTGTTTTTAGAGTGAGAGAGACAGAGCTCAAGGGGCGTAGGAGTGGAGAGAGAGAGGGAGACACAGAATCCAATGCAGGCTCCAGGCTCGGAGCTGTCAGCACAGACCCAGACTCAGGGCTTAAACTCACAGACCACGAGATCATGACCTGAGCCCAAGTCAGACACTTAACCGAATGAGCCACCCAGGTGCCCCCGTATACTTCTTTTTAATTGTATCTTTTTAAGCTACGCATTGTTAGAATTTTAAAATCTAATCAATTTATACAAATTGATAAATTTTATAAAATCAAATCAATTTTTTGGTTTTTACCTTTTAATTGGAATTTAATCCACTTACATTTATAGTAATTACTGTTATAGTGACATTTAGTTTGCTTATTCAAAAATTTATTTATTGCATTTATTTTTTTCTATTTCTCATTGAGTATAGTGAATTTTCTTCTGCTGCGTTATCCTCGTTGTTACTTTTATTCTTACGGCAAGTGCCCTGAATTGAACACCGTGCTGATTTACCCTGCGTGCCCTCTGTAGTTATGTGCTCTCGCTGACATTCAAGTTCCTCAGCTTGGTCACACATTCTTTACTCCCAGGCCCTGACATCGTTGTCTAGGATTGTGGTTCTGAGTTATTACAGATATACTCTTTTTCGTTTCTTTGGTCCTTGCTTTTGTTTAAAATAATTAATACTCACTGCCAGGAATGTGGTCATCGTTATTTTCCATACCTCTATGAAGCCTCTCCAGCATTTATGTTGTTTATGAAATACACAGTATTTTTTTTTTAATTTTTATTTATTTCTAGGAGAGAGAGAGAGAGACAGCGTGGGCAGGGGAGGGTCAGAGAGAGAGGGAGTCACAGACTGAAACAGATCCAGTCTCCGAGCTGGCAGTCAGCACAGAGCCCTACGCGGGGCTCGAACCCAAGATCCGCGAGATCATGACCTAAGCGAAAGTCGGACGCTCAACCGACTAAGCCACCCAGGCGCCCCAGAAATACACAGTATTTTTAATGTGGGTTTTGGGGTGAAAGACATATTGAAGCCTCAGATTCCTGAGAAGACTTTTATTACACTTTCAGTTTGGCTGGATACAAAATTCGAGGTGCAAAGTTTGTTTCCTTCAATTTCTTTTAATGTTTATTTATTCTTAAGAGAGAGAGAGACAGAGCCCAAGTGGGGAGGGGCAGAGAGAGAGGGAGACCCAAGCCGACACGTCAGCACAGAGCCTGACACAGGACTCGAGCCCACAAGCCACAAGATCACGACCTGAGCGGAAGGCAGACACTTCACAGACGGAGTCACCCAGGTGCCCCCACGCCCACCCCGTGAGCCCTTTCAGTCTAAGGTTGCTCATTTTTCTTTAATTCCAGAAAATTAATCTCCACGTTTTACAAATATTTTTCCTCCTCTTGGTTTCCATACTCTTCTGACCCTGGGGCCCCTAGCACCTGCATGCTGGCCCTTCTCCCCTTGACGACCGCCTCTCGGCACTTCCGGACTCCCCTTTCCCCCGACGCGATGCCTGCCCCTCCTCCCAGCAACGAGATGGGCAACAGGCGGACCCCACACGCGATTTAGCCCCGCAGCGCCACACGCCCCTGTGCTCTTCCCACACACACTCTGATTCCCTTCGTTGCCATTCCTGGGGGCTTCGATCTCCGTCAGCCGTGTGACCCCAGGCAAGGTCAGTCACCCGTGTCTGTCACCACTTCTCGGATGGGGATAAGAGCCGTCCCAGCCTCACGGGCGGAGCTGGGGACTCACGCGTGAAACGCCGAGAGCAGGGCGGGCACACGGCGAGCCTTTGCAGGCGACAGCCGTGACGGAGGAGACACAAAAGGACTCCCAGGACAGCAAGTGACACGCACAGTGCCCCCCGGGCCACCCAGAAGCGTCAGCCGCTACAGTCACAAACGAGAGAAAAAAGGAGAAAATATTGGAAAGGAAGAAACAAAACTATAATTCTTTTCAGGTAATGTGATTGTCTACCTGGGAAGCTTTAGGGACGAGTGAAAAGCCACGGGAAACAGTAGGTTGAAGGCGGGTAGGCAACACCATCGCCGCGAGGGCGGCCGCTTCCGAAAAGCAAGCAGGGTCACGAGCATAGATGCCAGTTAGAGCCCGGAATCGAGGAGTCCGATCACAACAGCGCCGAGAGATGTAAAACATCCAGAAACAACAAGAAACGTGCCAATTTCTCGTGGGTAAAGAAACTGTATGGAAAAATCAAAAAGCCACTGAAAAGAGGTAAATTAATGGCAAAGCACAGCCTTGGAAGAAGGAGGCAATATTGTAAAAGGCCCAGTTTTCCCTAGATTAAAGGGACACATTTGATTCAGTCTTAATTAAAATAGCAACAAAAATCCACATGGAAAAAATGAACATTCAAGACTAGTCAGGAAATTTGTTTTATTTTTTGCTTTTTTTAAATGTTTTATTTTTGAGAGAGAGAGAGAGACAGCATGAGTAGGGGAGGGGCAGAGAGAGAGGGAGACACAGAATCCGAAACAGACTCCAGGCTCTGAGCTGTCAGCACAGTGCCCGACGCGGGGCTTGAACCCATGAGCTCATAACCTGAGCCGAAGTCCAACGCTCAACCGATTGAGCCACCCAGGTGTCCCAGGAAATTTGTTTTAAAGGAGAGGATTGAGGAGCATCCGCCCTATTAGACGTTAAAACAGAAAGTTCTAAAATTCTAAATTCTGAAAGAAACAGATCAAAAGTTTATGATGTCCTTTAGAATAATTTGGGGAAAGTAGGTGACTTGGTAACTGGCATAGGGCCACGGTGGGGGATACGTAGCCTTGAATGCCACCCGACACACAGCAAGAAAAATTTCGGATGTAACATTTGTTGTAAAACAATGAAACTTTAGGAAATTAGAATGAAGTATGATTGGACACATTGAATATCTTAGTGTGGACAGATCAGGACCCATAGCTTGAATGCTCCAGAGAAGCCAGGGACCTGGTGAAAACTAAACGAGGCCCTGCCTGGCGGGTGAGTGGTGGCTCGGACAGGCCAGCACAGCACAGAAGCCCAGGCGGGGCAGGGGGCGGGAGAAATGAGACGCCAGGTGGAAGCCTGTCACCTGTGCTTGAGAAAGGTTCCCGAAGTTGCGGAAGGAGGACCGGGCAGACACTGAAACAACATTTGAAGAAATACTGGCTTCGCGTTGTCCAGAACTGCAGACAGACAGACAGACAAGCTCAGTGAGAAGTAACATGACCCCGAATGGGAATAAAACCTAACGTGCAGATCGCAGGACAGACATCATCTTCACCATCATCATCATCATCATCCAAAATAGAAGTTAGAACGACAGGACAGATTACCTGAAAGCAAGTAACAGTTGGACCGTTTGGGGGGGGGGGGGGAGACGCTGGGACAGCCGTCGCCTGCCCAAATTACAGTGACCTTGGCTACGGAGGGGTGGGTGCCCGGGGCGGGGACAGGGCACGTCTAAGGGGACAGGTATTGGAAGATGCGGCAAGGCCTCGGGACCCCCGCCCCCGCCCCCGCGGTCCGCGGCGTCCGCCCCGTGGAAGGGCGGGGCCCACGACCCCCAGACCGCGCCCTCGAACCCGCAGGGACCACCGCGCGGCCTTCAGCGCCCCGGGGACCGAGCCCGACCCGGGAGGCCCCGCCCAGTGCGGGCGGCCCCTAGGCGGCGCCGCCTGGTTGCCTTGGCAACCCCGCCGCCCGGACCGGGCTCTGCGCGCCCCCGGGGGACGCGGCTGCCACGGCAACGGGGCACCGGCGCGGCGTGCGGGTGCGCGTCCCCGCGGGCAGCGGCGCGCGTGCGCGGGCGTCTGGCCTTCGTGGCGCCTTCCTGGCGCGGGAGTCCCGAGCCCAGCCCGAAGGTGGGCCCAGCCACAGCCCTGGGGTTCCGGGTCATTTTACAGATGGGGAAACTGAGGCCGACATGGGAAGCCCAGGGAAGGACTTGCTCCGAGGCAACGCGTGCCATGTAGGCAGGATCCCACTGGGCTCGCGGGGACCCTTTCTTCCCAGCTTTGCTCAGCGGCTCTGGCAGGTCCAGGCCCCAAGGGTGGCTTATTCCCTCTAGGCGCCTGACCAGCTGCACCTCCGCCCACACCTTTAGCTTCTGCAGCCTTTCCCTAAAACTGAGAATGCCTATCCTCCAAAGCCCTGTTAGGATGCCTCCTCCAGGCAACCTTCCTTCCTTTGCCACTGGATGGAATGTTCCCATTCTCTGAGTTCTCATTTGTTCCATCCCGTG
>JAESUZ010003279.1:0-229314 GCA_017311185.1 Proteles cristata cristata | reverse complement strand
TTTTTTTTCTTCTTCTTTCTCTTTCTCGCTTTTTTCCCCAAAACACTGACCTGATTAACTCTGGTCGCCAGCTTGCTTAAACAATCACAACAAGTCCATTCTGTAAATGTAAATTCTACACCTACCGACTTTTCAGCTATTTCTCTCGGGAGTAATTAGACTATATAGTTTCTCTGGATAATTCCAGCATCCTTCTCTCACCTATCCAACCACATTCTACCCTTTACCTCTTTGAAAAAAGTTTCTTATCCCTTCTGCCTGTTCATTCTATTTCCAAATCTGCCTTGTCTCACCCTGCCTTCTCTTTTTCTCTATGCTCTTCAACCAGCACTGCATACACACGGCTATTTAACTGTAGCTGGGAAATCCAGGTATATGCTTTAAACCGTTCTTTGTCCATTGGTTTTCTTCTTTTTTCCTTTTCTTTTCCCCTTTTTGACCCTTTTATGTCTTTTATGCTCCTATTATTCGCCCTCCCTTCTCCTTCTTTTCTATTAACTTTTTCGTTTTCCCTCTCGCTTTGCATGTTAGTTGAATCAGCCTATGCGTTTGTGTGCTCCAGCTCCCTGTGTGTTTGTCTGTCTGTTTTCTTTTCCAGGGCTACCTCAATAAACAAGCTAGAGTACACAAGGTGAAGAGTCCCAAATATCACTACGAATAGGAAAATAAAATAACTAAGGTCCCAACAAGAGTGACCGAGGGATACCATTCAAAAAACAATCTCTGAAGGATAGGCCCTGGAAAGTCAAAGAGTCTTCTTGGATATAGCAATGCTCATAGAAACAGAGAGCATAACAGGTCTTTAAAACCAACAAGAGCCAGAAAGCTAACTAAAATGACGAAACGAAAGACCTCTCCTCCAAAGAAACTCCAAGAAGAAATGACAGCTAATGAACTGCTCAAAACAGATATCAGCAGTATAAGTGAACAAGATTTTAGAATAATAATGGTAAAATTAATAGCTGGGCTTGAAAAAAACATAGGGGACATCAAAGAAACTATGGCTACAGACAGAATGGAAAATAAAAATAGGCATGAAGAATTAAAAAATGCGATAAATGAGATACATAATAAATAGAGGCCTCCAATGCACAGAATGAAGAGGCAGAAAGGAGAATAAGTGATTTAGAAGACACCATTATAGAAAAACAAGAAGCTGACAAAAAAAGAGACAAACTGATCCAGGAACAGGAAAGCAGAATTCGAGAGTTCAGCGACACAGTCAAACGCAACAATATCCGTATCATAGGAATCCCAGAAGAGGAAGAGAGAGGGAAAGGTGCTGAAGGAGTCCTGGAACAAATTATAGCAGAGAACTTCCCCGACCTGCGAAAGGAAGTCAATGTGGAAATACAAGAGGCTCAGAGGACTCCCCTCAGATGTAACTTGAATCGAACTTCTGCATGACGTATCATCGTAAAAATGGCAAAATACAAGGACAAAGAGAGAATTTTGAAAGCAGCTAGGGAGAAAAGGGCCCTCACATACAAAGGGAAACCCATCAGAGTGGTGACAGACCTATCTACTGAAACTAGGCAGGCCAGAAAGGAATGGCAGGAGATCTTCAATGTGATGAACAGTAAAAATATACAGCCAAGAATCCTCTATCCAGCAAGCCTGTCATTCAAAATAGAAGGAGAGATAAAAACCTTTCCAAACAAACAGAAATTGAAAGAATTTGTCACCACGAAGCCAGCCCTACAAGAAATCCTGAGGGGGATGCTCTGAAGGAAAGGTTGCAAGGAACCAAGATTCCAGAGACACCAGGACAAAAATGAACCCTACAAAAGATACAAAGACTCTAAGCCCACATATTTCAATAATAACACTGAATGTAAATGGGCTGAATGCTCCAATCAAAAGACATAGGGTAGCAGAATGGATTAAAAAACAAAATCTTTCTATATGCTGTCTACAAGAAACTCATTTTAGACGGGAAGATACCTTCAGATTAAAAGTAAGGGGATGAAGAAATATATATCATGCTACAGGAGATCAAAAGAAAGTCGGAGTAGCGATACTTATATCAGACAAACTGGACTTTAAATTAAAGAAAATCACAAGAGATGAAGAAGGGCACTACATAATAATTACAGGGTCCATCCATCAGGAAGAACTAACAATCATAAATGTTTACGCACCGAATATGGGAGCACCTAAATATCTAAAACAATTAATCACAAACAGAAACAAGCTTATAGATAAGAATGTGCTAATAGCAGGGGATTTTAATATTCCACTTACAGCAATGGATAGGTCAACCAGACAGAAAATCACTAAAGAAATAATGGACTTGAAAGACACATTGGACCAGATGGACCTGACAGATATATTTAGAACTTTACATCCGGAGGCCAGGGAATTTACTTTCTTCTCAAGTGCGCATGGCACATTCTCCAAGATAGATCACATACTGGGACATAAAGCAGCCCTCAATAAATATAAAAGAATAGAGATCATACCATGCACACTGTCAGATCACAATGCTTTGAAACTTGAAATCAATTACAGGAAGAAGTCTGGAAAACTTCCAAAACATGGAGGTTAAAGAACACCCTTCTAAAGAATGAATGGGCCAATCAGGCAATTAGAGATGAAATTAAAAATATATGGAAACAAATGAAAATGAAAACACAACAATTCAAAATCTATGGGATGCGGCAAAGGCAGTCCTAAGAGGAAAGTACATTGCTCTCCAGGCTTATTTCAAGAGATTAGAAAAAGCGCAAGTCCAAAATCTAACTTCTCACCTAAAGGAACTAGAGGCAGAGCAACAAGAATGCCCTAAACCCAGTAGAAGAAGAGAAATAGTAAAAATCAGAGCAGAAATAAACAACATAGAGACCAAAGAAACAATTGAACAGACCAATGAAACCAAGAGTTGTTTTTTTGAAAAAGTAAACAAAATTGACAAACCTCTAGCCAGACTTATCCAAAAGAAAAGAGAGAGCACCCAAATAGACAAAATTATGAATGAAAATGGACTTATTACAACCAACCCTCAGAAATACAAGCAATTATCAGGGAATACTATGAAAAATTATATGCCAACAAATTGGACAACTTAGAAGAAATGGACAAATTCCTAAACACACACACACTACCAAAATTCACACGGGAAGAAATAGAAAACCTGAACAGACCCATAACGAGTGAAGAAATTGAATCAGTGATCAAAAATCTCCAACAAATAAGATCCCTGGACCTGATGGCTTCCCTGGGGAATTCTACCAGACATTTAAAACAGAATTAATCCCAATTCTTCTTAAGCTATTCCAAAAAATAGAAATTGAAGGAAAACTCCCGGACTCATTTTATGAAGCCAGCATCACTCTGATTCCCAAGCCAGACAGAGATCCAGCTAAAAAAGAGAACTACAGGCAAATATCCTTGATGAATACGGATGCAAAAATTCTCAACAAGATCCTTGCAAATCGAATCCAGCAGCATATAAAAAGAATCATCCACCAAGATCAAGTGGGATTCATTCCTGGGTTACAGGGCTGGTTCAATATTCGCAAATCAATCAATGTGATACATCATCAATAAAAGAAAAGATAAAAACCATATGATCCTGTCAATAGATGCAGAAAAAGCATTTGACAAAATACAGCATCCCTTCTTAATAAAGACTCGAGAAAGTTGGGATAGAAGGAACCTACTTAAACATCATCAAAGCCATCTATGAGAAGCCTTCAGCTAACATCATCCTCAACGGGGAAAAGCTCAGAGCTTTCCCCCTGAGATCAGGAACACGACAGGGATGCCCACTCTCACCACTGCTGCTTAACATAGTGCTGGAAGTCCTAGCATCAGCCATCAGACACCAAAAGGAAATCAAAGGCATCAGAATTGGCAAAGAGGAAGTCAAACTTTCACTCTTCGCAGATGACATGATACTCTACATCGAAAACCTGACAGACTCCACCAGAAACCTACTAGAACTGATCCAAGAATTCAGCCAAGTTGCAGGGTACAAAATCAACGTACAGAAATCGGCTGCATTTTTATACACCAACAATGAAGCAACAGAAAGAGAAATCAAGAAACTGATCCCATTCACAATTGCACAAAACACCATAAAATACCTTGGAATAAACCTAACCAAGGATACAAGAGATCTGTATGATGAAAACTATAGAAAACTTATGAAGGAAATTGAAGAAGACACAAAGAAATGGAAAAACATTCCATGCCCATGGATAGGAAGAATAAATATAGTTAAGATGTCATTACTACCTAAGGCACTCTACACATTCAATGCAATTCCAATCAAAATTGCACAGCATACTTCTCAAAACTAGAACAAACTATCCAAAAATTTGTATGGAACCACAAAAGACCCCGAATAGCCAAAGTAATCCTGGAAAATAAAACCAAAACGGGAGGGATCACCATCCCAGACTTTAGCCTCTACTACAAAGCTGTCATCATCAAGACAGTATGGTATTGGCACAAAACAGACACATAGACCAATGGAACAGAATTGAGAACTCAGAAGTGGACCCAAAAGTATACAGCCAACTAATCTTTGACAAAGCAGGAAAGAATATCCGATGGAAAAAAGACAGCCTTTTTAACAGATGGTGTTGGGAGAACTGGACAGCAACATGCAGAAGAATGAAACTAGATCATTTTCTCACACCATGCCCTAAAATAAACTCAAAACGGATAAAGGACCTGAACGTGAGACAGGAAACTATCAACACCCTAGAGGAGAAAGCAGGAAACAACCTCCTTGACCTCCACCGCAGCAACTTCTTACTTGACACATCCCCAAAAGCAAGGGAATCAAGAGCAAAAATAAACTGTTGGGACCTCCTCAAGATTAAAAGCTTCTGCACAGCCAAGGAAACAACCCAGAAAATTAAATGGCAACCAACGGAATGGGAAAAGATAGTTGCAAATGACATATCAGATAAAGGGTTGATATCCAGAATCAACAAGGAACTCACCAAACTACACGCCCGAAAAACCAACAACCCAGTGAAGAAATGGGCAGAAGATATGAACAGACACTTCTCCAAAGAGGACATCCAGATGGCCAACAGACACATGAAACGATGCTCAGCATCGCTCCTCATCAGGGAAATACAAATCAAAACCACACTGAGATATCACCTCACGCCAGTCAGAGTGGCTAAAATGAGCCAATCAGACAACTGTAGATGCTGGCGAGGATGTGGAGAAACGGGCACCCTCCTACACTGTTGGTGGGAATGTAAACTGGTACAGCCCTCTGGAAAACAGTGTGGAGGTTCCTAAGGAAACTAACAGTAGAACTCCCCTATGACCCAGCAATAGCACTGCTAGGAATTTACCCAAGGGATACAGAAATGCTGAGGCATAGGAGCACATGGACCCCCATGTTCATAGCAGCACCCTCCACAATAGCTAAAATATGGAAAGAGCCTAAGTGTCCATCAACAGATGAATGGATCAAGAAGATGTGGTTTATCTATACCATGGAATACTACATGGCAATGAGAAAGAATGAAATCTGGCCATGTGTAGCAACATGGACGGACCCTGAGGGTGTTACGCTGAGCGAAATAAGTCAGGCAGAGAAGGACAAATATCACATGTTTGCACGTATAGGAGGATTAGGAAGATCTTAACGGAGGACCATGGGGGAGAAGAAGGGGGAAATGGTGGGGGAAAGGGAGAGAGGCAAACCATGAGAGACTCTTGAATGCTGAGAAACAAACTGAGAACTGATGGATGTGGAGGGGGGGAGGGGTGGGCATGGAGGAGGGCACTTGTGGGGATGAACACTGGGTGTTATGTGGAAACTAATTTGACAATAAACTATTTGTAATAAAAATAAATAAATAAATTAATTAAAAATAAATAAATAAATAAATAAATCCTTTTAAATTGCTAAGTAATTTCAAGGTTGGGATAAGGACTAATTGAATGCTTAAGTCAATTAAGTTTCCCCAGTTCATGAGCTGAACTCCCAAGATTTATTAAGACCCCAAAATAAGAAAAACAAAAGACTACCAGGAAAATATTTTTTCTTGGAGAAATCACAAAAGTCATAACAATTGCTGGCAAATATGTAAAGATAAAGAAGGTATACACATAGGAAATTATCAAAACTATTTTTTTTCTCCTCACAAGGAATATACTCTAATTACCTATCTAATATTAGTGAAAATAAATGGAAATAGAACTGTAAAGAACTGGGAACACGAAACTATATATATTACTTATCATGAAAAAAGCTGAGTGACAATCATTAACAATGATAACAGCATGCCATAAACAAGAGGGGATTATACAAGTTGAGTCTTGGTATCATGTCACTTCTCTTTATCCTCTACAATGAGGAATGCAATCTACACACAAAAAAGACTCACAGTTTTAGAATATAAACTATCTGAATAGCTCCTTGCTCTTGGAAACAATGTGATAAGTGATTCAAAGGTGGAGATGAGGAAGTTGAAGATAAGAATGCTACCAAAATTATGCATAATATCTTGAGTTTAGCTTAAGAATGGTTAATACTAGGGGCGCCTGGGTGGCTTAGTCGGTTAAGCGTCCGACTTTTGCTTAGGTCATGGTCTCGCGGTTTGTGGGTTCGGGCCCCGCGTTGGGCTCTGTGCTGACTGCCAGCTCAGAGCCTGAAGCCTATTTCAGAGTCTGTATCTCCCTCTCTCTCACCCTCCCCTGCTCACGCTGTCTATCTCTCTCTCTCCTAGAAATAAATAAAAAATAAATATAAAAAAAAAGAATGGTTAATACTATATAGAAAACAAAAAGACAGTTTCAAAACTCTGGCATATTTTCTATAAGTAATGAAATAATTTGAGGTTATTTCCCCTCAAATATCATAAAATATGAGGTTTATTTCTGCAGAAATAAGCTTCTTAGTATTTTTACCTTAATGATTTTGTTCAAAATAGGCATATTTTTTATCAAGAAGCCTCTTCATAAAATCAGAAACCATCATAAATTCATCTGTTTTCAAATATTATGAGTTGGCTAGTTTGGTTTTCATAATACAGTATGAGATGCATGAGGAGTTAGGGAATCATTATTGATAGGCTTTCTTTTGTGAGAATTAACTTAGAACTGAAAACAAACATAGCTTACTATTTAGAAATCTTACTCAATAGAAATTACTACTTTCAGAAGCAGGTTTTTAGGTAGTTGACATTTGTAGAAAATTTATTTTGTTCTATGACATTTATTTTATTCTATCTCAGGCACTATATACATAAGGTGACACCCATTTGATTTATAACATGTCACTTATGCCTCTAAAAATCTTCTGCAGTAGGTAACATCATCCTTTATCACAGATGGGAAAACTGATTTAGAAAAGTAAGTAACTTTCCCAAAGTAATAATAGTGCTTGTAAGTAACAGTCATATTCAAACTCAGACCTTTCTGATTACAAGGCCCAAGATCTTCCCCTTGGCTCTATAATGCCTTTTCCAGTGAAACAATTCTAGATCAGTAGATGAACTTATTAATAATCACCCATTGTTGATGAATGTTTTTATTTTTAAAAACATCTGTATTATGGAAAATTTCAAACACATACAAAAGGGGAAGAAATAGTATTGTTAATCCTAAGTGTCTACTATCACCTAGGGTCAAAAATATGTGTAAATATACACAGATTTAGTATTAAAATATTTTTTAATGTTTACTTATTTTTGAGAGAGACAGAGCATAAGCCAGGAAGAGCAGAGAGAGAGGGAGACACAGAATCTGAAACAGGCTCCAGGCTCTGAGCTGTCAGCACAGAGCCTAATGGAGGGCTCGAACTCACAGACCTGAGATGAAGTCGGCCACTTAACCGACTAAGCTACCCAGGTACCCCAGATTTAGTATTAGATATTAAGAAATTATTGTTAATTTTATGAAGTATGCTAATTTCTTAACATCTTCTAGTATCCAATCTCTGTACATTATTCTAGATTTTCTAAAAGATGTCTTTTCTCTTGTTCAAATTTTTAGAATTTTAAAAAAAATGTTTATTTATTTACTTAGTAGAGAGAGATAGGTAGAGAAAAAGGGAGACAGAGAATCTCAAGCAGGCCCTGCTCTGTCAGTGCAGAGTCCAACAAGGCACTCAGTTTAAAAATCGTAAGATCATGACCTGAGCGAAAATCAAGAGTCAGATGCTTAACCAACTGAGCTATCAAGGCACCCCTAAATTTTTATAACTTTTATGTCTTAGGTCTTCCATTTACTCCACTTTTCTTCAAACCATTTAAAAAAAAAAAAACTGAGTTACTTTCTTCTAAAATTCCCCATAGTCTTGATTTGATTTCCTGTGTTCTTATGATATCATTTAATATGCCTCTCTATCCTTCATATTTCCTGCAAACTGGTGGTTATAGACTTTATAAACTCAAGTTAAATTCTTTAAAAAAGAGCATTTTTTAAATAGTATGTGTTCTTCCTAGTGTACATTATCAGAAAGCACTTAATGTATGTCTGTAAACATTTTGAATAACGTTCAGGGGTTGTCATACAAATCCATCTGTCATGAAGTTCTTCATCAACCTTTCACACAATAGTTTTAATAGCCATTGATGATTTTACCTAGATGAATTATTTCATTACTTTTTTGAGGTATAATACACTTGCCATAAAATTTACTTTCTGAAGTGTACATTTTAACATTTTTAGTATATTCACAGGGTTCAGCAACTCTCAGTACTTTCAAATTCCAGTTTATTCTAATGTGTTTTTGTCTCTATGAATTTGCCTATCCTGATTATCTCATAAAAGCAGAATCATAAGACATGTAATCTTTTCCGTCTGACTCCCCCACTTAGTATAAGATTCATGTTGGAGCATGTATCAGTACTTCCTTCACTTTTATGGCTGGCAAATATTTTATTGTATTGATATATCACATTTGGTATATTCACTGATCTGTTGAAAGGCATTTTAGTTGTTTCTACTCTAAGTTATGAAGAATGCTGCTGTGTATATTCATATACAATTTTTTATGAACATATGTTTTCAATTTCGGGGTATATACCTACTTGTAGAATTGCTGTTTCATAAGACAGCTTTATGTTTAACTGTTTGAAGAACTTTCAGACTCTTTGCCAAGTGACTATAGTTTTATATTATCTTAAATATAAATCAGGATTCAAATTTTTCAAAATCCTCCTCGACACTTTTTACCGTATATCTTTTTAATCACGGCTATGCTAGTTAATATGATTGGTTTATTTGTTGATTTGCACTTTCTTAATGATGTTAAGCATCTTTTCATGTATCTACTGACCATTTGTAGAACTTATATGGAGCAATTTCAATTCAAATCTGTTGTACATATTTAAGAATTGGGTTGTTATCTTATTGTTGTGTTGTAACAATTCTTTATATATTTCAAAATACCAGTCCTTCATCAGATGTATGATTTGCAAATATTTCTCCCATTTTGTGAGTTGTCTTCTTTTTACTTTCTTGATAATGTTCTTATAGAACAAAAGTTTCTTTTCGTTTTAATTTTAATGAAGTCCAATTTAACTATTTCTTTTTCAGTTGCTGGTATTTTAATGTTATATCTACAAAACCATTGCCTACTCCTTGGTCATGAAGATTTACACCTGTGAAGATTTAGAGTTTTGTTTTCTTATAAGATTTTTATAGTATTATCTCTTACATTTAGGTCTTTTATCAGTTAAATTTTTATAGTGTCAGGTAGGTTTACAGATGATTTATTTTGTGTGGGAATATCCAGTTGTTCCAGCATCATTTGTTAGAAAGATTATACATTCTCCCAACCAATATTCATGGCACCATTGTCAAAAATCACTGACCATGAATGTATGGGTTTATTTCTAGACTCTTGATTTTATTCCATTGATTTGTATGTCTTTTTTTAAATCAGTATCATGTAGTTTAGGTACTGTAGTTTTTCCTAATTAATTTTGCAAAGTCTATAGTATTTATTATGTGTGATGTGAAGTCTCTGCTTGGGTAGCTTAGTGGTAATCTAATGATTTCTAGAACCAATAAGTCTCCCAGTGTTGGCCTGTCAAAGGGCTGTGCGTGTGTACTTGGATATGCCTTTAATGCTCAATCAGGTAGTTGACAACTATGCCTTAGTATTCACTTCCTACTTGTACAGAACCTCTCGGTCAATGAGACATAAGAGATCCACAGCTGTAGACAGGCTCTATTCAAACTCTATTATATACAGTAATAGAGGAGTTGGAAGTGAAGGAGGATCTACACTTACTGTATTTTCTTCTTTTCTTTTAGAAAGATTACACAAGCAGGGAAGGGGACAAAGGGAGAAGTGCTGAGGGAGAGCGCAAGAGAGAGAGAACATCAGGCAGACTCCACACTCAGCATGGAGCCTGATGTGGGGCTCAATCTGAGGACCCTGGGATCATGACCTGAACTGAAATCTATAGTCAGACTCTCAACCATCTGAGTCTCCCAGGTGCCCCTCTACTTACTATACTATATTAAGTTCTCTGTTATCTCTACCTCATCTTCTGTCCTATGTGAAAAATGTGGTAAATGAGCAATTGAGAGCAAGTATTATGTAAAAGATTGTGATTCAGAAAATATTGCTCATTGCTGTGAGTAAAACAAACTTGCAAATCATAAAACAGAGGGGAAGACATGTCCCTAAAACACTAATCAACTTGGTGAGCATGTGTTTGAAACAATATTCTAAAGCAGAGGCTATGGACCATCACAACTTCTTAACTAACCCTATTTTGTGACATATACAGAGATCATTCAAGGATACCTTCAAAACAGGCACCTTGTCGCCTAGGAGAAAGGGCAGGTTTAGAAGAATTAGGGAAGAACTGGGGGAAAATTATCCATAGAAACAAAAAAAGATCAAAATGAAAAATTTATAGATACTTCCATAGATACTATAGATAAAATTTTGTCCTAAAAAAAGTCTTAAGAAATAGTCACAGGCATTTAAAGAAGACAATATAACACAAATAAATATAGATGATACCTATCTCTATAGATAAATATAGAATAAAAATCACACAAGTATTTTGACTAGTACGATATTAATTTCACTACCAACCATGAGTAAGCCCTTGTGGTGTAAGGTTTAAAATTAAGATTTAATATTAAGTGCTACTTTGACATGTTAGAGCAACATAGGACCCCAATGACCTAGCCACAAGTTACCACTTTTCACCAAAAATGCACCATTAGAAAAGGCTCTCCACTCAACTAGTTCCACTGTCACCAGACCAGCTATATACCAATAGGTCCTCAACCTAATGGGCATCACTTCCTTACCAGCCTGTGAAATTATTCAAAGAAGCCAGCTACACTCTTCTACAGAAACCAGGTATCACCTACCCTCTTGTTACCATAAAGCCAGTCTCCCATAATCCCTGCTTATCTACTTTGTTCCTGATTATAACCCCTGGTGGCTCTGCGTGGCTCCTTTTCTTCCCTCAGGCTGTGAGTATGTGTGCCTCATAAAACTGCTATTAATATATCCAACCCAGGTCATATGTTGTGTGTTCAGCCATCTCACACAATTTAGGGCAAGGAATCTTTAGCAACAGAATGAAGAGGATACAAACAATGCTGAGTGCTTCCGAGAAGACATACATGTTTTGAGAGGAATATTAATTATTCTAGTGTTGTAGGTGATTACTTGGTGTATATTTTTTATTTATGCTGACAAATCCTTCCCCGTTGTCAATTATAACTGAAGTATTTATTTTTTTAGATAGAGAATGGGATATATAAAGAACACAATGTCTACAAATTCCCACCTTCCCATCTCCTTGCTTTATATACATATTCTGCCTGTGCCCTTGTTACTGTGGATGAGTGGTGATGGTTATTAGAAAAAGCCAAGCTCTATACTTACATGCTGCATTCCATCTCTTCTTACCTAATCTTCAGATTCTCCCTTCATATTTTCAATAAGCAAGCAAATATGTGATCATTTCTACCATGTTATAAGCAACAACAACAACAACAAATTAAGAGTGTCTTTAGATCCTAATTTTCCTACCGGTTTACATCCAATTTCTTACATTCCCTTTATACCATTACTTTGCAAGAATTTTCTTATTCCAACCAGGCTTTTACTTCCATCAATACAGCTGTAATAATGATATCTATGAACTGCATGATGTTAAATGCAAAGGTCACTTGTCAGATTTAATGTTACTTCACAATATGGAACATGGTAGATCCCTCCTTCCCTGTTGCAACCCTTTCTTTACTTGTCAGACAAGATATCACATACCTCTTCTTGCCTGGCATATTGCTACTAGTTCCACTGAGTGAATCACTGATGGTTATTCCTTATCTTGCACTATCTGTGCACAAGGGCTCCAAAACTGCATTCAAATGTATTTTCTATTTTAGTTATCTCATTTATCCGAGGGTATTAAAAATCTTTCATTTTCTGGTGATTCTCTAACTTGTATTTTAGGCTAGGACTTATCCAACAGACTTCAGGATCAAGTATCTGTTACTCAACATAGTCACGTGTATATAAAATAAACACTGCATAATTAAGAGATCCAAAACTAAACTTACTTCCCCCACTTCAGCCTTATCTTCACACACTCCCTTTTATCTCAGAAAATGGTAACCTAACACTTGTTTCTTTTTTACTTAAGTTTACTTATTTTGAGAGAGAAAGCATTAGTGAGGGAGTGGCAGAGAGAGAGGGAGACAGAGAATCCCTGCTCTATCAGCATGGGGCCTGAGGCAGGGGCTTGAACCCTCCAACTGTGCAACCATGACCTGAGCAGAAATCCAGAGTTTGATGCTCAACTGAGTCACCCAGGCATCCTGTAACTGAACACTTCCAGTTAGTTTGGCAAAAAAAAAAAAATAGAACAAGTAATGAAAAATTTAGTCTTTCCTCAATCATGTTCTTTCAAAAATTCCCAGTGTCTCTACCAATATGAGGTAATTATATACTTATGTCTAAATTATTTTAAATTATGTCTAAATTATTTAAAAATTTTTATGTTTTATTTATTTCTGAGAGAGAGACACAGCATAAGCAGGAGAGGGTCAGAAAGAGAGGGAGACACAGAATCTGAAACAAGCTTCAGGCTTTGAGCTAGCTGTCAGCACACAGCCCGATGCAGGGCTCAAATCCACTAACCATGAGATCATGACCTGAGCCAAAGTTGGATGTTCAACCGAATGAGCCACCCAAGCGCCCCCTTATTAAAAGCTTTTAAACATACTCCATGGTTTGCATTCTTCCCTAACTCACTTTAATTCCTGTTTCACACTGTTAGTTAGATAGAAGAGATTTAGTCTATTCTCGGTGTTTGTTTTAAAATTTAAATCAGATGATCATTCCTCTAATTAAAACCCTCAAATAAATTCCTATCATCTCAGATAATCATCTGGAGCCCTTATAATTTTATTGAACTCCTATTATTCCTTTAAGCTTATATAAATGCTTAAAAGTATAAATACCTAAGAACAACTCTAACAAAATTGGTTTTAATGCAGGGTTACAAAATGACCAAACCAACAGTGTAGAAAACCCGGAAACAAACTCATACATATAAACAAATTTAATTTGCAATGGAAATGGTTAAGCTGTAATCTTTTAACAGGTCTTTTAGAATAAAATAAAACAAGAATATTTTAGTAAAATTTGTAACCCCCCAAAAGTGAAATAAAATTGGATTACCACCATACACACACATGCATGACCAAACAAACCACACAATTTCCTCATGGATTAACTTAAAAATAAAATTAAGATTTTAATTATAATATAATATCCTTATGAACTGATGAAATACTTCTAAAACAGAACACAAAAAATAGAAACCATAAACAGGAAGTTTGATGTATTTAGCTACATTAAAATTAAGTTCATTTGTTCACCAAAAGACACTGTAAAAAATCTTATAAGACAGACCTGATATTTCAGATATCTACCAACACATATAAATCATCCTAAAAGTAGTTTAGAAAAACAAGAATGTACTACTTTTTATACTTTCCAGTTTCCCAGCTGGAAACTTTTTTTTTGTTCTACCTGGTCTAGCTAAAGTCACTCAGGCAATTTGACTTAGTTGGAAGCCCAGCTGGGATTAAAGCATCCTAGATAGCTATTCATCCTTCAGAATCTCTCCTCACTTGGACTCTCCTCATTCTTGGATCAGTTTAGTTACAGCCGTTCATACTAGTCCTTATTTAGAGAACAAGTGATTATGCTACCTTTGCACGGTCAGGATACCGCGGCCGTTTAACTTATGTCCCTGGGCAGGCAGTGCCTCCAGCATGGCAGCTGGTATCCAACAGGAACATTGCAAAAAGACAAGTTCCCATGTATAAGTGTTTACCAAACCTCTGCTTGATAATACCCCATTGGCCAAAGCAAGTCAGTTGGTTAAGAAAAAAACAATATGGAAGGGTATTGTTAAAATATGTGACTATGGGAGGCATCTTGCTGCACTACACCATGTTAACAGTCTATTGCAATCTTCTCTCTGACTCCTAATGACTCACATCTCTTCTACATATGCCCACTATAAACTATACTCAATGCCCACACATTCCCCCAATATCTCATTCTACTGTGGCATCAGACATCATCCTGAGGTCTAGAATCTCATCATTTATATCATGTCCAGATGCAGATGACTTTTTGTTGTGAAATTCCTCAAGTGCAGCTCTCTCAGTATTACTTTGCAGGAGCAAAGGTCTTTAGACTGAGAAGGAAAAAGATCTCTGGCATTCTCATCTTCAACAAAAATGGATGAGTTTATGTGTGTCTGGGTGGCTAAGTTGGTTAAGCATCTGATTCTTGATTTTGGCTCAGGTCATGATCTTATGGTTGTGAGATTGAGCCTTGTATTGGGTTCCATGCTGAGCATGGAGACTGTTTCAGAGTCTTTCTTTCCCTCTCTCTCTGTCACTTGCTCACTCATGTGCTCTTTCTTTCCCTCTCTCATCTCTCAAAATAAATAAACATTTTTTTTCTTAATTGATGAGTTCAAAACAGAATACACCATGATGGCTGGTAACCAGTAGGGAAATTTCCAAGAGGTTAAGTTCCCATAAGAAAGTGCTTATAAAACATATGTTTACATCATCTTCATTAACAACCAAGTTGCCAAAAAAATGCAATGGCCAAGCTCAGAAACAATGTGGAATGGCACTGCACATGGTATATAAGTTGACCGTATTTGGTACATGTATATACTAAACATACAACAAAAGATAAATGTGCAGAATAAACAATATCTACAAAACAACAAGAACAAGCAACTTAGTGAGAAAAAAAAAACAGGCAGAGGCATTAATAGGAATTTTGAAGAATATATTAACACAAACTGTCCACACATGAAGAAATGATATTTAAAGTAATCAACAGTGGGGCACCTGGGTGGCTCAGTTGGTTGGGCATCTGACTTCAGCTCAGGTCATGATCTCATGGTTCGTGGGTTCAAGCTCTGTGGGCTGTGTGCTGACAGCGCAGAGCCTGGAGCCTACTTCAGATCTCTGTCTCCCTCTCTCTCTACTTCCTGCTCTCTCTCTTTCACCATCTCTCTCTAAAATAAATAAAATTTTAAAATATTAAAGAAATAATCAATAGAAAACACAACACAGCGGCATCAGACATCAGTCAGTTAAGTGTCCAATTATTGGTTTCAGCTTATGGCATGATCTCAAAGTCTGTGGGTACAGTCTCACTGTCAGTGCAGAGCCTACTTGAGATTCTCCCTTTCTCTGCCTCCCTCTCTGTCCCTATAGCTACTCACTCCCTCTCAAAATAAATAAACTTAAAAAAAAAACTAAAAAAAAAACCAATACAAACTAAATCTACAATGCAAGGGAGGATATATAAGATATATGATATATGAGATATATGTACTTTTCATCCCCTATTAAAAGGGAGTCATATTTTTAATAAACTTTTTCAAAAAAAATTGACATTACTTTATGGGTGAACATGAGCATATCCTAGGATTCAGAAATTATATTACTACGTTATAATGACCTTTAACAACCTATACACATGGCATTGCCTAATAAATATATTTATAAATGTTTATATTAGCATTCTTCTAAAAAGTAAAATTCTTGGAAGAAATTTGAATATTCACCAAGAGTTAAGCACATTCTTAAAATATATGAAATATTTACACAACAGAATAATATATGGCAGTTAAACTGAATGAACTATAAGGTATACTTTTATCAGTCGGTGCTCTCTTCACTTCAAAAATATAACACTGAGTAAAAGAAACATGTCACAAATGAATGTGTGACATGAACTTATATATATGTAGTTGAAAATGTTATATAGTGCTTAGGAATAATGATATATGCAATAATCCTATAAAGAGACTTAATGAATCGAACACAATATTCAGAATAATGGTTACTTTGCAGCGAGGAAATAAGAAAAAAGCTCTAACGGGGCCTCTTAGATTCTAGGATATTCCACTTATCAGCCAGAATAGAAGATAACATAAATTTAAAAATTACTGCTCACTATTTCTCTATTATTTTTCATGCAAGTTCTTTTGTTTATCCTTTAATTCACAATCACACTATTTAAAATGATAGATTTTGAAGACAAATAAGATCCAATATGTATATAACTGGTCATATTGGAAAGCAAAAGAAAATAGAATACACACATATATGAGGAGTTAAAAAGACAATAAAGACTTGAGATACATCATACTGAAGTACCATTTACCAGGAAAATATGTAAAATTAAAGAGTTTAAAGTTATAGAACCTAAAAGAGAAAGAAGATTCATGAACGTATGAACAGGGAAAAATGTTATTTAAAGCAGGCAAAATTCTGGCTTAATTCATATTTCTCTACAGCAATATTCAAGAGCTATACTGTAAACTGTAAAGTAGAACCTATAGTGTTTTTTTTTAAAAAAAAAAACAATGTAAACCAAGAGTTTTATTTCCTACAACTCCATTCTAACAAAAACTATAGTATAAATACATAAAATAAATATATAAATGGTTGAATGAATAGATGGATAGACAGAAAGAAAGCAATTAAAATCAGCCATTCAAGTTATTGCTAAAAGCAAAGGGTCAGGGGCGACTGGGTGGCTCAGTTGGTTAAGCGTCTGACTTCTGCTCAGGTCATGACCTCATGGTCCGTGGGTTCAAGCCCCATGTCAGGCACTGTGTTGAAAGCTTGGAGCCTGGAGCCTGCTTTGGATTCTGCATCTCCCTCTCTCTCTACCTCTCCCCTGCTCACGTTCTGTCTGTGTCTCTCAAAAATAAATCAACATTAAAGATAAAAAACAGCAAAGGGGAAGAGGAAACCAGACTGAAAGGATACCTGTGGTCATTGTATGAATTCAAATAACTAAGACTAAACAACTTAGAGAACTCTTTGATTATATAAAATATAATTCATTCCTGTTGAGCAAAATAAGTAATAATAATAGAGTAATAACAGCAGTGTAAATCTTCTAATTTCTTCTTTTAAGAAACTCTAGTATTTCATAACTGTTACAAGCTGTTTAACATTAGCAGATTTATAACTTTTTATAATATTACAAAAATCATGATTTTCACTATAACTTTCCCTGCTTCAGATCAGTCACTTTCAACTCTGGAACATGTAAAACTCCTGATAATCCAGCCACACCCTCCTACATCAATTAAATCAGAACCCATGAAGGAAAGGCTCAGGCATCAGTAATTCCAGTGTTCCCTCTGTTGACCCAGTGCATAGCCACAGAGGTCTGAGAATGTTTTCTAAATTTAAATAGATTTTATAGTAATTGTATGCCTTGTGATAAAAAAAGATTTACCTGAAATTCATTAATTTCTGCACTCTGTCTTTAGCCTTTTTGTTTAAATGCAGTTGCATTTTAATCATTTTTTTCTAAAACAGCATTCTTTTTGTATATCTTTCTATATCAACCTATATTATCTTCATCTTGGTATCTCTTTATGTGCAGTAGAGAGATAGTCTTTATAATGTAAATGAATTTTGTCAGAAACTATCTTCAAGTGTTAGAATTCTGCTGTGAATTTTTAACTTTATGTGCTTTTTCCCTATTGCTTGACATTTTACAACATGTATGCTTCACTTTTAACAAAAGAATTAATCTATTTTAACTTTTATTTTTGAAGTGTTGAATTATTTCAGTTTCATATTGTATGTTAGGTAATTTCTCATATCTAAATTTACACTTCCAGTTCCTCTTTGAAAGATTAAATATCCACTTACTAATAACTGAAAATACAATTTTGTTAAAAGTATTTGACAGTAAAATATCTGTTTGTCTATAATTTGGTGTCTAGTTTTTATTTGCATGAAACTAGAACAAGGCAACAGAGGCCTGCAGTTTAACATTTCACAGCTTGCACTGGTGAAAATATATGTATCAATGATGTGATAGTTAAATGGGTATACATCAAGGCTAAAAGAAGGAAATGAATATCCATAATTAAATTTTTACATGTTATAGCTTGCGGTGGTGAAATAAATATCTGTCAATGACATGAATACTAAATGGTTATGTGTCAGCATCTAGAGTACAGAAATTAATATCCTCAATTAAATGTCTATATGTTATGTAATTTTGACACAGAAATTCTTTACAACTGGAAATTCCTTTAAGAGTGTTTCTATCTTAGAAAAGATAAGATCTGTGTAGTTGTTCCTTTTGAAAACATAGAAAGGGTGAAGCGCTGAGGGAATTGAATTTATAGAATGCTTGTGATTTTTAAACAGTAAATGACCCATAAGTCACTTCACATCTCCTTTATGATTTTAATTTCCTACTACACTAAAGAAGTTGAATCTCTTCCCTTTCATTTTTAGCTCTTTATATCAGTCACTTTTGACCATTTTCATTCCATGAAAAGTTAATAAGTTAGAAAAAGCTACGTAATATCATAAAATTAAGAAGAATCTTAGTAACAAAATTAATCAAGTTCTAATAAAAAAATGTTAGTATATTACAAACAATTTTTCTGTATAGTGTAAATGCTGTGAAAATAATTTAAAAAATTTTAAGATATCTTGCTTCTATAGAGAAATGATACGCAAGTATTAAAGTATCTTTCAGGGCTGCAGAAAACTGCTTCTCCCTGAGAACTCTAACTAGTGGACATTTCAAATAGCCTTGCCACAGGTTCAGTCACAACACAGAGATTAATCTAGAGACACTCTTTAGTTGATAATCTTTCAGAGTGTTGTCTATTTTAGAAATGGTTTGGAAACAGCAAATGGCAAATTCAGCTATAATAGGTTATTTAAGATTCTTCTGGAAATTTTGTAAGGGTAATGTTTATTAACTAGGAAAAACAAGTCAATTGTTACTACGTTGTAAGAATAAGCAGGTATGAAAAATACTAGAAATAATGCAGTTTCATTATCTGCTGATCCAAACAATAAACACAAACGTTTAACCAGACATCAGTTATGAATTGTTAGTTCTTCTCATTTGGCATTCACATCAGAAATATATATCTTCACAGCTAAATTTCAGTATACAGATGTACAAACATGCTCATACACATGTGCATGGTAGCAACTTGCTTCAAACTTTGTTTTCTTAACTTACAGGAGAATCAGCATTTGCAAATTTTAATTGCCATTATCAAATCCCTCTTCCCTCAAGATTTCTCCATTTGGAGCACAAATCAAGCTGTTACTTTGTGCTCATATCAGGCAGTGTGTGCACATGTATCCTGGCAACCACATGTGCTGTTGCACTCACCCCCTGAAGCACCGATGAGAAGAAATTGCTAAGGTCAAGAGACAAGTTGTAAGAAAAAACTGCCATAAGTAATAATATATTTCTGAGTTGTTTTTTTGAACCAGTAGCATTCCCACCAGCTGAATCGATAAACTCTTGATTTTAGAGACATTTGCCTTTACTCCCTAAATAATAATGAGGGATCACAAAAATGAAATGGGCTTTTAATTCTATGACAGTGTAATATAGCTCCATACCCCCGATATCAACACTTTAAATTCATTAGCTGAGTATTTCTTTTACTCTAGCTTGGGGAGTTTTTCCATTATTATGATTCATATACCAACATATATCTAAACACTTTGAAAATATGAAATGGTTTGAATACACTGACTAGCTTGTAGATGCTGAGCATGCTAAACTGCTGTTGATACTGATCTTAATTACCCCAGCATCCACTATGGACAGACTGACCTCTCAAGTGTGTCAATGATGATGAAAAATTATCCAGTCCCATTTTACCTTCTTATCCAAAATATACACTTCTCTGATTTGCTGCTTACGAGTTGGGAGGGATCAGTAAGAGACTGCTAAAATGCCTTCAATGGGCCACATTCTATTTTCAGTCTACCTACAAAACTAAAAAATATTCCCTAAGATTTAGCTAGACACATTTTTCTATTACCACTTCAGCCTGTGAACATTAAAAAAAATACTGATTACATGAAAACTGCAAATGTTAGTTAATATTTAGAAAACTTGGCTTTCAATGTAATAAAAAAGATAGAAAAGATAAAATAACTGAAAAAATTGGAAAGAGAATAGAGTAAAAAAAAAGAGATAAAATAAGGATAGAAATCAATAAAATAAAAAAAAAATCAATAGCAAAGATGTAAAAACAAAAACAAGTAGTTAAAGGGCGCATGGGTGGATCAGTCAGTTAAGTGTCCCATTCTTGATTTTGGCTCAGGTCACGATCTCACAGTTTCATGAGTTCAAGCCCCACTTTGGGCTCTGGACTGGTAGTAGAAAGCCTGCTTGAGATTCTCCCTCTCTCTCCTCCTCTACCCTGCTCACACTCTCTCTGTCTTTCCCAAAAATATATACATTAAAAAAATAACTTAAAAAATGTAGTTGAGAAGATTAATCAAGTTTTTTGTGTGTTGTTTTGACAAGACTGATGAAGAAAAAGTACAGAACCAAAAATGTCAAAATTACTGATACAATGAAGTTTAAAATACAATAGTATGAAATTTATGTGTTAACAAATTTGATTAGCTGAAATGGATACATTTCTTACAAAAGTAATGCTGAAACTAGAGAAAGAATAATAGAAAGTTGCAATTACATAGACTTGAAAGCTTCTATTTTTTTTAATAATTTAGGATTTTCCTTCCAATTTACCATGGTTCTAATGCTAAAATGGACATGTTAATTTCTTAACAGAATCTTTAAATTTCTGAAGTATGTGAGATGATAACCCTTTAATCTAGTTTGAACTTTACAAAGTATATAATAATATGTGTTTATATTTTGAATCCTATAATTAGTCATAGATAATATTATATTGCTCTTTCAGGACTTCGACAGAGCACGGAAATAAATGTTGTATTTTAGAAAAATATATATGTATACATGTATATATGTATATATATATATTTCCAAGTATATAATTGTTTCTATGTATTTGTGTGTGATATATGTCACATACATATATATACATATGTCGTATACATTAGTGCATAGAATAATCACAAAAATATAGAAAAATAAATACATAATTATATTAATATTTTAAAGTTAGTACTAAGATATACTAATTGGGGCAGCCTTGAAAATACAATGAATGAGTAATCCAGCTGCTGCAGTTTAATATTCCTAACTTTTTGCAATTCCACGTTTTCCTAACTTTTGATATTCCACATTTTTGCAAGCACAGATAGCTGATGGGCTGCTCCCAGCCAGGATTCTGGTGCAACAGGGATACTAACACAAATATGTTTCTCGTATAAACAAATTTCTCTACTTACCAGCATTGGCTTGAAGACTTCCTAAAGGCTTCGCCAAACCTGACTCAGATTACACAGCAGTAAAGGTAGATGATCCAACTTTTTTTCCTCTCTCTTGCACTCAGGATCAGACTTGGATTGTCCTCTCAGCCTGTCCAGACCTGTTTTTCCCTCATATAGCCTTTTTTTTTTCTAAAAAAAAAGTCCTGAAATATTTAATCATGTCCTGGTGTTGATTTCTCAAGAAAACTGGGTTAAAACTTGCTTGGTCTCACATGTACCACTAAGTTATGCTAATCATTACCAAAGCCCAATCAGAAGTACTTCTAAGTAAATTCACAAGAAAAAGATTAGCAAATGTGGTTTATCCAGTTTTTATTGCATTTCAAAACAGTTACTTGTTAATACAAAGAAGAATGTGCACTGAGAAATTTTTTTTCTTTCTCTAAAGTTTTATTTAAAATTCCAGTTAGCTTACATATGGTGTAATATTAGTTCCAGGTGTAGAATGTAGTGACTCATCACTAATATACAACACTGAGTGTTCATCACAAGTGTCCTCCTTAATACACATCCCCTGGATCACCCCCCTCTAGTAACCTCCCAGTTTGTTCTCTATACTTAAGAGCCTATTCCCTGGCTTGCCTCTCTTTTTTTCTCCCCTATGTTCATCTCTTTTATTTCTTAAATTCCATATGTGAGTAAAATCATAGGGTATCTTTTTCTGATTGACTTCACTTAGCATAATACTCTCTAGCACCATACACATCATTGCAAATGGCACGATTTCATTCTTTTTGATGGCTAAGTAATATTCCATTATATATACACGATATCTTCTTCATTTTTTTCTTCAGTTGATGGACACTTGGGCTCTTTCCATAACTCAACTATTGTAGATAATGCTGTTCTAAACACTGCAGTACATGTATCACTTTGAATTCGTATTTTTGTATTCCATGGGTAAATACTTAGTGGTACAATTGCTGGATTTTAGGGTAATTCTATTTATAACATTTTAAGGTACCTCCATTCTGTTTTCCACAATGCCTGTACCAGTTTGCATTCCTACCAACAATACATGAGGGTTCTGAGGGAAATTTTATAATGCCCTCTAGCATGAGTCTAAAGTTTACAACCACTTGGTATCAAGAAGTATGGATTGTTTATGTAAGCAATCTAAAGTTTATAATATATTATTAACTCTAAACACTATAAAATTAATTCAATATTCAATAAAAAGAAAATTAATATCACCAGTGTTCGCTAAATTGCAAGACCATCCTAATTATCATATAGTGTTCTCTTGAATTTTTGAAGATTATAATTGCCTTTGAAAATGTGTCGAAATTTACAGAACTTCTTAGAACTTCTTTCCAGAATAATGCACATAAGTATAATTTTTCCCCAGTGTGTGTGTGTGTGTGTGTGTGTGTGTGTGTGTGTGTGTGTGTGCGTGCGCACAGGGTTACACAGCCCTTTGTCTTAGAGACAGAAGCATACCTCTTTCTAAGTTGATATTATTTTTCAATGAGTACATTATAATGATGAGTGCATTATACTTAAATAGCACCATTAAATTATATAAAGTATTCAATCAACTTTGTTTATTTAGCCAATTTTCCACTGCAGTATTTTAAAAAGCTTTGGATATTATTGTAGTTAAGCATTTGAGTATATTAAGAATTATTTGCATAGGATATATTTCTAGCATTAGAATTCCTACATAAAAATATGCTTACTAAAAATATAAAAATACAAACTACCTAAGAAATTAAAATAAAATATTTGTTTACCTGAGCCCTCAATGTCACTATAATTTATTTTAGCATTAGTAAATTGAAGGTGAAATGTTATTTTATTGGTTAAATATGTATTTCATTGATTTTTAGAGAGGTCCACTTACCTACCTATTTTTTCCCATAGTATTTACTGTTGTTTTCCTTTGTGAATTTCCTCTGTACTGCATTTGCTCTATTTCTCTATTAATAAATTGAGTTGCATTAATGGATTTAGAACAATCTATTCTTGCCTCTATGGAGTGACTTCAATTGTCTATACTTTGTTGTTTAATTACATTTGTTAATGTTTAATAAAGTTGAACATCCATAATTAGATTCATTTTTTTATTTTTCAATATTTACTTTTGCTAGATTATTGCATTAGTGATTTGCTGGCTTATTAAAAACAATTTATGCCTTTAAAGGGTTAAATTTAGTTTCATTCATCCCTGCAATTTTCTCTGCCTGGACTTCTCTGAGAAGTATCATGTTGCTTATTGTATCTTTCATACTTATACTTCTCTTAAATTTTATATTTTTTCATGGGTTCCTAAACCCTAATTTTCTAAAAGTCTTTCATCTAGATGTTACCATAGATTTTTCAAGTACTCTCTTCTCAGCTCAGGTTTATTTCTAATCTCAAGAACTATATTTTTCAATTTCAGTAGAAAGTCTGAATTGACCAACAATTTCTAAGTAATAACAAACAAAATTCTGTAAATGTTAGAGTATTGTGAGTGAATTAAAACGATGACATTTGATCAAAAATTTTTAAAACTATTTAACCTCATTGTTTTTAAATATTTGATGCTTAAAAAGATTAGTCTGTGATTTAGTGTACTATAGTGTCTAAAATTAAAATGAGGCAGTATAAAATCATAGATTTCTGTTTGGTTCTGTTTCTCTTTTGTCACATCATAAGTTATTTTACTTATATACTCACTTATAACACAAAAGAAGTGAAGAATATAGTCTCTGAAGTGTTTTATAGATTTGTAATTGCCAAAGTTGAATGTCCCTAATTTTATAATGAAAAGTAAAATTAGAAGTATGTTCTAGATATAGATTTGTGTCATCTGTACTGATAGGATAGTAGATGGCTTGGTATAATATCAGTTCTTTGGGGAAAGCATAACAAAAGGATTGTAGATGGGCCTAGTATTCAGTAATACTCCCACTACGGGTAAAAATGGAGGAAAGCTAGAAAAGGAAAGAATATGTTTATACTTTTGCTTTGATGCAATGTTAATGACATGAATAAAGCTCACCTTAAAACATGTTTTTTCTTAATTTTTAAAAAGCTTTATTTATTTTTGAGAGAGAGAAAGAGAGAGAGAGTGTGAGCAGGGGAGGGTCAGAGAGAGAGGGAGACAGACTCTGAAGACAGGCTCTAGGCTATGAGCTGGCTGTCAGCACAGAGCCCGACGTGGGGCTCAAACCCACAAAGTATGAGATCATGACCTGAGCCAAAGTCAGACACTTAACTGACTGAGTCACCCAGATGCCCCTAAAACATGTTTTTAACAAAGATGAATTAAGTTTAACTAAGTCAGAAAATCAGATAACAGAGATAATCAATTGATGTTAATAGTTTAAACTTACAATGAAAGTCTCACACTATTTCTCAGATTCATTTATTGATAAGCTCATCCTCTGCTATATTTTATATATGGATCCTATAGAAGATGTATGGATGTCAAGAGGAAAGAGAAATGAACTATATGACAGGAGACTTCCATTCTTTCCTTTTAAATTATGGAAACAATACAACTGATAATATTTTGCATTTAGACCATTTCCCTTCTAAAAGCTGAAAGCAGGCACAAATATTAAACTGGATGTCCTTTTTCTTACCTATCCAACAAAGCACAAAAATACAGCAAAACTAAAAGAGATATTCTGATTGCTTTTCTGATAAATCCTAATCATTGATATACTGTTTTCTTCATCATAAAACAAGCATTATTTTCTTGAAAAACTGCGAATGTATGTTATCATTGTTCTCTAGTCACTAAGTGCAGGTATTGGACTACTGTCTTGGTTCTCGGCTGATGTTTGTGCATTTCTGTGTGTGTTGAGGCAAGGGATATTTGGAAGATGAAGTGTTGACAAAGGGCTACTGACATTCATCTTTAGAGCACCTCTAGTGTATTATTAATAGGGACATTTAACAGAGACCTGAGCTCTTATTAATCAAAATAGCATTCTTATCCAAAAGCTCTTTGGGAGAAGTTATCAATAAAGAATTTTATTGCAACAGAAATTGTGCCAGACCATTAATATAAAACAAATATAGATAGCACTTAACGACTGAAATTGGAAGTGGATGGGATGTCATTATGAGAAAATGGACTGAAAAATGCTGAATCTCACTAATCCAATTCTTGACAGGCCATAATTTGCAACAGTGACTCTACTTATAAGAGTGTTCTGTGGTAAAGTATAGATGGATGAAAAAACATAAATTCTAAACATTTTCAAATTGTCAAACCTAACTGTCTGCTGTAGCTTATTGCCTTAGCCTAGAACTCTACGTTGGCTTTTCCTCTAGAGATAAAACTTCTTTCTTTTTTTTTTTTTTAATTTTTTAATGTTTTATTTATTTCTAGGAGAGAGAGAGACAGAGCGAGCAGGGGAGGGTCAGAGAGAGAGGGAGACACAGAATCTGAAGCAGGGCCCAGTCTCTGAGCTGGCAGTCAGCACAGAGGCCGACGTGGGGCTCGAACCCACGAACCGCGAGATCATGACCTAAGCGAAAGTCGGACGCTTAACCGACTAACCACCGAGGCGCCCCGAGATAAAACTTTTCTTAATATGAAATATTTACATTAATATATTTAAACCATAACTACGTGTTGCTTTCTAATTAACTGTTGCCTTATTCACTTAATCTGTAATCCTAAAATACTTGTTAAAATATTTATTCTATAATTATCACATGTACACTCTCTCTCTCATAACTGTATTTCACTAAATGAA
Organism: Proteles cristata cristata; assembly: GCA_017311185.1. Classification (NCBI taxonomy): domain Eukaryota; kingdom Metazoa; phylum Chordata; class Mammalia; order Carnivora; family Hyaenidae; genus Proteles; species Proteles cristata. The sequence continues at coordinate 202,879 of JAESUZ010003279.1, read as the reverse complement.
GATTCTTTCTGTTGACAGTAACAGAAGCCTATTTAACTAACTTAATAAAAAAAGAGTCTGATGTTTTTCAAAGAACCTGACAAAGATGTAACTCAAATCAAAATCTACTGGGGACCACCTATTTAGATGTCATCAAATCATTATTTCTTTCATTTTTTTCTTGATACATTTCTACTTCATTCTTCACTTTCCCACCGAAAGAATCTTCTACTTCTTAATACAGATGGCATAATAGTCAGAGGTAAGAAATGCTGTACTGCTGGCACTAAAACAAACTTCTTTTTCTTGATCCATTTCCCTGTATCTGGTTCTCTTTCTCTCTCTGTCTCTATCTCTCCCCTTCTATCTGTCTTGCCTCTTCTTCCTTCCCTCCCTCTTTCCCTTTTTTCTCTTCCTTTTCTCCATGTCTCTCATTCTTTCTTTCCCTCCATTCCATGGAACCCTTAAACTGGGGATAGGATTAGCTCAGATTGTGGCAGGTATCCTTGCTGAAACAATTCCAGAAAGAAAATATTGTTTAATTTTAAGTGGCTACTTCTTTGGGTAGAGACCAATCAGTAACATTTCTAAGAGAAGGCAGATAAATTTGAGTGAAGGGACTGTTCTGCAGACACAGCAACTAGTCCATGATTTAAATACATTCGATAGTACTCTGTGAAATTTATACCCTTTTAAAAATATCCTCCAGATTTCTCACTTCTTCTGTTATATTAATTATACTAGCATATTCAAGTATATTAATTATAATTAAGTATATTATTTTTCAAAGTTATATATTAATGATATTAACTTCCACTTTCCTCTTAAAATTCTTATTTACTCACTTATTTTTTGAGAGAGAGAGACAGAGTGTGTGAACGGAAGAGGGGCAGAGAGAAAGGGAGAGAGAGAATCCCAAACAGGCTCCCTCCTGTCAGCACAGAGTGTGACCAGGGGCTCCATCCCATGAACCATGAGATCATGACCAGAACCAAAATCAAGAGTCAAAGACTAACCATCTGAGCCATCCAGGTGCCCCTCCCATTTTTATGTTAAACTTCAAAAATATACTTCTGGTGATAAATATTAAATATTTTATTGTTTCACATATGTCTTTATTGTTTTGGGTTTTTTTCTCAAGCTCTCCAGTTAAATTTTCCTTTTTCTTTACAATTTTTGTTTTCTGATTTTTTATACTTCTTTCAATGCCCAAAGTGGTAACCTAGTGCATCATTTAAAATCCCAAACATACTGTACACCAACTTTGCTGAAGCTGCAGTTTTAAGACGAGCCTTTGGGGTATTTTTTGTTTTGATTTAACAGGAAAACTTAACAGGGTCATTCATGCAAAACTGTGCACACCAAACTAAAGATCTAATTATGCTTTTCTACAGCAAACTGTGCTTTGCTCCAGATGTATGCTCTTAAATAGCTCTTTAATGTTCTGCAACTCCAAGTAATGGCATTCTGAAACTTTCATTTTTTCCCTCATAAAGTCAAGTTTATCAACTTTAGTCAAAGAATAAATGTGTCTATATCATGACACAATCTACTAAGTCAATCATGTTTATGCTTGATTCTGGGAGAAAGTCAAGCTTGTGTCACTTTGATGTTTAAGTGGCATAAGAACTTGCAAAGATATGAGGAGACTGAATCTTTCTGCCAATACAGAAATACAAATGGGAATATTTTCAGAACATTGCTATGGAGGTCATAAAACAAAATTAAAAAAAAAAATCACACCAGGTTAAAATGCTTGGTTTCAGAAAAATACAAATACGCCTCCACTGAATGCTTTTTCTTCCTTAATAAGGCATTTTAACTTGTAATGACCATACTTGTGTGTATATTTTGTGAGTGTGTGTGTATAGGTGTGTATGTGTGGTGGGTGTATAATAGTTTGTTTCTAGTACATTATTGGTTCTTTCATTGGTTTTGCACTTTGCATGTTTCAATATTAATCCACTATAAAATACAAATGATTTATTGTTACCAAAATACTCTCCAATACAAAATTCTCTACTGCGACAATTTTGGAAATGCATTTAAATATTCCTGATACAAAAATCTTAGCAGTGAAATCAGTTAACCACAAATTGATCTTGTAATTATAAATGCTGCATGTAGAACTCAATACTTTTTTAATGCTCAAATTAAGACACACTAATTACACAGTAACTGCCTAAATAAATGGCATATAATTTAGAGTTATGCGAAAGAGTGCTGCTCAGATTTAGATGCTTCTAATCATGGGGAAACTTGTTCACTGCTGGTAAAATGTTAACTTTGATGAACAAACTGATGATTACCCAAGAAAAGATCTACTAATGGAAACACTGAGTTCATACAGTTTAAGGTGTCTTTTTTTTTTTTTTTTTACCTATTTTGAAGATTGTTTTTCAACTTTTTCAGTTTCTTATTAATTCACTCAGTGTTTTATAACAAAGGGGGATTCCAACTTTGAGTAAGATCTTTTCTAAAAAGTCAAATGGAAACAGTTTTTAACTGTTTTAACATTTTTAACATAATTAATTATGTTTAAACTGTTTAACATAATTAATTATGTTCCAGAGTATAGTAAACAAATATCAGTATTTTTACATGTTGTTTGTAAAACTTATGAGTTTTTAATGCAAGTCAGTGAAAATATTAAAATAGTAGAAATAAATAGAAAATTTGAATGGGGATATAAAAGTTACTATCAATTCTAATTCTTGAAGGATAAAAGAGTTTTTATTAAAGGAAAATAAAAGAGGTAGATGGAAAAGAGGTAGATGGAATTGAAAATGGTAGATGAAAGTAAAAGAGATTCAAAGGGGAAATTCTAAGCAACTTCAAAGTTTAACACATTTACTATCACATGCTTTTCTTTTTTAAAAAAATTAATGTTTTGGGGCGCCTGGGTGGCTTAGTCGGTTAAGCATCCGACTTTCGCTCAGGTCATGATCTCGCGGTTCGTGGGTTCGAGCCCCGCGTCGGGCTCTGTGCTGACTGCCAGCTCAGAGCCTGGAGCCTGTTTCAGTCTTGTGACTCCCTCTATCTCTGACCCTCCCCTGCTCATGCTCTCTCTCTCTCCTAAAAATAAATAAAACATTAAAAAAATAAATAAAAAAATAAAAAAAATAAAAAAATTAATGTTTATTAATTTTTGAAAGAGAGGGACAGAGTGTGATTGAGGGAGAGCCACAGAGAGAGGGAGACACAGAATCTGAAGCAGGCTCCAGGCTCTGAGCTATTAGCACAGAGCCCGACATGGGGCTTGAACTCACAAACCGTGAGATCAGGATTCGAGTTGAAGTCTGATGCTTAACCGACTAAGCCTCCATGTGCCCCTTCACACGCTTTTCTTTAGGATTAAATTCACTTAAGTTATATGACTTTCATTTTCTTTATATATATTTGGCATTAGCTTTCTTTTGTGTTTTCCTCCTTAAGAGAGATCATTTTTTGACTCACAAATGGGATAAAGATAAAAGATTAAAAGAGGGAGAGGTCCACAAAAACCTTCTGGGAATAACTAAAGAAAAACTGAAAGAGAAGGTAAATAAAAAATATTGTGTACATAAGTATGAAAAACTGCCTTAACTGAATTAATTTAATTGAATTGTAAGTGGATAAAAAAAGAAAATGAAGTAAATTTTAAGTGCAAATTGTCTTAGAATAGAAATAAAGTGGTTAAGAAGGACAAATTAAATAGTAGACAGGCCATTACTTACCAGAACCACTGAATTGTCCTCCAATCAGGAATAGGGATAGAAGGATCTCAAAATCCCCAAAGCCAGGGAAAGGTGGGATCATCTATTAATGAAAATGAAGATTATGTCAGATATTTATTCATTATTGAGTGTAGAGTGCTAGAATTATTAGTTTCTTTCTTATATTTTTCTGAGCAGCTTATTGTGGAATTTCTGGGGGAGTGCATAGGGACCTTCAAGACCTAGTGTTTTGATGTTTTTCTTCAGTTGCAAAGTACAGAAATTCCTTCCAAATAATTCAAGTAATTAGGTAATTTATTGACCAAATGCAGAGAAAACCCAATATACTTAGAAGCAGAAAGAACAGGCTTCAGATTCTGTAATCATTTTCCATGCAGCTAAGGCCAGGATGAGGTCCCATGATATATTACTACTTGCTTTCATAAAAACTATGTATCGGACAACTTTACTAAGGAAAGAAATATGGATATTTAGTCATATTTCCTTCCTTAGTAAAATTGTCTGATACATAGTTTACATATCAATAAATATAGTTAATATGAATGCATAACGTTAAGAGTACGACATTAACAGTATCCAAATATCAAATAAGAGAGAATAGATTTAATTACCAGCTTTAATTTTTGTAAATGTTAATTCATGCCTCAGTGTATTACAGTCTGTTCTCTCTTGCTACATCAGAAGAATTTATCCCAACTAAATTTACTAATGATTTTGTAATTGATAGTGCCTACTTCCTATGTTAAATTTTTGCCTTCTTGGATTACAGAGTAGCATTTGGCAATGGTGGACTTCCCACAAATATTAAAGACTCTTGCGTTTTCTGTTTTCTTCAACATAACTCTTCATAAGTTCTCTATTTATCTTTTCTTTTTTATGTCATTTTATTTGTTCTCTTTTTATCTTATGAGGTCCATTCTACTTTTGATTGGAGTTCCATTTAAGGTTGTGTTCTTTATTTTTGTTTGTTTTTTGGGTTTTTTTTTTTGTTACTTTTTTCAGAGAGAGTGTGAGCAGGGGAGAAGGGTAGAGGGAGGGGAAGAGAGAGGGGAAGAGAGAGACAGAGAGAGAGAGAGAGAGAGAGAGAGAATCTTAAGTAGGCTCCATGCTCAGTACAAAGACTGATGTGGGGCTTGATGCCACAACCCTAGGATCATGACCTGAGTCAAAATCAAGAGTTGAATCCTCTACCAACTGAGCCACCCAGATGTCCTGAGGTTATGTTCTTTTCTAACTCAGAATATTTCATTAGGTAATCTGATATACCTTCATGATTTTAAACAATCAGATATCACTAAAATGGCATTCAACTTTTGGAGTGTATGTATGATTGATTATGTATGGACACTGAGTTAAAAGTGTGTAGATCTCACCAGATTGTTTTTAAGTCTATGAAATTTGGAACCACATCTCTATATTACACTTATCTTCAAAGTCTCAAACTCATATTTTGTGCTCCCTAGCATAACCATCAGGGTAAACTGAAAACACTGCACAATATCATTTTTGCAAAGTACAAAGCTTAATTTATTACCTGTTCAAAAATGCATTCTCTACTTTATAGTTCTTTAGACTTAGTAATTTGAATAACCTTCCAGTCTACTCCTATAGTGTAATTATTTAGTGTTAAAATTTAGATGTTTTCCTTTGCTCTCATACTCTGATTTGTTTAATACTGAATGTGAACCTTACATATATCCATTCCCAATTCTTCTTAGGTAAGGACCCCTTTTGTTGCTTTTTAAATTACTAAAATAATATTCTCCCTAATCATCCTACTCCAGATCATCTTTCAACTGACAGTTAATAACAGAAGTTCAATTAATAGAAACAAAACAGAACATCCCTTAGTCTGTATATGGCAGACTCCTCATAGTTACTTCTCCAGCTGCTTGTGTATCAGACCTTATAGTGAAAATTCATGAATTCTCACCATTCTGTAAATAGTCAGGCCTTTCATATTGTTTCAAAACGAAGTAACCTACATTTTTACTGTTGCAAGCTTTTACCTGTCCTTTAAAACTCTTCTCAATTCTTAGGTTTTCAATGGAACTTCCCCCAATCCCAAAATAAGGTTGGCTGATCATATACAATACAGGGTTATATAATACATATCTAGTATTTCCCTGATTCACACTTAAGCTGCCTTATACTTATATTAATTTTTAGGTTATTCTTGCTTATCATTTCTCAATTTCTCAATATGAACTCTTTAAAGGACATGGTTTCTCATAATCTCTAAAAGTGTTAAACCACAAAATCATACTGTGCTCATCAGGTACTTAATCAAACATGGAGAAGGGAGAGAAACATAAAGAAATATCAAAGAATTAGTGTCTGTGGCTCTCTTATCTTGAACATAACATCTCACTTTAACTTGTCCTAGAGACTTGCTCTAAATGATGCTTATGTTGTATATTAATTTATTTCATGAAACAAAAAATTCTTCTATCATCCCTTTAAAATTAAAACTCAATACAATATGATGAATGTTTCAGTTTGATAAGGTTAAGATCCTAATTATCATTTGAACTGAGAAATTTACAGGTATCAATACATATATATAATTAAAACTAATTCAAATATAGGATAATTAAGGATTTACACAGAGTAGATGTTTTCCTGACAATTACATAAAACTCACTGGCTTGCTCAATGTGCCCTTTAATATATGTATTCTCACTGGAGTACTATGATCTGTGCAGAGAATGTATTATCAGTGCCTAACATCTACATCTACCATCAACAGAAGTGAGAATACATTATGAAATAAGAATGAAGAAATGGAGAAAAATTCATTCTAACTGATTCTCTAAGTCTCAACAATTTATATATGTAAATCTCAGAATAAAATGTTTAACCATTATTCTTTTTAACATAGGATTAAAGACATGTCTTTTTTCGGTGACTTTTCAGACACAAATTTCATAGTAAAATGCATATATATAGATATTCTAACTGACCTTTATAAAATATTCCACAAAATACTCAAAAACAAAAAAAGATGGACGTATAATGTCTGTTTTTGGATGTGTAACTTCTATAAAGTAAAATTGCATTGTAGTTAATATTTCTCAATTGTTATTATAACTATGTATAACTATGTATATACTTACATACTCTCACTACTGATGAAGCCCAATAAGTTTAAAGTCCTTAAACTGGAAATGTTACATGTCAATTGTTCCTTTAAAATGTTTAAATTATTGATTGATATTATTTTATATGCTTTTACCTAGAGCATAAGCTCTTTTGATGTAAAAATACAAGACTATGTATTTCCATTGCATCTTTTTTGACTACCTCCAAATACTTCACTTAGATATTAGTTTTGGGTAACTAAAGGGACAGCAAACATCTTCTGTAAAAGGCAATGTAGTAAACATTTTAGACATTACAGGCCACATAATAGGGGTTGCATGTTTTCTTCAACTCTTTAAAATATAAAATAATAAAATTAAAAAAAACTTAAATGATCTTGGATACAATAATGACTTCTTAGATAAAACACCAAAGGCATTATCCAGGAAAGAAATCTTAGACAACCGAGACTTTATCAATATTAGAAATTCTTATTTGCAACAGAAAACATCAAGAGAATAAGGCAAGCCACCAACTGATTAATAAAGTATTTGCACAAGATACCTCTGATAAAGGACTGATATAAAAAATATATAAATAAATCTTAAAACTCAACAATAAGAAATCAGGGTGATGTCAGCATCATGGCAATAAAACTTGTTTATCTTCTGTCACACTTTTTAACGGCTGAAAATCTGCATCCATTCACAAACAAAAGTACCTCTTGGAATTGTGAGATCCAGCAGCATATGCCCAACGACCTGTGAGAACACTTGCCCATCTGTACATTGGGTACAATGTACATTAAGTCCAATCCCTCACAAACTGAAAAAACTGAGGATGGGGGAACACTCCCAAATACATCTTATGAGGCCATTGCTACCTTGATACCAAAGTCAAGTAACACTACATTACAAGAAAATGAAACTATAGATCAATATCCTTAATGGATATAGATGTTAGGATTCTAAACAAAATATTAGCAAACAGTTCAACCAAACGATCATACACCATGACCGAGTGGTGTTCATTTCTGAGATGGAAGAATGGTTGAATATACTTAAATTAACGTGGTATGCCACATTAAGAGAATAAAAGAAAAATCATATGGTCATCCTAATAAATGCACAGAAAACATTTCACAAAATACAACATGCCTTCATGATAAAAATCTTCAACAAACAGAGTATAAAAGGAGTATACCTTAACACAATAAAGTCTATATGCAACAAATTCACAGCTAACATTATACCCAATGGTGAAAGATTGAAAGCTATTTTTCTAAGGTCAGGAATAATACAATAGAGTGCCCAGTGTTAGCACCTTATTGAACATAGTACTGGAAGTACTAGCTAGAGCAATAAGACAAGATAAATTTATAAATAAAAGGCATCCGAATTTGAAAGAAGAAGTAAAATTGTTGTTTGCAGATGATATGATCTTATACAGATCTCCTTTGACTTATTATGAGGTTATATAATGAGGAATTGATTACAAGTTGAATGTTGTTAGGTCAAAAAGACATTTAATACATATAACCTACTGAATAATACAGACTAGCGTAGCTGACCTTAAATGTGCTCAACAATCTTACATTAGCCTATACTTGACAAAATTATCTAACACAAAGCCTATTTTATATAGTGAAGTGTTAAATATTTCAGGTAATTCTTTGGGTATTGCACTGAAAATGAGAAAGAGAATAGTTGTAGGCATATTATACTTGTAAGTGCACTGGCTGTTTACCTTCCTGATTGCATGGTTGAGTGGCATCTGCATCTCACTGCTACTGCAGAGCATATGAGAGAGTATTGTAGTGCATATTGCTAACTTGGAAAAAAATCAAAATACAAAATGTGAAGAGTGGTTTCTACTGAATGTGTATTGCTTCCGGGCCACTGCAAAGTTCAAAAAATTATATATCTACTCATCATAAGATGGGCAACAACTGTATATAGAAAATCAATAAAGACTCAGCCAAAAACTGTTAGAAGTTTCAGTGAATTCAGTAAAACTGCAGGGCATAAAACCAATATGCAGAATTTCTTTTTTTCTCTTTTATTTTTTAAATGTTTTATTTATTTCTAGGAGAGAGAGAGAGACAGAGCAAGCAGGGGAGGGTCAGAGAGAGAGGGAGTCACAGACTGAAACAGACTCCAGGCTCTGAGCTGGCAGTCAGCATAGAGCCCGACGTGGGGCTCGAACCCACGAACCGCGAGATCATGACCTAAGCGAAAGTCGGACGCTTAACTGACTAAGCCACCCAGGCGCCCCCAGAGTTTCTATACATTAACAATGACTTCTCAGATAAAGAAATAAAGAAAACTATCCACTTACCATAGCATCAAAAACAAATACAAATAATACTTAGGAATACCTTTAACCAAGCAATGTGAAAAATCTTTACATCAAAAACTACAAGAATTTAATGAAAGAAATTGGAAAGAAGTGGAAAGATATCTTATGCTCATTAGTAGAATAATTAATATTATTAAATATCCCAAAGCTATTATGTCCCAAAGTACATTAAAATATCAATGCTCCAAAGTATATTAAAATATCAATGTTCCAAAGTACATTAAATGTACTATCCAAAGTCTTCTACAGGTTCCAAGTAATCCCTATCAAAATTACAAACGTATTTTTCACGGAAATAGAAAATAAAATCATTTTTTAAAAATGTTTTACTTATTTCTGAGAGAGAGAGAGAGAGAGAGAGAGAGAGAGAGAGCATGAGCAGGGGAGAGTCAGAAAGCAGGGGAGGGTCAGAGAGAGAGGGCAACACAGAGTCTGAAACAGGCTCCAGGCTCTGAGATGGCTGTCAGTGCAGAGCCTGATGCGGGGCTCGAACCCATGAACCGTGAGATCATGACCTGAGCCGAAGTTGGTGCTTAACCAACTGAGCCATCCAAGTGCACCGAAAATAAAATCCTAAAATGCATATGGGACCTCATAAGACCCTGAATAGCCCAACAATCCCATTAAAGAACACAGCTGGAGGCAACACACTTCCTGATTTTAAACTACATTACAAAGCTATAGTAATTAAAACAGTATGGCACCAGCTTAAAATGAACACCAATTGGGTGCCTACATGGCTCATTGGTTAGGCCTCCAACTTTGGCTCAGGTCATGATCTCAGAGTTTGTAAGTTTGAGCCCAACATTGGGCTTTATACTGACAGCTAAGAGCCTGAAGTCTGCTTTGGATTCTGTGACTGACTCTCTCTCTCTCTCTCTCTCTCTCTCTCTCATTATCGAAACTAAATCAATATTAATTTTTTTAAAAAATGCACACAAAGACCAAAGGAATTAGAAGAGAAAACCCAGAAATAAACTCTGGTATATAGGGTCAACTCATGTCTGAAAAGGGAGTCAAGAACATTCAATACGAAAAGAAGTTTCAACAACAATAAAAAACGTGAAAAAACTGGACAACCACACACAGAAAAGTGAAATTGAATGCTTATCTTATACCATTCAATAAAATTAACTTGAAATGGATTAAAATTTAAACATAAGTCCTGATATACAGAAATGCTGATGCATAGGAGCACATGTACCCCAATGTTCATACCAGCACTCTCGAAAATAGCTAAAACATGGAAAGAGCCTAAGTGTCCATCAACAGATGAATGGATCAAGAAGATGTGGTTTATCTATACCATGGAATACTACATGGCAATGAGAAACAATGAAATCTGGCCGTGTGTAGCAACATGGATGGACCTTGAGGGTGTTATGCTGAGGAAAATAAGTCAGGCAGAGAAGGACAAATATCATATGTGTGCACATATAGGAGGATTAGGAGGAACTTAACAGAGGACCAAGGGGGAGAAGAAGGGGGGAAATGGTGGGGGAAAGGGAGAGAGGCAAACCATGAGAGACTCTTGAATGCTGACAAAAACTGAGGACTGATGGATGTGAGGGGGAGGGGGAGATGGGCATGGAGGAGGCACTTGTGGGGATGAGCACTGGGTGTTATGTGGAAACTAATTTGACAATAAACTATTTGTAAAAAAAAAAAAAACTAAAAAGTGAAATACGGGTAAAAAGAATAAACATAAGTCCTGATAGTATAAAACTTCCAGGAAAACAAACAAACAAAGAAACAAACAAAAACACAGATATGGAAGATGTTCTAATACATGAGCTTTAGTAATGATTTTTCAGATGAGACACAAAAAGCATAAGCAACAAAAGTAAAAGTGAACAAGTGAGACTACATCAAACCTAAAACTTACGCACAGCAAAAGAAAACATCAACAGTTTAAAGGCAATCTAAGAAATAGGAGAAAATCTTTGCAAACGATATACTGGATAGGGGGTAATATCCAAAATATGTAAATAACTCATTCAACACAACAACCAACAAACAGTCTAACTTAAAAATGGGCAGAGGAACTGAATATACATTTTATTTTTCAAATAGGACATGGAAACAGCCAAAACGTAGATTACAAGATGTTCAATTGTCACAGACTAGGAGCTGGAGTTCTCTCATGTCCACAAGAGAGCAGATGCAGAACTGCTCTAATATTTGGGAGCCTAATATTTGGGAGGAGACAAGAGCCCTGAACAGGTGTTTCATGTCTGTTTATTGAGCACACAAGATAATAGCCATGTGGTAAGCGTGAAGAAAACAAGATCGGACACACGTGGTGAATGTGAAGAAAACAATCAGATAGTAATCATTAACCTTTGTGACCAAGAAGCAAAAGGTCTGGGGGGCAAGTGGAGTTTGTGATAATATATTGGCATCAAATGGAAAGTAATTCCCTGCAGGTGATATAACAAGTTACTAGTGATCACATTACAATATCTTGCTAGCTAATCTCAACTGCATTCACCCTCAGGTAGTGGCTTTCCACACTAAGCTTTTTTCCTAACTCATTTATGTAAGTAGAACATATTTCCCCACAGTTCCCCCTTTTTTGTTTTTCTTCGTTTTCTTAAGTTTATATGTGAGGACTGTTGTGACAAGCTTCTGATCCTTCTTTTGCTGTTAGGTGGTGTGGAGGATGATTCATGGCTAGGATCCCCATTTTTAAGAAGCCTATGAATCACCATTGCCTCATTAATGAATACCAGTGATAGAGATCATGGCCATGAGATGAAAATCAGGGGCATATGCAATACCATTGTGTTTTAAGAGGATGTCAGCCTGATTAGACAGGGGTTTAAGGCTTCCCCAAGTTATATTAGGGGCAAGGACTTGTGAAGTAGCTCCAGGATGAGGAGTCAATGAAGAGGCTTCTTCCATCTTGAAAAATGGGAGTGGTGTTCCCTCATTCAAAGTCATTCTCTGGGAAGTCCTGATTCACTGGAAGATATTCGGGGGTATTCTCTACCATACCATGATATGCTTCACCAACTGAGAGGGAATCCTCAGAGGTCCACAATCTGAAAGAACACAAGCATATCCTCGACTCCAGGTAAGAAGTTTAACCCAGCACCATAGAATGAAAGGGTTTATCTAATTCAGAAGAATGTAGCTCAGCTGCAGTTTGTCCTTGAGGGTCAAGATTTGAAAACAGAAGAGTAATCATAACACAATCAAGGAGAAGTTGAAGTGTAATGTAGACAGCTATGGATAATTCCCCACTTTTTAAACATATTTTAAAGTTTATAATGTGTTCATTCTATCATTGCTTGGCCTTATGGATTATAAGGAAATTTCATTTTGTCTGCCATTTCTTTCTGCATTTGTTTCCCACATCATTTCCCCCTGAACAATTTTGACCCTTAAAATCTCTAAGATTGCTGAGGGTGGATGGTCTTATCTTCTGTAACTTCTTCCTGCTGAATAGGGACATAAAGATGTCCTTAATTATGGATAAACACTGCTCAGTTAGGGTAGGTATAGGGGAGTTATGAAAGGAAAAGACAGAGTTCAGGGGAAATGGAGACTCTTTGAGTAGAAAGACTCATCTCTCTATTGGAAGTTATACTGGTGAAGAAGTTTTCCAACAAAAGTCACAAAACTATGACAGAAAGACTCAAAAATTGACATCATTAAAAGAGCTAATGCAATTGACAAAGAAATTCAGTTATTTCTGTGGCACATAACACTTCAATTATCAGAATATTAAGTGATGACCTTATACCACAAATATTAAAACTAGGAATTGCACATAATCTCTAGAATAGTTACAGCATTTACTCAAATGCAACCTAAGGCTTGCTATTTGTTTGACAAATGCTTCCAGAATAACTTAACATACCAGAGAAGCCCAATGGGTCAGAAAGACTTCATTTACAGTTTAAATATTGGGAAATTTGTTTAAAGAAACCACAGAAAGTTATGAAGCACAAAGCATGTTTACCATCAGACCCTAATATCCTTAGTTTCTTTAAAACAAGAAGCCAAAAACAGATAAGCCTTGTTTAGTAATCAATGCTTTAGCATCCCATCCTATTTAGAAAAGGCCTAGGTGTTCAACAAATTCAATCCCAATTTATCATGCAAGAAAAACTTCTTAGGTTACCAAAACTTTTGGAACCTATCCTAACAATTACTGATGAAAACTATGAGACAAAGTTAACCATTACTTTAAATCATAACAAGAGCTTATTTGACCTTCGATAAACAGGTCTATTTCAAACCAACAAAGTTACATTTAGATCCACCTAAGACAATTTGTTCCATGGTTAATTTTTACCTGGAACACTGGTAGGAAAATCTGAAGTGGCTGGTCTTTACTCCTTGACATCTCGGAGACAATGTTTAAGTGTTGGGAAAAGGTTTCCATAGCTAATAATATTGGCACATAGTTATGAAAGTTGGATAGAGCCAGTTCAGTGTATAAAATATGTTCCCAGTTTTTTCCAGTTTTCCAAAGACAAGAAGCCTTGTGAGTTTTCCCTGAGGTGTCTATAAACATCATAAGGGCATTCTTAATAGGTTGTTGCATCGGGGTGAGGATGTCATCAGAGGGAATCTTTTGTTCCTTTAAAAGGTTAAGTTTTTCCCACTGACAAAGACAGGAGTTAGTGTTCTCTGGATGTAGGGGTTCTGAAGGGGCTGGCTAAAAATAAGGAGGCTTACGTTCCTTGGATTGATACTTCGAGGTAAACAAGCATTGTTGAGGATATGGAGATAAAGTAACCCTTGTTTACTGATAGTGGGAATGTATATTGGTTCATTACTATGAAGAACAGTATGGAGTTCTGTCAAAAATTACAAAAATAATTAAAAACTGTTGGTACCATATGATCCAGCAATCCCAATTCGAGGTATATATTCAAATAAAATGAAAACAGGATATGAGAAACACATCTGCACTCTCATGTTTATTACAGCATTAACAACATGTGCTGCCAATGGATGAATGAATAAACACATGTGTTATATACAGTATTATTCAGCCATGAGAAAGAAGGAAATTCTACCACTTGTGAAATATGGACAGTACTTGAGGACACTGTGCTCAGTTAGGCCAGAGAGAGAAAGACAAATCTATATCTTATCACTAATATGTGGCATGTAAAAAAGCTAAACTTCCAGACACTGAGGGTAAAATGGTAGTTACCAAAGGCTGAGGTTGGAGGAATTGGGAAGATGCTATTAAAGGATACAAACTTACAACTAAAAGATTAATAATTTCTGGAGCTCTAAGGCACAGACTTATGATTACCGTCAATAATACTGTATTATATACTTCAAAGTTATTAAGAGACTAACCCCTGCCCCCAAATTTTACTAAGAAATAACTGACATACATCCCTGTATAAGTTTAAGGTATAGAGCAAGAGCATTTGATCTACTTATATTGTAAAATGATTACCATGATAGGTTCAACTAGCATCCATCTTATACAGACACAATTAAAAAAGACACATAAAGAAAAAAAGAGAAAAGAGTTCCTTTTGGTATGAGAACTCTTAAGATTTACTCTTAAAAATTTTCTTGTATATTCTGTTCTCTGTCTGACTTATTTCACTTAGCACAATTCCTTAAAGGTCTATCCATGTCATTGCAAATGGTAAGATTTCCTCGTTTTTTTATGGCTCAATAACATTGCATTTCATATATAAACCACAAAATTATTAATCCATTTATTCGCTGATGGACACTTAGGTTGTTTCCATGTCTTGGATATTGTAAATAATACTGGTGTGAATATGGGGTGTGGATTTCTTTTCAAGTTATTGTTTTCATTTTCCTTGGATATATTCCAAGAAGTGAAATTACTAGATCATATGGTAGTTCTATTATTTTTTTCATGGTCCTCCACACTGTTTTCCATAGTGGCTGCATCAATCTACAGTCCACTCAACAGTACACAGGGTTCTCCTTTCTATTCATCCATAGCAGCATTTATTATCTCTTGTTTGTTTGAAGATGGCCATTCTAAAAGGCATAGAGTGATATTTCATGCTGGTGTCAATCTGCATTTCCCTTATAATTAGTGATTTTGAACTTCTGTTTATGTATCTGTTGACTTTTTGTATATCTTCTTTGGAGAAATGTCTATTTAGGTCCTTTGCTTATTTTTTAAATTAGGTTGTTTTGTTTTGTTTTTCCTATTGAGTTGTACATGTTCTTTATATATTTTGGGTGTTAACAACTTATCAGGCATATTGTTTGCAATTTTTTTCCTATTATGTAGGTTGTCTTTTCATTCTGTTGATTGTTTCTTTTCTTATGCAGAAGTCATTCAGTTTGTTGTGTTCCCACTAGCTTGTTTTTGGCTTACTGCATGTGCTTTAGGTAGAATATCCAAATAATCATTACCAATACCTATGTCAAGCAACTTTATTCCCATGATTTCTTCTAAGTTTTTCATGGTTTCTGGACTGTAATCCATATAAGAGATTGAAGTGTTGTAAGGTCTGAGTTCAGTTTTATTTTTTAAAAATATGTGACGATCCAATTATACCAGCACCAATTATTGAAGAGACTGTCTTTTCCTTATGAGGTATTCTTGGCTCTCTTGCCAAATATTAGTTGACCATATATACTTGAGTTTATTTCTGGGCTCTCAGTTCTGTTCCATTGGACTATCTGTCTGTATGCAAATAATGTACTTTCTTGAATGACTATAGGTTTATAATATAGCTTGAAATCAGGGAGTATGATGCCTCTTGTTTAGTTCTTCTTTTTTAGAATTCCCTTGGCTTTTGGGGGTGTTTTGTAGTTTCATATATATTTTAGGATAATTTTTTTACTTCTGTAAAAAAATCCATTGGAATCTTGTTAGGGATTGAATTAAATCTATAGATAGCTTCATGTATTATTGACATTTTAATCATACTAATTCTCCCAATCCATGAACAAAGTATGCCATTGTTTATTTATATCTTCTTCAATCTCTTTCACCAATGTCTTATAATTTTTAGAGTAGAGATTTTTCACCTCCTAGTTAAATTTATTTCTAGTATTTTAATTATAAATATGATCAATTACTTTTTCAGAAAATGTTATTATATAGAAATGCTACTGATATTTGTATGTTAATTTTGTATACTGCAATTTTACTGAATTTATTGATTATATCTAACCATTCTCTGTCTCATTATATATATAAATCATGTCATCTGCAAATAGAGACATTATTTTGAATATGTGATCCCATTCTCTCCTAGCCTGAAAAAATTTGTCTAGAAATCTGCCAAAAGTCTTACAGAAGTTCTCTTGGATATAATTTTTCTTTTGCTGCTCTTAAAATTCTTTCTTTGTCTTTAAATTTTGGTAATTTTAATATATCTCCGTATAACCCTATTCATATTCAACCTATTTGGGGTCCTTTCAGCCTTTTCAATTTAGACATCCATTTCTTCTCCAGGTTTCAGAAGTTTTTAGCTATCATTTTCTTTAAATATACTTCTACCCATTTCTCTTTTTTCTTTTCTGTCTGGAATTCTCACAATAATGTAATATTAATCTTTTTCATTGTGTACCATAATTCCCATAGGTTTTGTTTAGTCTTTTTCATTCTTTTCTTTCCTTTCCTTTCTTTTCTTTTCTTTTTTCTCTTTTCTTTTCTCTCTTCTCTTCTCTTCTTTTCTCTTCTCTTCTCTTCTCTTCTCTTCTCTTCTCTTCTCTTCTCTTCTCTTCTCTTCTCTTCTCTCCTTCCTCCCTCCCTCCCTTCCCTTCCCTTCCCTTCCCTTCCCTTTTTTTCACACCTCTAACAGTTAATTTTCAATATTCTATCCTCCAGGTAACTTTTTTTTTTCTGCATGGTCCAATAGATTTTGAAAGTGTCTATTAAATTCTCCACTCTAGGATTTTTCAACTCTAGGATTTCTGTTGTTATTATTGATGGTGGTAGTTATTCTTTCTTTGTCAAACTGCTTGTTTTGTTCTTGCATTGTTTTCCTAATTTTGTTTAATTGTCTGTGTTTTCTTGTAGTTAACTAGACTTCCTTAATAAGGTTATTCTGGATTCTTTGTCTGACAGTTCACACATTTTCATTTCCTTAGGGTCAGTTATTAGGGCCTTATTAGATTCCTTTGGCAGTATCATACTTACCTGATATCAAACTATAGTCTTTGTTTCTTTGTGTTGATATCTGTGCATTTGAGTAATTGAGGCTTCTCTTCCAGACTTTACAGGTTTGGTTTGGCAGAGACAGTTTTTCACCAGTCAGCTCAGCTGGGGTTTCCAGGTGTGCCCACTGCTGATCTCTTTGGGCAGGTGAGGCCTGCTATTATGAATTTTGGGTGAGATAACTGTTCAACCTCTGATGATAGGGATGGGAGCTGCGCCACTGGCTGAGAACATTTGGATAAGACTGTTGGCTTGGTTTCCAACCCTAAGGTAAGATATAGGATGGGCTCCTGGTTGCCTGGATTCTCTAGTCAGACTTACTAGACGGTGAGGACTCAGCATTATATTCAGTTGGACATGGGGCTATGAATTAGCTTACCTGCCCTGGCAGGGTAGCTGTACAGGTACAGGAACCTGTATAGCCCATTTTTTGAGGATCCAAATCAGTCCAGAGTAAGCAGTGAATTCCCAGGTCATCCGATGACCCCAGTTTGGATCTGCTGATGGGCTGTTCCCTCTGTTTACATGTCAGTGTACACAGGGCTACTGAATGGGCTATGCAGCTTCTCATGTGCTCTGGTTAGATTCTCTGCTCAGACAGGTTGAAAGCTGTATTTGGTGATGATCAAGGCTACAAATTTGATTCTTGCTCAAGTACAAAGCAAGAAGCAGTTCTAAAGCCAGTAAAGTTATTTGTTGTATTAATCCAAGCTATCTGCATCACAAATTCCCTGACTAACAGGGCCACTGTCCTTGTGCTGTAAACTAAGCTCTGCCTTCCTGTCAGTTCAAGCACCACTGGAACAGCATAGCTTCCAGAAGTTGCTGTCAGCCTTTCTGATCACATGGGGCTTGAAGATACTCTCCAATGAAGGTGGGGCTATATCTCAAGAAACTTGCCTTGTGGGAGGTGCTTCAAGCTATTCTTAGTTTCCCAAACAGGGTCTCTAAATGGGACAGACTGGAAGCTACCCTCAGTTTTGGCTATGGATTAATTGCCCTGCTTGTGTGAAGCAGGAGAATATGCCACATCCAGGACTGGCTTTGCTCTGGGGCTTATCAGCAAGGGTCTCCATCCTCATAGCTCAAGGGCTGCTGGGCTACACTGTTTCCAGGATTTGTTGCCAGTCCTTCTGGTCAGATGGAGCTGGAAGACACTCTCCACAGTGGGCAGGACTGTGATTCATCTCCTTGCCTGGGTGTGGGCAAACTGATCTCTAGGGCCAACAAAGCTCCCTTGTTTGAGAATCTATAATCTACCAAGGTCTTTGGTTATTATGAGACTCTGACTTGGTTCTACAGATAAGCAAAACCTCTGAAGTTACTACTTGACCACTGCAGTATTAGTTGAGTCTGCCAAGATTCAGATTGTGGCTAGTACTTCCTCTCTTTTCTTTCATAAGCAGACTCTCAGGGGTTGAGCTCTAGTTCCCTCTGTGATTCCCATGGTGTGAGATCACAGTAGGGACTCTCACAACGTGACCCACAATGCTGGGTGAGCCAGTTGTCCCCCTGGGCTTTCTTTCCCAATGGAGGAAGCAAAGGCTCAGGGGATACCTCTACTGTGGTGTCCCGCTGACATTGGGAAGGGCAATGCAGTCAACGTGTAGCTACTTCTCTTATTCATCTACTGCAGTCTCTCTTGGTCTCTGTGCCACATGGGATTGATTCAGCCTCAGCTTCAAGTCCTAGGATTTTCTCAGTGGTGCTTTGTTTTTAAACAGTTGTTAATTGTTCATGCATGAGAGAGCAAACTCAGGAAAAAACAATGTCACCATCTTAGTGATGTCTCCCTGAGACTAGATCTGAAATGTTCTCATTATCATAAAGAAATGGTACTATGTGACCCAATAGGGGTATTAGCTAATACCATAGTAGTAATCATATTATATATAATTGTATCAAATCAATAGGTTTTACACCTTAAGCACATGCAAAATTATATCAATTATATCTCAAAAAAAGAAATCTCCGAGCCTAACAATCAACTCCTATAAATTTACTTTTAATTAACTCTTGAAGTATATGTTAATGACTCATTACTTCTAAAAATAAATTATATTTACTCTGCACATAAAAAGTAAAGAAAAAAGACAACTTGATCTAAAAATAAGCCAGATATCTTAAAAGATACCTCACCATAGAAGATATACAGATGGCAAATAAGCGTATGAAAAGATGTTTCACATCACATGTCCTCAGTGAAATGCAAATTAAAATAACAAGATACCACTACACATCTATAAAAATGGCCGATATACAAAATACTGTGGTCACCAAATGTTGGCAAAAATGTAGAACAATAGGAACTCTCATTCATGTTGGTGGGAATGCAAAATGATAGTCACTTTGGTAGACAGTATGGTGATTTCTTATACAACTAAACACTTCTCACCATAAGACTCCATGACCACCCTCCTTGGTATTTACCCGAAGGAACTGAAAATTTATGTTCACAAAAAAACTTACACACAGATAGTTAGAGCAATTTTATCTACAACTGCCAAAATTCGGAAGCAATGAAAATGCCCCTTAGTAGGTGAATGGATGCACTATGGTATATCTGACAATGGAATATTATCAAGTGGTAAAAAGAAATGAACTATTAAGCCTTGAAAAGAAATGGTAGAATCTTAAATGCATATTACAAAGTTGGAGTAATCTAGAAGAATATGGAAGGACATAAATTACTAATTTTCACATTTTATAGGGATGAAGTATGCTGGTGGTATATGGTATAATATTTTATTACTGACTTTTATAATTAAATTAAAAAGATTTTTAGAATGATAAGAATTTTAAAGGTTATGTACTTCTCAAACTACTACAAATATAAATCAATAAAGCAAATGAATTTTTTATGAAAATAAAGTAAACCCATAGAAATCAAGGCTCAGAAATAGAAAGCATAAAATCAAATAAGTGTGATCAATCATATCATCTTGTCTAGTATGGCCAAATGATATGAAATTCTGTATTATATTCCAAGGCTTTACAACTTCAAGTTGAGTATTTTACACACACACACACACACACACACACACACACACACACACACACTGGAAAACTAAGATCCAATTTTAAAAAGTTATATCAGGAAAATTCATATATATAGGAACTGGATTGAACAGCAATAGCACCTGGAAAGTAAGATTTTGTTGTGAAAAATGTTTGTGAATGATTAATAAGGATTATCTCAATAGCACACAGACCCACTGAAGAAAATAAAAATATTGTAAAAAGCACAGTGCCAACAGAAAACTTTGGAAAAAAAGGACTGCGTAATTGTGGAGACTTTTCCTACTGCATCAGAGTATAAATAAATGCATAAATAAATGCATAAATGCATAAATTAATTAATTAATTTGAAAAATTTGTTTAATACATAAGTTTTTCAACAGATTCTTGTCAAAACCTTGTCCTACAATGTGAGAAATTTTATTTCCAATTGAATACCCTTGGGGACTTTATATGTTTCTTATAATTTAGGTTAGAAAATGTTTTAATAAGTTGGAAAATTTAACCATTTAAGAAACACCTTAAAGTCTCAATGGAAAAAACTAGAAAATCATAATGATAGGATCCACAATAAAACTACTAACTTTGAAATTGATAAGTAAAAGAATTATCTCTTTGCTTTGCATGAATCCCTATAGTTTGGATCTGTTGCTTTAATTATCATAATTTTGCTTGCAGAACTGACACTCTTGTAGGTACAAGAAAAGGTCTATAATTTTGTAAAAGAAAGGTCCAACCCAAATAATGAGAAAAAATCGCTTTACTGAAGAAAAATAAAAGTTGTAAAAACATAAATACAGTTCTGCTGTGAATTTGCCACATAGAAGACTGGTGGAACACAGAGCTGAATGAGACCCTTTTTGTGTGCATCTTTGTTCACTATTTCCTAGTTCTGTGACATGGGCCAATCACCCTACCTCTCTGAGCTCCACTTTTCTCTCCTGTCACATGAAGATATTAATGATATTTGCCTTGTAAGGTTATTTTGAATATCATGAGATAAAATGTATAAAGGCTTACAGTGTTTTTTGGACCATATTATTATCTTATTTGGTTAATTCCTGCCAAGTCAATTAACAGTAAATTTAGTAGTATTACAAGCTTGCTCTCATCTAGGTTATGTTGGTATCTTGGCAGTTGGAATCTTGTTTTGAAATGCAGTATCCCAACAATTCTGAAGCTGTTTCAGTCAGATGATGGCACATTAAACACTGACGATAAGTCTCTATTTCTAAGATAACCGGAGTTACTCTGGTTTATTTTATGTCTGAATTAAATATTTTTTCTCATTTTTTCAGTTCTGTGCACTACCCAGTATACCTTCCATAACATGATTTCTTCCTAATTTTTAAATTATTTGATAAATTGTAAGTCAGATTTTATAGATCACACAGAATCCTAATTAGCATCAAAGTTGGTACCAGATAGGGTTTTGACAAGATTTACTTAAGAAAAGTGGGGTATTCAGAACTGGTTATTAAGAAACAATAAAAGACATTGCATGGGAACAGCCATAGGCATAAAATGGTAAAATATGTCATGAAATCATGTAAGCAAATTGATAGTAAAGCTCACAGCGAGGGGATACTTGTTCCTCCACCAATTTAACACCATGCTGTCATTTGGGGCTGATAACACTGACACCATCCATTAGGTTGGATGATTTAGTTGCACCAGAACACTGGATAAGTTAAGGTGACAAATTCAAATCCCTTAGACATAACCTAGACATTGCCCCAAGACATAACCATGTTGAAAAAATTATTTTATGGCAGTGCTGATAGAATTGGGAACATAAACATTCAGCAAAAGACACAGACGCAGACACAGACATAGATACAGTTTCTTGCCAAAGCAGTCTACCTATTTGATTTACAACCTTATCCTGTCTCTGCTGGGAAAATTACGGGAGACTAATAATTATAATAATATTAGGAAGCTTTGGAGGACTAGGGCATAAGAATAACTAAACTTCCTTGAAACACTACCCACTGCATCTCTCTTCTTGCAGAAGCCACTCTTTTTTCATAAAAGAAAGTTCAATTTCCCCTGAATCTTCACTGTTTGTTCTTTGCTAGGAGGCAGAATATAAGCTCAACCATTAGTGATGGAGAAGGGTTAGGGGAAATGTAGAAAGTTTAGGGAACAGAAAAGGTATACAAGGAAAAAATATTGCCAAAATTGGCTATCTGGCATTTCAAAAGCCTGAAGACTACTTGAAGAAATAGACTTTTGAACATGCTCAAGAATGTGTAATGAACCAAAAGCCTGAACCAAACTGATTACATTGACACTGGAACACCCTGCAGAGATTCAGGCAGCTCCCTTAGGTTCTAGTAGATTTGAAGGTTGGATAGTACGAAACAGGACAGACTGTAAGTAATCCCGGTTATGTGCCATCCAGTAGGAGAGCTCTATTGGTCTAAAACGATATACTGCAAAGATTTTGGGGGACAAGGGGCCTAAATTTGGTCATCATGAGTTTTCCACCTACCCACCCCTCTTAAGTCTCCCTGTAGGTACTCCTCCAGCACTTTCCTCTCTTTCTTCCCCTGGGATCTACTACTGTTAGGGAAGAAGCAAAATCTAAATAAACTATGCCAAATTTGCATTTAGCTTTAGGCTTGGAAGGCCAGGAGAGGGCAACAATTGAATATGTTTTCCTTATGTCATCAGGGGGTAGAAAGACCCACTGAGGCTGAGCACAGAAGGTACAGGTTAATTACAAGAAAGAGTATATAACAGGAAATGAAGGTGAGGGGCAGGCATGGGGAAACAGGATCAGTGGGAATGATCTGATTCATGGAGATCTCTTAATAGTTAATTAATTATGAAATTCCCAGAAATAAAATCAACAAGAAATTCATGGACATCTTAAGTAATCTGTATAACCAAAAACAAAAAACAGTAGAAAGAACATATGGATAACTAGATGTCTGAAGACAACCCTAAGCCATAAACAGTCTTCCCCATTCTTTAGACCTGAGTTATTTCACAGTCTGTCTTTAAATGAATCATTTTCCTGATTCCTTTAAGAAGGATCTAGAAAGAAGCCATAAGCATGTATGGCTTCACCTTCATTCCATCACTAAGTTACATATAATCACTTATCTAAGGAACTAGACTTAGGTCTGTGAACACCTCAGGCTTTATGCGATGATCACACACTGGTTCTGAACTGATTCACATGTCTGAGGACCTACAGATGTTATCATATTATTTCTCATAAAAGAAAGATATTTAAACTAAATTTGTAATTTGAAAATTGAATTGCATTTTATTATCATTGGTATTGAGACAAGAGACACACTGTCCTTGGGCACACAGGGATAAGTGACCCCTTGTTAACAACAGTGGAACAGAAAGTACTGGACCTTCTAAATTACCCACTCCCTGGAACAAACTGCCCTGAACCATATCCTGATTCAGCAGCTGCATAGTAACTCCTCCTCAAAAGTTCCCACCACTGTAATGGATAAAAGCTTTCTTTCCCAATGCTTTAGTGGTCTCCTCCTTAAAGAGCCCCTCCTGGGAAGCAGGAATTTTTTTCACTTGTTTCATTCTCATTCTAATAAACTTGGTGCCTGTGCTGCCCTTAACCTCGTTCATCGATTTCATTCTTCCACTCTGTCAGAACACAATCCCAGGTTGTAAAAAAGTGGTTACAGTATCATCTTGGTATGTTTTCCAAAATAATACTTGGGGCGCCTGGGTGGCTCAGTCAGTTAAACGTCTGACTTCAGCTCAGGTCATGATCTTACAGTCTGTGAGTTCGAGTCCCGCATCAGGCTCTGTGCTGTGAGCTCAGAGCCCAGAGCCTGCTTCGGATTCTGTGTCTCCCTCTGTCTCTGTCCCCTCCCCGCTAATGCTCTGCCTCTCTCTGTCTCAAAAGTGAATAAACATTAAAAAAATAAAACTAAACATGTTTATGTACAAGTTAACAAAATATTTTCGAGGTACCCAATGTGCAAACTTTTCAGTTATATGTATTTTCATTTAAGCTATCATCATAAAACATACATGAGGGGCGCCTGGGTGGCGTAGTCGGTTAAGCGTCCGACTTTCGCTTGAGTCATGATCTCGCGGTTCGTGGGTTCCAGCCCCGCATCGGGCTCTGTGCTGACTGCCAGCTCAGAGCCTGGAGCCTGTTTCAGTCTGTGACTCCCTCTCTCTCTGACCCTCCCCTGCTCACGCTGTCTCTCTCTCTCACTCCTAGAAATAAAAAATAAAAATAAAATAAAAAAAACATACATGATTAAAAATTACAAATTGATCATTTCTCTATTTCTTCTGAAAACTGAAAGATAATGTGAGGTTGAAGGCAAAGGTATAATCAATGGCATCAAGAGCCACAATGAGTGACTCAATAAGATATGTTTGGATAAGTTTATTCAACATGTATTTATTGAAAGTCTACTAAATGCTAGGTATAGTATTCTAGGTGCTTTATTTTAGGGAACAAAATAAGCAACAAAAAAAGCCCTTTACATTCAAGAAAGAGAGCTTTTTTGCGAAGAGACATGGACAACACATTACAACCCGTACTGCACTGAAAAGCATTAAATACTACGGAAAAAAAAAAAGTTATGTAGTAAAGGGAGAAAAGGTCTAATAATAAAAAAGTTGGCAGGGTTAAGCAGGGGATCAACGAGGACGTGTCATCTCAGCAAAGACTTGAAGTTAGAGACAGCAAGCGCAGCAGGTATCATGGAAAGAACAATCTGGGTAGAGAGAATTACAGGAGCAAATACTTTGGACCAGGGTACAGCAAAGAGGCCAGTAAAGACACTGATTAGAATGAGATAAGAAGGCCAACAGAGGAATATACTCAAATGGAAGTAAATATGATATTTATTGTAAAATAACCATTATAGAAATCTTTTCTCAGTTAACTTAAAATAAATGTTTGATCAGAATTTACCAAAAAAATGTGGCTACAGAAGCTATAGCTAAAGGAAATAATATTTGTGTGTGCGTGGGTGTGTGTGTTTATACACTTCTAATGCTCATTACCATTCAGTCAGAAGCAAGAAACATTTTTAATTACTTACCTTTCAAAAAAGTAGCATATATTCATCACTTCATACTGTCATGTTGAGTAGCAAAGACCAGTATATTTACAGATGTGTCACAGTTTTAAAAATACTCTAGTCTGCTTTCTGTTACAAGCTTAAAGCAAATCGGTAATAATACCATTCTATAGAAAATTAAGTTGTTCCAAAGAAGAAGGTACAAATGACATCTTGGTGTTCATTTGTTACTTGTGGTACACTGACACTGAGCATAAGTAATTCTTTTCAACAGAGGCAAAATCTCTTAAATAGTTACAAATAATAGGTAGAAATAAACAGATTTTTAAAAAGCATAAACATATAGATGTAAATCAAAGCTATGATATGAGGCAAATAATTTTAATTGGGCTTAGTGGGTAGGAAAGTACCTGAAATATAGTATGAAGTTAGAGGGATTCAGTAAGCTAGGGAAAAATAGTGGATCTATGTTAAAAAAGGTTATGATAAAATAAAAAGTAATTTCCAGAGGAACTCACCTGTGACAAAATTGACAGTTCAGCCTTTTTTTTTATATCATGTGATAAGAATGGTTATAACAGGATGATTCTGATCAAAACTTATAAGGAGCCAAGAGGAAGCAAGATACCTCTAGATTTCTGCGAGTCAGGTTACCACCCTACTGTACTATAAGGCTACAACAAATGTAGAATACAATAATTTTAAATTAATTATTACATAAGAGGTTAAAAATGATTGATTTAATACAAAAATTCCCGACATATACTTGTATTCTGCCCTCTAGAAACCACATGAAAGCTATGTAAAATCACACACACACACACACACACACACACACACAGACAAATATAACCATAAAGTGCACCCTCTCTTCCTCCTTCTTTCCTTTCTCCTTCCTTCCTTTCTCGCTTCCTTCTTTTCTCCTTTGCTTTTTAAAATTTGGCTTCAATTAATATACCATAGGTTTAAAATCTGCCAAAACTGGATAGTTTTATATTTTACATTATTCACAAAAGAAAAAGATAGTCAAAATACATTTTCTCAAATTATCTTAGCTGTGTTTATTAAAAGTAAAGAAGTAGTTTTTCTTGTTTTTTTTTTTTCAGTAGTTTTATCTGACACATCAGTAACAACATTTATTAAAACACTGGATCAACTTCATAGGCAACAATCTAATTAAATGCACTTTGTCCCTTTCTGCCCCAAGCAGATATCACCATGTTCATTTTCTTCATGCTCCTCAGTATACCCAAAAAAGTATATGGTGTAGAAAAAAAAAAGGAAAAAACATAAAATAAATCTAAAACAGAACCTAAGAGACAATTTCGCACATCTGTTCCTGCGGGTGTTCTTTCATTCTTTCTCATTTATAATTAATGAAAAATAATGGTGCTGACACAAGTTAATTACTATGAAAAATTACAGTTTGTGCTATTCATTATAATAATGGCAAATTACTTGAGATTTTCAAACACTGTTCCTAAGCAATTAGAAGTGTTCATAAGGAGTTCACCTGTGAAATTTTTTCATCTGCGTTTGCATTCTGTGAAGTGAAAGAACACCTAATGTTTTTCATTAGCAGCAGAGATAACACAGCAAGAGATATTAATCATAGAGTACTATACCTGGGAAAACATTTAAAACAAATTGGGATTGTATAGTTGAAGCAGAGGTCAAAACAATACACAGAGATATTTATTACAACCAAAGTTTTCTTAACGGATTCAAAGGGACTATTAAATCTGTTCCATTTAGTAACAATTTGGTATAACTAATTAGAATTACTATCTTGTCCTAGTTTACCAAAAATATTAAATTACTGATTTTAAAATTAGAATTAATATCTATCTAATTAGCACATGCAAATTAGGTGACTGTCCCTTCTCGAACTTGCTTTTCTTATAGACCTATAAATTGTAACACTAATGCAATAGTCCTCAGGTTATTAAGAATAACTTATGACCAAAAAATACTAATTAGGCCTAATATGCCTGTGTAAATGAGCTAAGTGAAAAACATCCCTGTGAAATATTTGGTCTGCTGTAGTTTCAATAGTAACCTAAACAGGGAAAAGCTAGTTTTGTCTTATTTAGCTTAATGACAAAGTTCCTGTACATATTCACCATATTTTGTTTCATTTTTTATTCATTCAAAGTTATACAGAAAAAATAAAAAACTCAAAACACTGACAAATGCTCTATATTATTTTTAATACTTGCAATTAAAATATATTTTAGGAATATATTAAATTAGGAATAGACCAGCTGCTAAGAGTAAAGGCAAATATGAAGCTTTTCTGAAGAGACAAAAACAAAAATGTATAAGTGTTATTAATTACTTTGTGGTCAGTAATTGCTGTTGAAATTAGTTTTGATAAAACTGTTTAAATATATTCACCACTCTATGCTGCACCTCTTAATCTTGTGATTTTTTTTTTCATTCCATCACTGGAAGTCTGTATGTCCAACTCTCCTTTACCCATAAAATGTATAGCATAGGGAGTAGAGACAATAATATTAAAATAACACTGTAGGGTGACAGATGGTAGCTACACTTGTGGTGAGCATAGCATAGCTTACAGAGTTGTCAAATTACTCTGTGCCACACCTGAAACTAATATAACATTGTGTGCCAACAACTATACTTCAATTAAAAAATAAAAATAAATAAAATATTCAAAATTCTTTTAAAGATTCATCTGTAATATTTCTCTCCACAGCCCAGTATATTGTCAAAGAAGGATTTACAAATATAAAATTATGTTGTAGATCTTGAGGCAATACCATATAACAACTCCCCTCCTACAAAATATTAACCACTGTTCTTTAGATGATATTATCATTTTTTTTTCACATGTAAAAAGCTTCAAATCAATGAAGAAAATTGAGTGTATTTAAAGAAAATAAATGTCTTTATTTAGTAAATCTTATAACCTTAGTATAACTGATTAGAAGATCTGAATTTAGAATTTTTTTAGGCAAAAAAGAAAGTTGGTTGATTCATACAACTGTATTGAATACATTTTTTTTCTGCTTTCACATATGTGCATTGTAGGTGGTAAAACTAAGTCATCAGCACTATCTCTTTCTGTGTTTCAGTTAGGCTGCTTATATTTGGGTGTGTTCGTTTCTCATCATGGTCTTTCCATATGGTTGCCATGATGAACACTAACACCTGCAATGTGCATAAACCTTAAGATTTCCAAAGCTGGTGGGTGGGTGGTGTCAGAATAAAAAGGAATAAAAACTCCTGCCATTTTCAAAAGTAACAGTAAATTGAAATGGACTTACATATTGTGTTTGACATATAATTTCAACTTCATAAATAGGTAAGACTAATTTTGGGGGCACCTGGGTAGCTCGTTTGGTTGACCATCTGACTTCAGCTCAGGTCATGATCTCATGGTTTATGAGTTTAAGCCCCACATCGTGCTCTCTGTTGTCAGTGCAGAGCCTGCTTCGGATCCTTTATCCCCCCCCTCTCTTCTCCTCCCCCACTTATGTGAGTACTCTCACTCTCTCTCTCTCAAAAATAAATAATATTTCTTTAAAAAGGTAAATTTCACATCTTTTAAAATTAGTTGCATATACATGGATATTTCTTGGTATTATACCAATAAAATGATTAATTTTAAGTACCATTTTGCCTACTATGTTAGGTATATTATGACCAACATATTGTTTTGTCCATATACCAGAGTATGATGCAGAAAATATCCTCCTATTACTGAAAACATAACTGATAGACTTGTTAAGCAAATTGCCTGGGATCAAACAATGGCAAGCAACTAACCCAGGAATCACACACAAATTTGCTTTATCACAAATATATTTTATAATATGTTTCTAGTTCCTATTCTGAATAGGCTATATTTAAATAGAATAAGTAGCAAATCATTTTGCTAAGGAGGATAATTACATTCCTTTTATTAGGAGAAGTCTTAAATCTTTCTTTCCTAAGAACATAAGATTATACACAGATAACTGAAAGTTGTTTTGTCTTATATTTTAGGCTCTACTTATTATTACAGATTATCTGAAAAAATCTGGTGGTGTATAACAGAAAGTATGTACAAAAGGGGGCTTTATAATTTGATGGTTCAGAGATGGAGATTATCATATATATTAGTAATATTCTTTTTACAGATACTGCTTTATATGGCTAATTGTCTCTCAAGTGAACCAAATTAAATATTTTAATTTTGTGAAAGCATTATGGAATTATAAACTAAAAACTATATTTTGAAACCAAGGACAACTGTCAAGTCATCTGAACATTTTATAAAATCTTACATTATGAACTCTGTATTCATTCTATGAATTCATTTTTCTTTTTTTAATGTTTATTTTTAAAATTTTTAATGTTTTTTATTTATTTCTGAGAGAGAGACAGCATAATCAGGGAAAGGTCAGAGAGAGAGGGAGACAGAATCTGAAACAGGCTCCAGGCTCTGGGCTAGCTGTCAGCACAAAGCCCAACGTAGGGCTTGAATCCATGAGCTGTGAGATCATGACCTGAGCCAAAGTTGGACGCTTAACAGACTGAGCCACCCAGGCACCCCTATGAATTCATTTTTCTATAGGATATGCTCCTTCATAAATTTTTTCTCCTTTTTAAGAATTCATGGGTTCAACAATATGAAAAGTAATCATGTAACATATACTTGTATCAATTCTTTCTTTTTTAAAACAATTTAAAAAAATTTTTAGTGTTTATTTATTTTTGAGAGAGAGAGAGACACAGAGAGTGTGAGTGGAGGAGGGCTAAAGAAAGACAAAGATACAGAATCCAAATCAGGCTCCGGAGTCTGAAATGTCAGCACAGAGCCCGACATGAGACTTATACCCACAAACCACGAGATCTTGACCTCAGCTGAAGTCAGACACTTAACTGACTGAGCCACCCAGGCACTTCTACTTGTATCAGTTCTTTTACAACTCTTTCAAGGTGCACCTGAGTGGCTCAGTTGGTTGGGCATCTGACTTCAGCTCAGGTCATGATCTCACAGTTTGTGAGTTCAAGCCCTGCTTTGGACTCTGTGCTGACAACCCAGAGCCTGGAGCCTGCTTTGGATTCTGTGTCTCCCTCTCTCTCTGCTCCTCCCCTGCTCATGCTCTACCTCTCTCTCTCTCTAAAAAATAAATAAATGCCAAAAAGTAAAATAAAACTCTTTCAATATATGGATGTGATAAAATACGAGAGGCAATTTAAGTATACAAAATGTTAAAACTCACCTAGAAACCTTATAAATCAAAGGATTGAAACTCAGATATGCAAAAAAATTTTGCAACGCATCATTTTCTTTTAAATGAAAATAAATCTGAATCCAGGCGACTATTTCATTGTGTTGACAGAACATTTTGTTTTAGTCATCTGGGAAGGTGCTCAAGGATCTAGGAGAAGAGGTAGTTATACAATTATCAGTAATTAAGAAAAAGGTTTTGAGTCTCCAATCCATAATAGTCAGTCTTGTGGAATCACTTTTGAAGTCCACATGGCCTCTGAAAGTGGCACTTCTAATTCTCGAAGATATGAGCCCAGGGATGTTTCCTGGGGTGGGGGCTGGGAGCACTGGGCGACTCTGTCTTGTAGAAGGGTTGGATCCCAGAGGACACAGACCTGCTTTCAGTCGCCAAGACATTAGGCACTGTGCTTGGCTGCATCCAGAGGAAAGAGTCCTTATTCTAATGCAATATTAGGTGCTATAGGTGCAGGCAGCAGGCCTGGTATGACCTCCCTAAGTGCACCACCCAAATGTTTACCCAAATACTGTATTTGTCCAAACTGCCATTATCAATAATGATATAGGGCTCTGCTTCCTGGAGAGCCTCAAGATGTCTGCTTTCAGAGTCTTGAGGCATCTATCCACACTCTTCCAGAAGCCTACATAACTCACAATGTATCTCCTCAGAGGTGATTTGTTTACACACACCCCAAGCAAAGAAATGTGCCTTTAAGCTCTTCTACTAAATCTTACAAGATAAATACTCCCCCAAACTGTCTTGAACTAAGAAAGTCAGTATTTTCTTCATGATAACTATATATTACACACATTTTTTTTTTTTTTTTGCAGCGTGTGGTGAGGTAGAAAGAGTAATGGGACAAAAAGACTAATATGTAATGAATGTCTACTGTTTTTTAGGTGCTTAATATTATGCCATCTCTTCTAATATCCTCACTATCCCAAAGTGTTATATTTATCCTTTTTGGAATATGAGGAAACTACCTTTCAGTGAAATGGAATAATCAAATCAATTTATGCCCCACTGCTAGTTCTAGCTGAACCTTTCTCACAATTTCTATCTGAACCTTGTTTTGTCTCATGAAAAGCTCTGTATTTCTACTTTACAGTAGAAATTATTTATTAATCCCCTACATTATTTATTTGCTATGTATCAAACATAGATTTTCCCATGACATTCAACTTCTTAAGCATCTCCTGTGTATACCATTGTTAGATATAAAGTCACAATAGCCTCTTCTGGAATGCACTCTCAATCCATGGACAGATGTCTTATCCATAACTCTCAATGAACAGCTTCTGTGGAAAATCCCCCCATCTGATTCCTGTACTATACCTTCAGCTTATGTAATGTAGACAACCCTGGAAGATAGCACAATCACAAAGGAAAGGAAGAACAGCCAAGTCCTCCCTTACCTAGATTCCTCTATTTTTTTGTATTTCAGACACATCTGACAAATATGCCACATCAGAGTCAAAAGGTTGTCTTTCCATGTATTTTAGAGATTAAGAGTCCAGGTAATAAGATTTGGAAAATTTTGAAAAGAGATTTTTCTCAATCACTCCATAAACAAATTTAGGAGGAGGAGAAGATAGACAGAAGTAAAAAACAATGCAAGAAGGAACTGAAAAGATGGGGCTATCGACAACAGACCAGTGGAAAGGGGGAAGGGCCCAAAGACTGGCACATGCTTGTAGAGCTGGTATTACAAAGCCTGACATAGAAGCAGGAGCAGGGCTGTGTGGAGACCCCTGGGGTCCTAGCAGAGAAGACTGGTTGTCTTCTGTGAGATGGGCGTGGGGTTAAGGAATGATCTGCTGAAAGGCAATGAGGTTCTGGCAGAGTTAAAAACTTAAGTAGAGAGGTCAACTCCATCTGAGCAGGAGATCCAGGAATGGGAAAACTAAGAAAATTATATGGAGCTGAAGACTGGGCACAAACTAAAAGTGTGAAGGAGGGAATGCTGAGGGAAGTGATAACAGAGAAGCTCTAATGGCAGGAGCACGGGCTGCTCAAAAGCTTACATCCAGAAAAGGAATGGGATCCAGGCTTTAGAGGAAGTAGAGTAGTTGGAATTTTTACTTTCATGGGAGAACACAGGGGTTTGAAGGTAACAAGCCAGGACACAAGTATAGGAAGTCTGCACAGAATCTTCCAGGTCCAAAAGACACGAGAATAAAATGACTCCTCTAATTAGTACTGCATGGAACCACATGCCATGTGCCTTCTCCGATTTATTCATTATGCCTTAGGTTTCATTGTCTGAGGCTAACCAGTCACTATGCGTCACAGCTGGGCTATACAGCCATAAAACCAGGGTCTCCAGCTTCTATCATTTCTTCTGGACTTGTATGAAACAATAACAACAGGGCATAAAATCTGTGTTTTTAAGGAACTCTCTAAAATGGGTCAAGTGATTCCACTTGTAATTTTAGGTGAATTAATTCCCCATGAAGAAAAGTTTAACCAGTGCGACCTGGGAGGCAGAAGGAGCCCAGAAGATGAATTCTCTTTCCCACCTTGCTTTCATAGACTACTTTATGGCATGGCCCCCCTTGATGTGCGCCCAGAGGTCTTAAATGTACCATCTTAGACACAGCTGAAGACTGTATCTCCTTCCAACTTCCTTAAACTGGTAGCCAGTGCTGTAATGTATGACTGCATTAGCTGACATTCTTTCTTGTCTCAGTACTCTTTCTTTTCTCCATCTTGGATTTGCACCTCTCCCCACCCACAAACAACATTGTAACTTAGACCTTTGGTTTGGGTCATATTTTTAGAAATCTCTTGATAAGGCAACTGTATAAAAACTATCTTCTCCCATATCTGAGACACATTTCAGAAAACATAGCAATGCACCATGATGATTCCTATAGATGTAATGGAAAATAGTAATCCAATATGGATTCAAGTTTCAGTATTTTTATCTGTCATGTGGCTTTTCAGTCTTTTGTCTTACTGTTTTTAACCTCTAAAAGGGAGAATATCAAAAGATGATTTAACTGCGTCATAGAGTTTTTAATAATATAAAAGAGTCAATGTCTATATTACAAAGGGAATTTAGTCAAAAGTTTTCATAAATAGATCTTAATTCTATCAGATTAATTATATTTGATAGTTTTTAAATTAATATAATATACAGTATTGCCATGTAGAAATATTTTACTTCATACTGTGAAGTCTGAATATAAAATTGGAACCATTATAGAGAAATGGCTGACTTACATAGCTTGCCATAACCTTATTCAATATGTAACTGTTATCTTTTTCCAATGTAAGAAATAAAAAATGGAAGGAAGGAAGGAAGGAAGGAAGAAGAAGAAAGGAAAAAAAGGAAGAGTGGAAGAAAGGTGAAAAAAGGATGTGAGGAAGGGAGGAAAGAAGAAAAGCTGGGAGAAAGGAAGAAAGAAAGATAGGAAAATACAATAAATTTACACTGAGAAGGTAAGCACCAAGAAAATGTAATAAATTTGTATTGAGAAGGTAAGTACAAGGAAATACTGTTTTGCTTATTTGTAAGGGAAAAGCAGATTCTTAATTAACTGAATTTTAATTTCAATTTTATTTTATTTTTATTTTCATTGTATTTGAGACAGAGAGAGAAGCAGAGAGAGAGAGAAAGAATGGTAAGCAGCCTTCATGGTCAGTGTGGAGTGATTCTAACATGGGGCTCGATCCCATGACCCTGGAATCATGACTTAATATGAAATCTAGAGTCTGATGCTCAGAGAATACTCAAATGACTGAGCCACCCAGGTGCCCCCTGAATTTCAATTTTAGAGTAAACATTCAATTTGAAAGTAATCCTATTGGTTGACATTGACTGCATGAGAAAAATGTATTTCTGTTAATCTCAATTTTAACTTTTCACAAATATATGATTCATTTTTGGCTAAAAATGAAGGTTTAGGAAAACACATCAAGTTGTAATTGAGGTCTCTTTTCTATTCTAAATAAAGGTTTCTTGATTAAAACAATTTTTACTTATACACAGGATCTAACACCACCTTCTTGACTGTAATAGTTTTATGGTATTCTCCCAGACCACTAACATGTAGATACAGTGTCATTAAAGTTAATCAAGGAATTCTAAAATATACCATAGACTATATTTCTAATTCTACACTGGCTTCAGAAGCATGATATGTAGGGGTGCCTGGGTGGCTCAGTCGGTTAAGCGTCCGACTTCAGTTCAGGTCATAATCTCATGGTTCGTGAGTCTGAGCCCTGCGCCGGCATCTGTGCTGATAGCTAGCTCAGAGCCTGGAGTCTGTTTCAGATTCTGTATCTCCCTCACTCTCTGACCTTCCCTGCTCATGCTGTCTCACTCTCTCTCTCAGAAATAAAGCATTATTTTTTTTTTTAAAAAAGAAGCATGATATGTTAAGTGTTCCTCGTTCATTTAAAAAGAAAAACAACTAAAAGCAAAATATGCTCTCAGGAACAGAAAATAACTATAGAAGCTATTTCTCTGAACTTCTGCTCTAACCAAACATACACTATTATATGAAAACTTGTCCATTCCAATACTTAAGAGGGTTTATCATTAAACTGTACTTCCTGCTATCTATTCTTTTACTGTAATAGGAGTCTATATTTATCTTATTTAAAATTTTTATCTAATGCTCAGAAAAGTGCAGGAAACACTAATTATACAATTATTTCTGTATACTAGAAAATGTTCATTTTTAAAATATGATACAGGTTTGCATTTATCTAAATTTCCCCAGTGGGAGTATCAAATAAGAGCTATCAGATAGTATCACTATCCCTGAATATTTTTGGAGACTGCTCCAAAATCAACATTTTCAAATATGGCAATAAATGTACCAGTTTAAGTCAGACTAAAAGAAGATACCCAAGAGTTTATCATTACTCGCATTTAAAACTTAAAAAAATAACAAGGACCAAACTCCAAAACTACCTAAATGGCTCTTCCATCACTGTGTTTTTCTCTGTCTTGAGAGTCCCAAATACGTGAGCTTAATTCTCTGGAGTTTATAATCAATTGTGGCTACAAAATACATGGCTTAATTTTCCATTTAATTTTAATGTTTTCCTTGGGTCTCCCCATTATGCCTTCTCGAACTGGTTTTATCACTGTAATATAAAGCAATTAAATTAAATATGTAAATCTTTGGCAGCTTACAGGTTTGTTTTTCTTCTGAGCTAAATTAAAATAGCATTAAATTTAAAACTTGTAAGTAAGTTTAGTTCAAATCTTGAAGAACTGAGTTTCTATGCAGTATACCTTATTTTTAATGTCTCATTTTAAAATTTAGAACATGGCATTTTCTAATACTTACATTAAACTTAAATATATCAATCCATAGTCCAAATAAGGAAATATGAAAGGATAAAAGTAACCATTTACTAAAAGACAGAAGAAGAATGTAATTTATGTGGACATACAGACTTTGAACATACGATGGCTGATACTCTGTGCTTTCAATCAATCATTGTGATGTTAAAGCCATCTTCCAGTTAATACATAATTTTATTTTTGTTATTTTTAGTATGCAAAAAAAAGAAATACAACTAAACAAGGTTATGATTTGAAGAGAATATGTTTAGGGATTTAACACAATGATGGCAGTTTTAAAATATCTCTTAAAGAACAAATTAATGTACTATACACCACTGGGTTTTAGACATTTACCAGTTACAGAGAAGGGTACAGTTCTATGTTTTTAAATATAATTTTAAAATCTCAAAATTTCTTTAGCTGTATAATTAGAGTACATATTGACATATATTTTATACTCCTAAAAGAAACAAATATTAAAGAATAATAAAAATAATTTTAAAGGGATACACAAGGCAAAAAAAAAAATAATTCCAAGTCATTTAAAAATCAAGAGAGAGGAAATGATTTGTTTAGGTTAAAAATAAAGTGTCTCCACAGCTGACACCATACTTAAGGGCGAAGAACTGAAATCTTTTCCTTTAAGACTGGGAACAGAACAGGGATGTCCACCTTCACTTTTTCTATTCAACATAATAGTAGAATCTAGCCAGAGAAATTAGGCTAGAAAAAGAAATAAAAGGTATTCAAATTGGAAAGGAAGAAATAAAATTAACTGTTTGCAGAGGACTTGAAAACCTAAAGATTTATAGGAAAGCCTAAACATTCCACACTAGAAACAAAACAAAGCAAAGTGAAACCAAACTTGTTAACCAACTTCAACAAAGTTGCAGGATACAAAATCCACATGGAAAAATTAGTTGCATTTCTTTACATCAACCCTGAACAATCTAAGTAAATCAGGGCAATTCCATTTACATACAATATCATAAAAAATACTGAAGGATAAATGTAATTATAGTTGTAAAAGATTTTTACAGTAAAATCTACAAAATGCTGAAAAAATTTAAAGAAACCATGACGAAATGGAAGGATAGCCCATGAAAATGGTCTGGAAGATATAATATTATAAAGACGTAAATACTATCCAAAGCAACATACAGATTCAATTCAATG
Source organism: Proteles cristata cristata (assembly GCA_017311185.1). Classification (NCBI taxonomy): domain Eukaryota; kingdom Metazoa; phylum Chordata; class Mammalia; order Carnivora; family Hyaenidae; genus Proteles; species Proteles cristata. The sequence continues at coordinate 165,839 of JAESUZ010003279.1, read as the reverse complement.
CCTATTAAATTTCCAATGTTATTTTTTTTTGCCGAGGTAGAAAAGGGTATTCTAAAATTCAAGTGGAATCTCAAGCCACCTCAGATAGCCAAAGTAATCTTACACAAGAACAAAGATAAAGGTTTCACAATTCCTGATTTCAAAATTTACGATAAAACTATAATATTCACAACAATATAGCATAGGCATAAAGATTAATAGATTAATTAGACCAGTAGATTAAAATAAGAGCCCCAGAAATAAACACATATGTAGTTAAATGAGTTTCAATAAGATCTTGATACCAAGATTATTCAAGGACAGTATTTTCAACAAATATCAGGGAAACTTGATATTCACATGTAAAAGAATGAGTTAGTTCCTTATTGTCACACCACATACAAAATTAACTCAAAAGTGATCAAATAATAATATGTTAGAGCTAAAACTATAACATTCTTATAAGAAAACAGCAGGAAATTTTCATGACATCGTATCTGGCAATGATTTCCTGAATGTGACACCAAAAGTACAGGCAAAAAGAAAAAATAGATTAAGTTTTAATCTATTAAAATTAAAATTTGGGGCGCCTGGGTGGCTTAGTCGGTTAAGCGTCCGACTTTCGCTTAGGTCATGATCTAGCGGTTCGTGGGTTCGAGCCCCGCGTCGGGCTCTGTGCTGACTGCCAGCTCAGAGCCTGGAGCCTGTTTCAGTCTGTGACTCCCTCTCTCTCTGACCCTCCCCTGCTCACGCTGACTCTCTCTCTCTCCTAGAAATAAATAAAAAATATTTTAAAAAAATAAAAATTTAAAAATAAAATTAAAATTTTGACTAAAAACTTAAAACATAGGTGCATCCCAAGGAAACAATCAACTGAGTAAAAAGACAACCTAAACAAGGAGTACAAATATTTGAAAATCATTTATGTGATAAGTTAACATCCAAAACAGATAAAGAATTCCCACAGCATGACAACAAGAACAACCCTATTTGAAAATGTATGAAGGACTTGAATAAACATTTCTCCAAGGAAGATATACACATAGCCACTGAATGCATGAGAGGATGCTCATCTCTAATCATTAGGGAAATACGTTAAAGCTATAATGAGGTATCACTTCACACCCATCAGAATGACTAGTATAAGAAAAACAACAGCAACAAAAAGTAAGTGTTGGTGAGGATGAAGAGACAATGGAACCTTTGGGCATTATTGGTTAAACTGTGAAATGATGCAGCCACTTTGAACCTATTAATTAAAATTTAAAAACAACATAACCCACCAATTCCACTTTTACCTATATATCTAATACAACTGAAAGCAGTTTACTTGAATAGGTATTTTTACACCAATGTTTATAATAGCATCATTTACATTGGTTAAGGGTAGAAGCAACTGAAATGTTGATTTTAAGAATTATTTTACAGGCGCCTAGGTGGCTCAGACAGTTAAGTGTCTGACTCTTGATTGCAGCTCAGGTGATGATCTTGAGGTTTGTGAATTCCAGCCCAACACTGGGCTCTGTGCTGAAAGTACAGAGCCTGTTTGGGATTCTTTCTCTTCCCCTCTCTCTCTGTTACTCCCCTGCTCATGTTCTTCCATTCTCTCTCCTTTCTTTCTCAATAAATAAATATAAGTAAATAAATAAGAATTACTTTAAAGCTATAGTAATCAAGAAAGTATGGTATTGCAATAGGATGGGTAAAAATGTTATTGAAACAACTAAGATTCTGGAGACAGATATATACACAGCTCGTTTTTTAAAAGATGTCAATCTAAATAATACATTTTGGGAAAGAATGACCCTTTCAATAAATGACACTGGAACAAACGAATATCCAATGAAAATTTATGTATTTAACAATTTCAACAAAAACTTGACCTTACAGCATACACAAGGTACAAAAATTAATTCTAAATGTAAGATCCTAGAGTTAGGTGTTAGAGCTAAAACTGTGAAGCTTTTAGAAGTAAAATAATCTTTAAACCAATCTTATATCTCGTTGGTTTAAAAACAGATTTCTTTTTGGGCAGAAAATATGAACAGACACTTCTCCAAAGAGGACATTCAGATGGCCAACAGACACATGAAACGATGCTCAGCATCGCTCCTCATCAGGGAAATACAAATCAAAACCACACTGAGATACCACCTCACGCCAGTCAGAGTGGCTAAAATGAGCAAATCAGACAACTGTAGATGCTGGCGAGGATGTGGAGAAACCGGCACCCTCCTACACTGTTGGTGGGAATGTAAACTGGTGCAGCCCCTCTGGAAAACAGTGTGGAGGTTCCTCAGGAAACTCACAATAGAACTCCCCTATCTCCCAGCAATAGCACTGCTAGGAATTTACCCAAGGGATACAGAAATGCTGATGCATAGGAGCACATGTACCCCAATGTTCATAGCAGCACTCTCCACAATAGCCAAAACATGGAAAGAGCCTAAGTGTCCATCAACGGATGAATGGATCAAGAAGATGTGGTTTATCTATACCATGGAATACTACATGGCAATGAGAAACAATGAAACCTGGCCACGTGTAGCAACATGGATGGACCTTGAGGGTGTTATGCTGAGCAAAATAAGTCAGGCAGAGAAGGACAAATATCATATGTGTGCACGTATAGGAGGATTAGGAGGAACTTAACAGAGGACCAAGGGGGAGAAGAAGGGCGGAAATGGTGGGGGAAAGGGAGAGAGGCAAACCATGAGAGACTCTTGAATGCTGACAAAAACTGAGGACTGGTGGATGTGGGGGGGAGGAGGGGTGGGCATGGAGGAGGACACTTGTGGGGATGAACACTGGGTGTTATGTGGAAACTAATTTGACAATAAACTATTTGTAAAAATAAATAGATTTATAAAAAAATTTTAAGTGTTTATTTAAGAACTAAATAAGAGAGAGACAGAGAGTGAGGGGGGAGGGGCAGAGAGAGAGGGAGACACAGAATCTGAAGCAGGCTCTAGGCTCTGAGCTGTCAGCACAGAGCCCAATGCGGTTCTCAAACTCACAAACCAGGAGATCATGACCTGAACAAAAGTCAGACGCTTAACAGTCAGAGCCACTCATGTGTCCCTTTCCCTTTTTTAAAGTTTATTTATTTATTTTAAGAGAGAGTTAGTGGGGGAAGGGCAGAAAGAGGGGAAGAGAGAAAGAATCCCAAGCACGCTCCAAGCTGTCAGTGTATGGAGCCCGATGAAGGGATCGAACTCAGAAACAGTTAGATCATAACCTGAGGTGAAATCCAGCATCAGATGTTTACCCAACTGGGCCACCCAGGCACATCTAATAATAGATTTCCTAGATGAGAAAAAGAAGCATGAGCTACAACAAAATAATAAATTATAAAATGAATTTTTCAACTGAAAATAATTTTACATAATTATAGTATACTTTAAGAAATTATAAATCAAGCCACTGATTAGAAAAAAGTATTTGCCAAACATAAACCTGACAAGAAATATGGTTAAAGAATATGTAAAGAGCTTTTTCAGTCTAATAATAAGATGACAATCACCCTGATAAAAAACATGAACAAATGACTGAAAATATAACTCTAGGAAAATATGTACAATGAAGAATATGCACATATACAGATGGTCAACATTATCAGTCATTAGGAAATAAAAATTCATTCATGGTAAATTACACAAGAGCAGTCACAAAATTCAAAAGACTGGCAATAGTAAATGTCTCGATTGATAGTGGTTATGAAACATAATATATTTTGAAAAAATATTTTGGCATTTTCTTATAAATTATAATATACACTTCCCCTAAATTCAGCAATCCAATTCCTTTACCTGAGGTAAATGAAAATATCTTCCCATAAAAATACTTGTATTAAAATATTCATAGCAGTTTTACTGCTAATAACTCATTTAGAAACAGTCCAAATGCCCATCAGAGGAGAATAATAAAAACAAATTTGGTAAGTCCATAACATGAAAACTGCTTTACAATAAAAAAGACTACAAACACAGGTATCAAGCTAAAAGAATCCTCAACTCATTAAACTACATGAAGGAAACAACCTCAGTAACACATAGTTTTTTATTGTTTATATGAAATTCTTGGTAAGTCAAAATTATAGAGTATAACACTGTTCTCCAGAAGCTAATAGTTGGGGAAGAGGAAGACTGTAATGAGGCACAGGGTACGATTTGGCATAGTAGTTTTGTTTTGTATGATTATAGTGGTTGCTGTGTGTCCTAACTCTGGATTGGTGAAATTATCATAAGTAAATTGTAAATAAAACTAAGTAAATACACTTTCCTAAAAAATACAGACTAATTAGAAATTTGAACAAGAAATAGTTTTTCTATAACACTGTTTTGAGGCATTGACATTCTATTACATTTTATAACTTTTCATTGCTACTACATATTTTATGCTTAAAAAATGTGTTCATAAGATTACACTGATTGTAAAAATCCTGTTCTAGTCAGTAAATATTGGAAAAAAATACTGATGGATATTGGAAAAAAATTCAGGACTCGGATAAACCTTTTTTTAAGTGCCAAGAATCTGAAATTCAAATAATGTTAGGGATTTGTTTTAGTTGTTTAAAAAAAAGAAAGAAAAATTAGTCTAAACATTTCAGTGTCAGGTTATAGAGATTTCAACTGAAAATAAAGGTAAAAAGTAAAATTATGGAATTATTAAGATACTAGTTTAAGAACTAATATCTGTATTATCATAAAGTTTAAAGAACAAGTATTAAACCACTGATTTTCATACTGCATATTGACCCCAAACACTAAAGTATTCTATTCATGATATTTTAAAAATTCAAATGACTTTTTAAGACCTGTAGGTTTTCCTAATGCTCTCACCATAGTACATCGTTAGTTATAAAATATGGTATCACATATTTGAATAACTGAGATACATTTGACTAAGAGGTATTTGATTTTGATACTACAGTTTCTAAAAAAGCTGTAAACATTTTTGAAAATGCCACCTTTCCTAAGATTAAACATGTTGTGAGATGCTGTAATGAGGATTTTAATATTGCCTGCAGTAGATGTTTCATCATTGATCTGGGCAAAATCAGACCATGGTAATAATATCATGGCTTGAATAAATGGAAGAGTCACCAACCAGGTAAGTCCCCTTTGTACTGTGTCCAAATTTTTCATTCATTCCTAATATTTACTGGTATTTTTTGAAGGAAAGATTCATTAGCATTTATATTGCTGTGACATTACCAACATTTAAAATGATTATCTGGACCTTTTAGTAAAAAGAACTATGCAATGTAAGCAGGTTGGGTAACACGTATGCTGTTCAAGGAAAAAAAAATCACTAACACAGTAAAAGATAAGAGGTGTGGCTAGAATTTAATTAATTAAGAAAAAAAGATGAATTTAGTTTAAAAAAACTTAAATTTACAATTTTGCTGGTTTCTTCATTTTCTACTATTGTGAGGAAGGCTATGTGAACTGTCATATCAAGTGGGAATTATTCAAAATTTGGTAAGATACCCAAAAGCAAAAATGAACTATTGAGACTTCATCAAGATAAAAAGTTTCTGCACAGTAAACAATCAATAAAACTAAAAGTCAGCCAAGGGAAAAGGAGAAGATATTTGCAAATGACATATGTGATAAAGGTTTAAAATCCGAAACTTTTATAAAGAACTTATCAAACACCCAAAAAACAAAACAAAAACCCAATTAAGAAATGGACAGAAGACATGAATAGACATTTTTCCAAAGAAGACATACAAATGGCTAATAGACACATGAAAAGCCTCAGCATCACTCGTCATCAGGGAAATATAAGTCAAAACCACAGTAAGATACCACTTCCCTGCTGTCAGAATGGCTAAAATTAACAACACAGGATACAATAGATGCTGGTGAAGATGCAGAGAAAGGGGAACCCCTTACAATGTTTGTGGAAATGCAAGCTGGTGCAGCCATTGTGGAAAACAGCATGGAGGTTCCTTAAAATGTTAAGAATAGGACTACCTTACAAGCCAGCAACTGCATTACTAGGAATTTATCTAAAGGATACAAACATACTGATTCTAAGGGGCATGTACACCTCAATGTTCATGCAGCATTATTAACAATAGCCAAATTATGGAAAAACTCAAATGTTCATTGACAGATGAATGGAGAAAGAAAATATGTACACACACACACACACACACACACACACACACACTCACATTCAGAGGAATATTATTCAGCCATCAAAAAAGAATGAAATCTTGCTATTTGCAATGGCATGAATGGAGCTAGAGTGTATTGTGCTAAGCAAGATATGTCAGAGAAAGACAAATACCATATTATTCCACTCATCTGTGGAAATTAAGAAACAAAACAGATGAAAATGGGGGAAGGAAAAAAGAAAAGGGTATTGCAAACCATAAGAGACTCAAATTTAGAGAACAAACTGAGGGTTGCTGGAGGGGAGGTGGGTGAGAGGATGGGCTATATGAGTGATGGGTATTAAGGATGGCACGTGTGATGAGCACTAGGTGTTATATGTAAGTGCTGATTCATTGAATTCTACTCCTGAAACCAATATTACACTATATGTTAATGAACTATACTTTAAATTAAAATGTGAAATCCTTTTTTAAAAATAAAAAGTAAAAGAAAATTAAATAAAAAAAGTTACGATCCCAATCAATATTAAACAAATCATAGGTATGGAAAATTTTAAAAAATTCAAACTTGGCCAACAACTGAAGAACCTTTAAAGCTCTTGAAGTAAAAAGATAAGCAAATAAAAAATATGCCACAAGGCAGCAGAAGTACTACCAATTATAAGAGAAATGAGTGCAGCAGAGGTGCATAGGAAGAGAGTAATACCCCTGAGGATGGGTTAGGGAAGGGATGGGCAGAAAAATTTAGAGAAAACATTATAGATATAAACCATCTGAATCTGGCATAAAAGAAAGTGCTACATACATGGTGTGACAGGGAAGAAGGATTAATTAACGAGAATTTTGTATAGGCTGGCACCAAGACAGAAGGGCACTTGGGGTGTGAACGCAAGGAACCCAGAAATTTTCCCCTTCATTTTTTTTCATTTAGAAACTCTTCAACTTTATAATAAAGCCCATTTAAAACTTATCTATTACTACAGTTGGCATATTATTTATAACATTTTAATCATTTGTAGTTATTCGGAAAAACAGTAAAATAGTAGTTAAGGCAAATTAAAGATTTACAGAAAAGAGAAAAAAATATCACCTATTTTAACTCCACCAAAAGCTACTATTACAACTGATTTATTTTCTTTTTTACTTTATCCTATGCATTTGTTTATACAGGTGTAATTTGTATGCTTTACTTTTTCTTTGTTAACATATCATATGTATTTTTCCATGAAGAACTTGAAATAACAAGAAATATTAGTCAAAATGAAATGACAGTACTTCCCACTTCCTCCTACCTTTAGAATTCAACAACAAAGCTTATTTTCCCAGACAAAAAGGAAGAAACAAAAATGCAAAAGAGGTGTTTGGGCCTTGAATTTGTCAGTTTTGTAGTTTTAATGCACCGCTATCTTTTGCCTGTGCATGGACTGAGCCATTTTAACATGAATATATATTTTAAAAAATTATTATAATACTTTAGTAATAAAAGTGTAGTTTTAAATTTTTACCCACAGCATAATTTCTTTCAGGAGAGTTGTGTAGGAATAAAACCAATCCTATTTCACCACAAACAGATCATCATATTAGCAGAGGCTTCATCGTGTTAATCAAGAATTTTTAATAACTACACAATTGTTTTTAGACTATATTATAAGAACCATACTATAAAACCATAAAAAGTATAGCATAGTATTAAGAGCTCAGAAGTGAGCAACTTTGAAGCCTAATTATTAATACCTCCCAGGAACCATTATCTTGGCATTGAACTGTCATCCTGGAGGACTAAACAGGAACTCATTGACCATAAAGTGTTAAGTATAGATTCCCTATGAAGAAGCTGAGGCCTGAAAGCAGGATTTGTTCTAAAATTTATTTATTCTAAAATAAATTTTCTTTATAACTCACTCAGTTATGTTTCTATTCCACCAAAGGCAGTGGTAGAGTTTCAGTGAGTTTACTGTGGGAGCAACTGTTCTGGGGAGGAGAGTGGGGATGCAGAGGAAGCAGCAAAACATAGTCATGGATAGTAGCTTAGACTTTTTAATAATACATTAAACAAAATGTATTCATTCTTCCAAACCCAATAATCACCATATTTATAGCAGTAATGTTAAGTGATTTTTATTTCATCACACTTTTGAACAATTAATATTGGCTGCTGGGAACATTATGGTAAAGGAGGATTCTGAAGAAGTTCCATGAATGCTTAGCCAAACTGGTACTAAGCAGAGGAGGAAATGATATATTTCTTACATCTAGCTTAGATGCAATTTTAAGATGATAAAAATAACTGTTTTTAATATTGACATGTACAATAAGTCGGTGAATTGTGTTGATGCCTAATGTCTTAGTCACTGACAAAAGTACTCATGGTATATGTACTACAGTTATTTAGGTCATACATATGTATATTAAATGCCACTTCATGAGGACACCAATTAAAGTGTGGGTTTTAAATGCTTAAGAGACATGAGTGAGATGAATTAAGCCTGATTTTTCTGAAACAAAACACCATAGGAAACAGAGCTGAGAGTTGACTACAAACTTAGGATAGCATCATGGAAGACAGTAGCAGTGGGGAGAAATACTTAGATTTACCAGTTAGTCTTTAAAATTTCCCTATATGTTCAGTTTAACTTACACTTAAAGCTCAAGAATAGGATGGAAAGCATATTCAAATATAATTTGCCAGGTTCTCAGAAGTCCTTAAAACGGAACGATTTCTTTTCATATTTTAATAACTGGTTAGGTAGTCATTTGAACATGATGTAAATATTATGGGAAGGAAAGAGTTTGGAAAACTATTTGTGAATTGGTATTATAAATAACATGTTCAGTTTTGAAGAAGTTATATAGCTAACTAGCTACTTCCTCGATATAAGTAAGAGCCTTACATCATTTTTATATAAAGAAGATAAAAAATAATGAGTCAACTATAATTTGTGAAAGGTGCTTTCTATTTCTGATAATGTATTTTTCCTAAATTAGTCATACTAATTACTTTCATTCCCTTAGGTTTATATCTCGATTTGTCTTTATTTTATATCTAAAATAGAAAGATTTCCTCTTAAATCATAATAAAAAAAACTTATCAGGCATGCCTGGTGGCTCAGTCAGTTCATGTTTCAACTCGTGATTTCAGCTCAGGTCATGATCTCACATTGTGAGATCAAGTCCTACGTTGGGCTCCATGCTGGGCTTGGAGCCTGCTTAAGATTCTCTCTCTCCCTTTCTCTCTGCCCCTACCCCACTCACACATGTAAACTCTCTCTCAAAAAAAAAAAAAAAGAAAGAAAGAAAGAAAGAAAGGGAAAAAAGAAAAACATATTGTAAAACCTCATTTTGTTTTTTTATTGTAGATTAATATTTTATTTTATTTTATTTTTATTTTATTATTTTTTTTTTTTACAAATAGTTTATTGTCAAATTAGTTTCCACATAACACCCAGTGCTCATCCCCACAAGTGCCCTCCTCCATGCCCACCCCTCCTCCCCCCACATCCACCAGTCCTCAGTTTTTGTCAGCTTAACAGAGGACCAAGGGGGAGAAGAAGGGCGGAAATGGTGGGGGAAAGGGGGAGAGGCAAACCATGAGAGACTCTTGAATGCTGATAAAACCTCATTTTGAAAGAAAGAAACAAAAGTCACTATGGTAGCTGAACAGACTGTTCTAATAAGATTTCCTTAGTTCTAATACTTATTTCTAAGCATTTTACAACTATTCTTCTAACATCTTTTCAAATTTAATTTTTAAAGCACAGCTCCTGAAGAATAATATATCCAAACTAAATCTTTACATAATGGCCGATTTCTTTAATATATTCTATTTGATACAGATTCCAACAAGCTACCTTCATTTCTTTTGGATCCTACTTCATACTAGGTGTCAACCACTGCAGTGTGCTGGTAGTTTTAATGGTGTCCCTAATCTATTCCATGTTTTCCAGAGATTCCTAAAATGTTTCCCCATGTGAACATGAAGATTAGTATAATATTAGTATTTTTGTTTTATTTCCTCAAGATGAAATAAAAGCTCTGTACCTTGCAGCTGGCTAAGCCTCCTAGATAAATGACTCTTTCTTGCCTGCCAACCTGTACATACTCATTAAGCTTAGAATGTGGGGCCAATTTAGCCCATACAAAAGAAAAAAGGTTAGTGAAGAAGAAAAAAAAGAGAAAAGTATGTCATGGATAGGGTACAAAAAATGCTGTCTTTGGCAGGCAAAGGAGTAAATGGAGCTCAGCTGCTAGAACAAAAGGTATCATTCAAAGTAAAATTACTGTATCTTAACCCCAGACGCACTTTGATGAGGACTTTTGCTCCCTAAACTAAGAGGGAAAGCAAGTATTGAGAAGCAGTTACTCATGCTCAAACTAACAAATGGTATGCATGAGCATACACTTTATCATATGAAAATGTTTCTTTAATAAATTAATTACCAGGAGAAAATGAGGAAGTGGCATCAATTCCATAGAGTATTTTGAATTTTTTGTTGTTAGTTTTGTTAATAAAAACATGCTTCTGATAATCTGAGAAGAGGGGAAAACACATAAAAGTGGAAGCTAGTGTTTATTTTATTTAAGGTTATAGGTTTCTTTTTCCACAAGTATGTGAGATAGTACAAATAAGAAATGACCAGGGGCCCCTGGCAGTCCTTGCCAGTTTTAAAGTCACTGATGCATAAGAAATCTTCTAGAAGTGTATTTTTCTGAGTGATGTATATTATCTTCCAATCTGGCAAAATACAACATAAAAGGAGAGAAAGCGAGAGAGATGATTAATTGTCATTTAAGGGAAATATAAAAATAATACATTTCCAAAAGAAGTCATTCTTCTTTGGGGTACTTGTATAGTCATTGATTCTGGAATAATAATTAAATAAATAGCAAAAATCTAATTGTGCTTTATTTTAAAGTTGACAATACAGGAAAAGAGGGAGTGGTAAATTATGCTTCTCATGTCTTCTTATTCCATCCACTTAAAATAGTTAATAGAAATATTTGTTTTACAGAAACCTTAGAAGTCACTAAAACTCTCTTCCGAAAGATGGTGGAGACTGGATAAGCTATTGTTCTGAAAGGGAGCATCTGGGTTAATGTAAGTTGTGCATGATAACTAGCTGAATGATAAGCTTTTACTAACAATCACTACCTAGTGTCCCCAAAGGTCTGAGAAATTAAACTAATGACCACATAAAGTGTACTTAGGTAACCAATGTTTATTTGGGGAGATTACTTCCACACCTAAAAGAGGGGGCTCCTCTTTGAAACATTTCAAAACTTATGGCTTATTCTTGATGCCTACATACATACACATGGAAGAGTCAAGAGAATGCCCAGGTGAGAAAATATTTTGTCAGCTTTACCTGGCAGAAAATCAGGAAAACAAAATTTGAAGTGTGAGTTTCAGGATTATATAATTTATATTACTTAACAAGCAAAGGCTTGAGTGATTTATTGTCCAAAAGGACATCATACTGACTACATTCATTCACCAATTCTCATTCAGTCTTTATTGAAATCAGAATACATTTAAGGTCTATCTTAAATTTCTTTTCTTCATGATTTCTAAAGTTTACTTATTTTGAGAGAGAGAGAGAGAGAGAGAGAGCATGTGTGAGTGGGGGAGGGGCAGAGAGAGAGGGAGAGAGAATCTCAGGCAGGCTCCACACTCAGTGCAGAGCCCGACATGCAGCATGATCTCACAAATGTGAGAGCCTGATCTGAGCTGAAACCAAGAGTCAGTTAACTGACTGAGCCACCCAGGTGCCCCATATCTTAAATGTCTATCTTAACATTTATCGGTATACTTCTACTGCTTTAGGGCAACCCACAGCATTCATTAACTATGTTTTATAAACTATTTCCAGTGATGGATTTCTAAGTTATCTTCAGAACCTCACTTCTACAAAGTAAACACCATTATGTAAACTTTTTCCATTTCAAGTCAATTTTTGAAATTGTTCTGTGACTTAACTTCCTTTCTGTTAACAGTGTAACAGTCCACACGTTCAGTCTTTCCCGACTCTGTAAGAGCAACTAGTTGGCTTCCCATTGTTGAGGGAATCCTAATGGGAAACAAACCAATTTGAAAAAAAAAAAAACCAGCTAAAATCCACACAAGCCACCTAGAAAAATCAATATAATTCTTCATTCTTAACTACTCTGGCAAGATCCCATATTCTTAATGGTCCAGCAAGAATCACCACACTTCAGGGAAACACATATTAATGAAGGAGAAAGATTGCAAATAAGAAAAAAAGCCCTTGATGGTTGATGAAACAAGAAACCTTTAAGAAGAGAATTTTAAAAACACTGTGATACATAACTTCAGTGTAATTTTGAGAAGATGAAAAGGATGCTAGAAGAAACGTCTATTTAAAGAATAAGAAACAGACTTTGGAAATTAGAAGTATAATTGTTAAAATAAAGTCAATAAAAATCTGACACAAGTTAAAAACATTTAAGAATACAAATGAAATAGATTAACAGCAATAGAAATTTATTAATTATTTATGGAAAATACAGATTTTAAGTGCTATATCAGCAATTTTAGTTTCCAATTAATAGAAAATGCAAAGCCAGAAAATGAAAGGTTACATGTTTTGCAATAAAAATAGAATATATTGTTTTAGAATGAATAAAATATATAAACTTTATATTGGTCTACAAGATCTAGGTGAGGATTAAGGAGGAAGTCACATCCTCAGATACTTTAAATACTTTAATACTTTAAACATTCAAAATCAAAAGGAATATTCACAGGTATTTAAAAGCTTAAAGAACTGTTGTACAAAGAGTGGTTTTCTGTGTGGCCACATCAGAAAATAATACCCATTATGATAAAATTGCAGTGATGCAAACTTAGTTTCCCTTGTTTCCCACTATACATAGAAAGAAAGAAAGAAGAAAGTCAAAAACTTAAGTCTGATGGCTGCTGAGTGTGATAAAATAGTTAAGGGAAATAAACAAAGAATGGGAAGTAGCTCTGATAGAGTGGGCATCAAAATACGATGTCTTTAATACTCAGTCCATTTAAGCACTGTCTGTGCTGATATTCATACTTGACAGTATGTTAAGTATTAGTATGTATGCTGTTAAAATATGATGTAGTTTATGAAAAAAACATTATGGAAAGTTTTTTTAAAAATTGCAAATATTTTGCATTGATCAATATTTGCCAAGTACAGAAATAACAAAGAATAATCATCACTGTGATAAGAAATTTCAGTTTGGGGGTCCATATGTATTCTAGATAAAAATTAATGGAAATAGTATGACTTTAGAGAACACATAAGCAACTTTTACTTGTTTTTTTCTTCTATCCTTTTGTAGCATTTTGATCCAAGATAAAGAAAACAAAATCTATGATTTCTTTTAGCAGACTTATTTTTCATACTCCAGATTGTTTAATCTGTTAGAAAAGCAAGAGAAGGTTTCAGCAAAAATCATAACAGATGTGATTTCACCATGAGAAAATAAATATTAAATGTAAGATGTGATATATGTTGGGAAGAAAATAATTAAACCAATGAAAAGAAAATCATCTCCATATACGATAACTTAAACTAAATTCTATGAATATCAACTGGAGTCAAAAAGAAAGTATCTTACCTTAGCTGTTGCCTGGTACTACCTGAATCAATTGCTCAAAATCAAAATTAAAGGAGCAAAACTAGAAAGATAAAGGCTGGATTTTCTCCTTCTTTCACCAAATTATGGTCATAAATATTACATCAACTGAGAGGAATTTATAGTTTCTCAATGAAGCCTTAAGCAACTGCATATGGCTCTCAGTCCATGAATGTCTCCCAATGGTCTTAAAATAACCTCAAAGAACTTAAAATTTTTTGTGAACAAAATTATTATCTATTAATCAAGTTCCAACTTTTAAAGGAAGAACTCATCATTGTCACTTATTTCCTTTTTGAATATTAGGGAGAAAAGAATAAAAGGAGTTTGACACAGGAATTCTATAGATAGCTTTCTCTGTTTCAACTGTTTGAGTGGGCATTTTTATTAAATGATTTCTTTTTTCTGTTTTTTTTTTTTTAATATGACAAACATTCTAGCTACACTTGCTGAGAAATTGGACACCTCGCTATGGTTAACTAAAAATGAAAAAAAGATCAGAAAGTTTCTGATGATGTAGCAGATTTGCTTATTACTTTCAGCTAATTCAATCCATCTGGGGTAAAAATATACCAATGTGAATTTGCATAGCCAGTAAGTTTCCTGTTTTATATGTTGTTACAAAACAATGTTCCAGCATGCTGGTCTTCTGTGTGAAAAGGAATCATCTTTTCTGCCTACAGCAAATATAATCTCACAGAGCATCTTTCAAGTAAACCAAACTATTCAGATACGAAGCCTTTTTTTGGATTCTAAGTCTCATTTCATTTGTTTTGAGTTCAAAGAATCTGAAGGAGTCTTTGTTTTCATGAATGGCTAGAGTTAATGTATTTATGTTCTGTCTTCCTTACATGAATCATCTTTGAAGCAATGTTGATTTAAACATCAGGGTTTTTTTTTTCCTTTTATTTTTCATCAACCATTTAAATATTATCTATCCTCTGCAGTTTTCCTTATCCCTTGCAGAGCTAGTTCATAGTGTTTTGTTTTTTTTTTTTGCTGAAACTGTTCTTTATGCCATCAGGAATAATAAGTATGCATAAATCATGTGCCATTCTTCGAGGTTTTGAAATTACTTCTGCCTTGAAGGAGTTTATGATTTCCTTGCAGAGAAGGGACAGACACCAGATGAAAAACATAAGGTAGCAAAGTCTATGAAGACTGTGGAAGTTATGCCCAAAGACTGAGGCATTCAGGGAGGTTTCCACTGAAGGACAGTATTCAAAGTATTTCTTGAAATTGGACCAGGACAGTAAGAAGGGCTCAAAAAATCTTTAAGATGAAGATTTGCATGCTATGCTGATGAAACCACCTAAAACAGAGGTTTTATGAAGGATTACAGAGAAGTAGACTTGAGTGTTAAATGATGTTGAAACAAATGAGACTTTGCTGGGGAAAAGCCAAGAACTACAAACATGTATATTTCATGTTTTTTAAGAATACTTTCTCCTTTGTCCTGCTTGGTGAGCATCAAATGATGCTATTCAAGAAATAGGCAAGCATTTATGTCTTATGTGTTCAATATTTTTATGCTTATTGAATAAGCTCTTAAT
Source organism: Proteles cristata cristata (assembly GCA_017311185.1). Lineage (NCBI taxonomy): Eukaryota > Metazoa > Chordata > Mammalia > Carnivora > Hyaenidae > Proteles > Proteles cristata. The sequence continues at coordinate 150,551 of JAESUZ010003279.1, read as the reverse complement.
TTTATAATAATTGATTTTCTGAGGGATATTTTAATATTTTACATACAATTTTAATAAAATGTTTCTTTACTGAAAAAAATCATTCGTATTTATTATTTACTATAAACTATAAAACTTTTCTGGTTTGTTTTGGATGAAAAGAAATACCCACTTTTTGTTTTGTTTTTGTCTTACTTTTCAGTTTAAAATGGAACACACTTTCATATTTTAATGTTATTATGCAGAAAGTTGTAAAATGTCTAATAGTTCCTCTTAATTTTAAATATAATCATGGGAAATTATTTTCAAAGTCTTAAATATTTCAAGACTTAAACACATATCAAAAAGTCAGAAATGAGAGGCTTAAAATTAAGAGTCACTAGGCATATATGTCTAGTTTTTAGACCTTTTAAGTAACACTCTTCCTAAGTAAGTTACCATAAGATCTACTTATTAATAATAATAGCTTTGTTGGTTGATACCTGATACATGGAAATTTCAAAAGATGGAACAGTAATGTCAAAAATAAACAAACAAAACCCAATAATGACAAAGAATAGCTACCTAACAATTTGAAACCAAGAAGACTGCAGTAGTTTCAGGGAAAAGAAAAATATGTAATGAAACATCTTGCCAAATAATTTGAGTTCAAAAGATTCTGCCAGTTAAAATATCTTCCTACAGGGGCGCCTGGGCGGCTTAGTCGGTTAAGCGTCCGACTTTCGCTTGGGTCATGATCTCGCGGTTCGTGGGTTCGAGCCCCGCGTCGGGCTCTGTGCTGACTGCCAGCTCAGAGCCTGGAGCCTGTTTCAGTCTGTGACTCCCTCTCTCTCTGACCCTCCCCTGCTCACGCTGTCTCTCTCTCTCTCTCCTAGAATTAAATAAAACATTAAAAAAAAAAATTAAAAACAAAAAAATAAATAAATAAAATATCTTCCTACATGAGCAAACTGAAATGCTTACAGTTCTGAGTCGTATATTCAAATTTACATTTAAAATGATAAAAATTGTTATGATAATGATAATGGTGTTGTAGGTAGTAAGGATCTGACATTCATGGAGTTTTTGAAAATCTTATTGATTTATAGAAGGAATGATTTTAAATGTCCTAATCAGAAAAAGAGTATCAGGTAGGTGACAGGAGGAAAGTAACAATTATTGACTACCAATATATACCATATTCATTATACAGATTATTTAATTCAGTTCACCCAACAACAATATACAGTCACTGAGGCAACTTCAATCAGGGTATTTGCCTAAATTCACACATCTGGTTAAGAGAGCAAATAAGGAGTCAAAATCCTCTGCCTGACCTTAATATTCATATTGATTTTACTCACATAAAACACTTCTATACAGAGGCCATCTCTCAGATGTTACTCTAGTTTGTGGACAAAGTGGGCTTTGAAATGACTTAAACACAGTAATAGTAATAATAAAGTTATTCTGTAAAATTATAGAAAGAGCGAGGCAAAGATTGAAATTTCCATAACAAATACCGTTTTTTCCTTCTCACGTACGAAAATAATCCTAATTTCATCAAGGAGAATAAACCTGCATTTTACAATTCCCCTTGCAGATTATTAATACTCACATTACACAATTCTAGTTAGTGAGATATAAGTGGAAGTTGTTGACACCACCTCTGATGAAATCCCCTTAAAGAATATATGAGTGACAGAATGCAGGATGGTAAATCCACAGTGTGTAGCATTTCTTCTCTGCCCTTCAAGTCAGTAAAACTGCCTTAATGCCCAAAAGTGGGAAACATTCTTGGAACTATGAGTCAATTTTTCACAAGTTAGGGAAAAGTGATTAAAACTTCAAAGGATCCTAGATTTCTGATGGTATTACGGAGTCTTCACCGGTTCCAGCTACATTTTTCCCATTACGTATGACAAAGAAAAAAAATACATTAAATGTTCAAGCCAATATTTTTTTCAGATTTTACAACTTATACCCTAAAACAAAACCCTAAATTACCAATCTATAATAAATCTACATGCCAGTCAACATGAAATACTATCTCTTATCATTATGTCTATGTGATATAAATATCCAAACAAAAGTTTAGGGAGAAAAAAAGGCCATTCAAAGGAGTGCCTAGGTGGCTCAGTCAGTTAAGCATCCAACTTTGGGTCAGGTCATGATCTAATGGTTCAAGGGTTCGGGCTTCACACTGGACTCTGTACTGACAGCTCAGAGCCTAGAGACTGTGTCAAATTCTGGGTCTCCCTCTCTCTCTGCTCCCCCCCCCCACTTGTGCTCTGTCTCTGTCTGTGTGTGTTTCTCTCTCTCTCTCAAAAATAATAAACATTTTTTAAAAAGCCATTCAAGGGGCGCCTGGGTGGCTTAGTCGGTTAAGCGTCCGACTTTCGCTTGGGTCATGATCTCGCGGTTCGTGGGTTCGGCCCCGTGTCGGGCTCTGTGCTGACTGCCAGCTCGAGCCTGGAGCCTGTTTCAGTCTGTGACTCCCTCTCTCTCTGACCCTCCCCTGCTCACGCTCTCTCTCTCTCTCTCTCTCTCCTAGAAATAAATAAAACATTAAAAAAATAAAAAGAAATGCTAAAATAAATAAATAAATAAATAAATAAATAAATAAAAAGCCATTCAAGCAATGTTGTTTTTCCTCATTTTAATTTTTTAAAGACATACACCAAGACTAGATATTTATCATGTAATTAATCCTTGCTTCAGAATGAAACTAACAATGCTAAAAGAAAAAAAAAATGTCATTTATAAAAAGTTTACTTAACTTTTAACAATCAGAAAAATTACAGGAATAAAACATATTTGGGTCCTAAATGATCTAATTTATTCTATCACCCTACAATGTCTATGAATCAGGTACAACTGGTTATAGACACTATAAAAGTAAAATGTTATGGTATCTCAACTTCCTGTAATAAAATTTTATGGGAAATAAGAGTAAACAATCTATGAAATTCCATGACAATATATTACCATATAAATAGGAATATCATTAGTAAAATAGTATACAGGTACCATTTATTTAGCATTACATTTTTTACAGTGTTGGCAGCATTTCTAATTTACATCCTCAATGATCAGTTACTAATTTTATAGCTACAGAGGTATTTTGGTCAATTCTTTTTTTTCTTATACCTATTGTAGTTTTTGTTATGTGAATATTGTTTTACATTTTTAAATTTCAATATTGTTAAGACACAATATTATATTAGTTTCAGGTGTACAACAGAGTGATTCAACAGTTCTATACATTCTTCAGAGGTCATTATAATAAATGTACATTTTAAACTCCGTCACCTATTTCACCCACCCACCCACCCCACCTACCTCCTCCCTGGTAACCAGTTTCTTCTCCATAGGTAAGAGTCTATTTCTTCGTTTGTCTTTTTTTTTTTTTCCTTTGCTCATTTGTTTTTTTCATAAATTCCACATATGAGTGAAATCATATGGTATGTTTCTTTCTCTGACTGACTTATTTCATTAGCATTACATCTCTAGCTCCATCCATATTGTTGCAAACAGCAGTATTTTACTTTTTATGACTGAGTAATATTGTAATATATATATGCCACTCCTTCTTTATCCATTCATCTATCTATGGACAAGGGTTGCTTCCGTAATTTGGCTATTGTAAGTAATGCTGCAATAAACATTGGAGTGCACATATCCTTTTGAATCAGTGTGTTTGTATTTTGGGGGTAAATACCCAATAGTGCAAGTATTGGATCTTTGGGTATTCTATTTCTAATTTCTTCAGGAACCTCCATTATGTTTTCCAGAGTAGCTGCAACAGTGTGCATTCTTACCAACAATACACCAGAGTACCTTTTTATCCACATTCTTACCAATACCTGTTGTTTTTGTGTGGTTTATTTTAGCCATACTGACATGTGAGGTGATCTCTCAATGTAGTTTTTATTTGCATTTGCCTGATGATGAGTGATGCTGAGTATCCTTTTTATAAGTTTTATTTAGAAAGAGAAAGAGAAGAAGGGGCAGAGAGAGAGGGGGAGAGGGCAGGCTTGGTGCTGTCAGCATGCAGCCCTACATGGGGCTCGATCTCACAAACCATGAAATCATGACCTGAGCTGAAATCAAGAGCTGGATGCTTAATGAACTGAGCCTCCATGTGCCCCTGAGTATCTTTTTCATGCGTCTATTGGTCATCTGGATGTCTTATTTGGAGAAATGTCTGCTTACGTGTCTTCTGCCCATTTTTTATGGGTTATTTGATTTTGGGGTATTGAGTTGTATCAGTTCTTTATATGTTTTCAATACTATCAAATACATCATCTGCAAATATCTCTTCCCATTCAGCGGATTGCCTTTTAGTTTTGTTGACTGTTTCCTTGCTGTGCAGAAACTTTTTATTTTGATGGAGTCCCAACAGTTGATTTTTTGTTTTTATTTCCCTTGCTTCAGGAGACACATCTAGAAAAATGTTACTACTGCCAACAAAGTCAGAGAAATTACTGCCTACACGCTCTTCTAGGATTTTTATGGTTTCAGGTCTTATATTTATCTTTAACCTATTTTGAGTTTATGGTCCAGTTTCATTCTTTTGCATATAGCTGACCAGTTTTCCTAATACCATATGTTGAAGAAACTGTCATTTTACCATTGGATATTCTTTCCTGCTTTGTCAAAGATGAACTCATCTTTGAAAATAGGTTTATTTTGGGGTTTTCTATTCTGTTCCATTGACTATGTGACTATTTCCGGTCAGTTCCACGGTGTTTTGATCATTATAACTCTGTAACGTACTTGAAGTCTGGAACTGTGATACCTCCAGTTTTTTCTTTCTTTTTCAATATTGTCTTGGCTATTCAGGGTCTTTTGTGGTTAGATACGAATTTTGGAATTCTTTATTCTAGTTCTGTAAAAAATCCTTTTGGTACTTTGATAAAGAATACATTCAATGTGTAGACTGCTTTGGGTAGTATAGACATTTTAATAATATTTATCCTTCCAATCTATGAGCATGGAATGTCTTTTTATTTATTTGTGTCTTCTTCAATTTCTTTCATCAATGGTTTATAGTTTTCAGATGACAGTTCTTTCACCTCTTTATTGATTCTTGTGATAAATATGTTAGCTCTATTTCTATAATTTTAAAGTATATTACATATAATTTTAATATTTAAGTGTGCCGGCAATATAATTTAAATGATTACAATATCTTACACTTAAAATGTGCTTTTAAAATAAACACATATTGCCTAGTTAATCAAAATTTGAATATATAAACTAAAATTACACATGTTAGGTCTTTTTAATTTTTTGAGGTATGTGACAAAACATAGGATTTAATATTATCATAGTAAAATATTTTGTTTTTCATTTTTAAAATATAAAAATTTCAAAATATTTTCTTGACTGGTTCAGTTACTTAAAATGATTGTAATTAATATTCTTCAGGAATGTAATCCCATTAAACTTCCAAAAACAGTCAGGAAAAACATACTTTAGAATTACGTTTTCACTGAACAGATCTGACTTTAAACAAAGGAATATATTTATAGTCTGTCATTCACCTTTAAAAGAAAAAATTGAGTGCATAATTTCTTTGTGTGTGTTGACAAAAACTGCATACATTTATTAACTAGATGTTAATCAGAACAGACTGAAAAGACTAATTTATTATCAAAGTCCTCTTTCCTAAGGATTATACCTAAACACTAAAGGAGTACTTTGACAGAGAAATGAAATGCCATGCCATTGAGTGGAGGAAAGAACTAAAAGGGAGACCCATACTCTAACTTTGCTAAACTCATATATAGTGTCAGGCCACCAAAACTTTAAACATAGATAAAAAGAATATTGTTCAAAGGTATTCATCTTTTAATCATCCTTACAAAACCTAGTTAAAGTAGCCCAACATGTCTTTTCCTCCGGTTTTACACTCATTTCCTTGGTGAAGTACCAGGTAGTTAGCTGGATGCCACTGATTATGTATGTTAAATATTTTCCTTTCTTCTCTTATTTGTTACTTTAAATGCATCCAGATGATTAAACTTAACATTGTAGTTAAACAAAGTAAAATATTTTTTGTAGAATTAATTTTTTTCTTTAATTTACATATAGATACATAGGAATTACATATTGTTTCTTATATTTACTTATATAATACTTGCCTATATGAGGCAAAAATTACTATAGATATAGATATAGTTGTTTGTGAATATGTATGTATGTTTGTGTTTCTTTTTACCATGGCTCAAACTTTTCAAATCTTGTTTACAAAATATATAAGATTTGAAAATATTAATTTAATATTAATTTATATTTTAATTTTCTTATACTTGCCCTTAATCCACATAGAACTCTAATGAATTTGTGTTAGTGATTTTAAAACCTAGTAATATTCAAACACAGTTGGATAAATTTGACATCCTATTCTCATGAAAGAACTGTATTTTATAACAATATTAAATTTGAGTGAATTTGCTAAAACATAAAAAGCCACTCATAGAATAATTGTCAAGATCAGCTTTAGGGAGATGTCTCCTATTATAGTCATTTGAACTAGCAAAGGAAAAAAAGAAAAACTTCCTAAGTGATATTTCAAATTCTGTCTTTTGTTAACTGGGTAGGGTCAGGTAACCGGAGGGGGAGCAAACAACACTGAAATGTTTTAACAAGTGCACTTACATCACTTCACATACATACATTAACTCTCTCTAGAAAAGAAGGAATATATCTCATTAAATCTACACTTGCATTCTCTCTGCTAATACTTTTAGCTAGCCATTTGATTAGGGTTGATGAGTTCAGTATTCTAAGAGGAACAGTGGTTTTCTTTCAGCACTGATGTTTATTATATTCTTTCTGGACGACAACTCCATAAGTTTGATGTATCATATTAATTTGTTTTGTAGGAGTTGATCAATTAACTTGAGAAAACTCTATGTAGTGTTGATTCAATCATATAACAAGCATAATTTAATATAAATGGTGCATAAGACATTGATTTTGCCCAACTGCTCTGTAGAATTAGTGTCACTAAAGAAAGCAGCCAAGCTGAACTAACAATATTAAGCATTTGTGCAATTTATCTCTTGCTATAATGAACAGTAAATGATATAATGACCAACAAGATTAATGATAAAACAAACATGCTAGTTAGATTCACGCTATAGAAGACCAATTCACGATGTTACGTGGTAATCAATAATTTGAAGATTAATTTATTCAATAGGAGTGTAAAAAAACAAGCAACAGCGGAAATGGAAACCTTTCCTGGAACATGTTCAGTGCTAAAACCATTTAAAAATATATTTAAGATTGAATATGCTATAATCTACCTGTTTATGATAAATTTATTTTCCAGATTTTAACATAAAAGTATATACTGTGCCAAGTAATTTACTTAAGTGAACCTCAACTCATGAACCCCCAAATGGTTAGGGATGCCTCCTTTCTGATCCTGCTAGATTGGAGAGGATATTTATCAACAGTTGTCATACACAACCAATATCCTTTCCTTGCAGTAGATCTGCTAAATATAATTAACTAAAGAAAGCAACGTGTATCCAAAGTAGTTCAAAGCCTCACAAGAAGTGGAAATGTTCCCTTTTACTCCATGTCTTCCATGCAATGAATTGGCTATAAGTTAATACTCTGCAGCTCTTTACTCAGTGTATCTGTTCGTGACTTGAACTATAGCCAATAGTTACTTCCTCTCAAAAAGAGAGTTATAAGTATTATTCCCAAGGTCAACTCCACTATAAAAACAAAGAATTTGTATCTTGGTTCTGTTTTCATTCAAATAAACTATATAAACTAATTTTATGTGAATAAATTCCCATAGGAGCAAACATTCATCATTAGTATCTATGCTATTATTATGCAAGAACATCATCTCCTGACACAAAAGGATTAGGACAGTGTTGGTGGTTAAAAGAACAAATGACAAATACTTTAGCATGTGATTATGATAACATAATAATAAATAAAATTAACTCACTGAGAATTTATATGCCTCAGGTGCTCCTTTAAGCACTTTAGATGTAATAACACTTACTCATCTTATTAAAATTCTCTTAGGTATAAATTTTATCCCCATTTTGTAGATGTTGAAATAGATACAACAGGGTTAAGTAACTTGCTAAAGATCCCACAGCTATTAAGTGGAATATTTGTGGTTTATTGTCTTTGCTATACTAATATTTCTGTTTGCTTAAACTTAAAAAAAAGAATTTCCCATTTTACTTCATTTTTCTAAAGATAATAAAAGGTTTGGTTTTGTTTATCCTATAATTAAAAACAAATTTATACCATGCAGAAGAATGAAACTGGACCACTTTCTCACACCATACACAAAAATAAATTCAAAATGGATGAAAGACCTAAATATGAGACAGGAAACTATCAAAATCCTACAAGAGAAAATGGGCAACAACCTCTTTGACCTCGGCCACAGCAACTTCTTACGTGACGTGTCTCTGAAGGCAAGGGAAATAAAAGAAAAAATGAACTATTGGGACCTCATCAAGATAAAAAGCTTCTGTACAGCAAGGGAAACAATCAACAAAACTAAAGGCAACAAGAGAATGGGAGAAGATATTTCAAAATTACAAATCAGATAAAGGGTTAGTATCAGAAATCTACTACCTAACTCTATACCCAAAAACAAATAACCCAGTGGGAAAAAAAATGTGCAGAAGACATGAATAGACACTTTTCCAAGGACGACATCCAGATGGCAAAGAGATACATGAAAATATGCTTAACACTGATCATTATCAGGGAAATAAAAATCAAAACCATAATGAGATACTACCTCACCAGTCAAATAAATGTCTAAAACTAACAAATCAGGAAACAACAGGTGTTGGTAAGGATGTGGAGAAAGGGGAAATCTCTTGCACTGTTGGTGAGAATGCAAACTGGTGCAGCCACTATGGAAAACAGTGTAGAGGTTCCTCAAGAAATTAAAAATAGAATTACCCTATGACCCAGCAATTGTACTACTAGGAATTTATCCAAGGCATACAGGAGTACTGATTCAGAGGAGTACATACACCCCAATGTTTACTGCAGTGCTATCAACAATAGCCCAATTATGGAAAGAGTCCAAATGTACATTGACTGATGAATGGATGAAGAAGATATGGTGTGTGTGTGTGTGTATGTGTGTGCACGTGCGCACACACACACACAAATACACATACACACAATGAAATAGCAACAATGTGGAGGGAACTGGAGGGTTTTATGCTAAGCAAAATAACTCAGAGTAAGATAGATATCACACGATTTCACTCATGTTGAATTTGTGAAACTTATCAGGTGATCATAGGGAAAGGGTAGAAAAAATAAGATAAAAACAGAGAGGGAGGCAAACCATAAGAGATTCTTAAATACAGAGAAAAAACTGAGGGTTAATGGGGGTGTGGGTGTTAGGGAGTCGGTTAAGTTGGTGATGGGCATTAAGGAAGGTATTCGTTGGGATGAGCACTGGGTGTTCAATGAAAGTTATGAATCACTGGATTCCACTCCTGAAGACAAGACTATACTGTATGTTACCTAACTTGAAAATAACAAATAAAAATCTATACCTTGTCATTTATCTAATTAAATTAACATGCTTGTGAATATCACAATTTCAGATGTATTGTAAGAAGCCAAACATCTCAGCTTCAATGAGGGCAATAACAGTGGAACAGAGTTACAGGCATTTCACTCTGATGTGAAAAGACCCCCACTACTTCCTATACTTCTTACCTTTGCGCTACAAATCCCTTGTTTTCCTCTACTGTGTGAGGGCATGTGTTTAATTTACAGCTTCAGTTTATCCACAGCTTTTGCCTCTTCATAACTATAACTTACATTCTTTCAAAACTTTAGTTTTCTATAAGTACTTACAACATCCTTCACCATAAATTGCAATCCTAACTACTTAATTTACATTTCTGAGAATGGATGTCTGATTGGCTTAGCCAATTTGACAGACTATATCATATAGGGCTAGCTGATATACTGACTGGTTCTTTGGTCAGATGCCCCCTCCCACTCCAGAAGCTTTGTTACAATGAGATGGTCATGAGTCCTTTTCCATTAGGGACTGTGAGTGAGTTGGGTGAAGATCATTTAGAAGAGGCTATAGGCTGGCAGACCCCATGCTAACACAAATATCTAACATGAGATCCAATAATCACAGACATCACTATCCATAAACAACATTGTTTGAATGTGTCACATGCCAAAAACCAAGAAAGACTCAAAAAAATTGCCCAAGAGCTATTTGCAGAGTTTTTTGATTATACATTGATTAAAAGTATTAGATGAAAATACTTTATGACAGAAGATAATTCAAAGAAACTATTTCACAAAAGCAATTCATTTGATCCATATAGCTGTATAATTTAAAAATGTTATCATACCTATCTACTCAATAATACGTCTCTATGAAAAAGGTGGGTCCTTTTTGCATTCACATTGGTATTTCAGAATATTGATATTAAATAATCAGAAAGGATTATCAAGTATACCACATCAACAAAATTATCTGTTTAAAATTACAACTGACATTTAAAAGACTCCCAAAAGAATTTCATCTAGTTTTAAAAGACAAAGCATATGATATTTAAAGAGCTCTGTGGGTTCAAAACATGGAAGGATTACAATAATCCTTTCTAATTCCTCCTTTCTTAGTACCTGCAACTTCTTTGGAATCCTAGAGTAATTAAAAAAATATTTATATATTTATTTATAATATTTTATAATTGTTATATAATATTTATGTTATATTTATTATATATTTATATATATTTAAATATATATTTATTTAAAAAATGTTTTGTAAGCTTTTGTTGACCCCCTGATGTCCATTGACACTTTAAGTGGAGCATATCAGCACTATTTAACTTAATGCACAAAATTCATATTTATAATATTATTTCCACATTACCTATTTTTCACAGTCATCAGAGTTACCTCTTTCTTTATCCTTTAATGACTATTATCAGTACAAATGAGGGCTGACTTTGCACTTACAGTTTTGTTCATAAATCTAAAACAGGTAATTGTTCTTGCTTAGGTGTTTATGCTCAGGAATGTGGTATGCAAGCACCTTCTAAGAATCACAGATGTTCTTCATAAGGTCTTAGTAGATAAGACTGACAGAGTAAATAAGGGGAATATAAATGAATCCAGCTCTATCTAACAAGGTAGCCCAATAGCAAAACAAAATTAGGTTTAAAAGAAATGCTATATGGCTGAAAGCATCCAGAACACCTTTTAAAGAAAGAGAGAGAATTCACATTCTGCACCTTTAACCTTGGTTCACAGTACCTCTCCTTATCTGTGAATGCTCTTTCTCAATCTTTTACCACAGGAGATGCTGTGGATTTTTTTCTTTTCTTTTCTTTTTCTTTCTTTTTTTTTTTTTTTTTGACAGAGAGAGAAAGAATGAGAGCAAGAGGTAGAGAGAGAGAGAGAGACAGAGACAGAGAGAAAGAGAGAAAGAATCTTAATCAGGTTCCGTTCTCTGCACAGTGTGGGACTCAATCTCACGACCTTGGGATCATAACCTGAACCAAAATCAAGAGTTGGACACTCAATCAACAAAGCCATCCAGGTGCCCCTATAGATTTTTCTAAAGAAGTAACAATTAAGCAAATCTTCAAAAGAGCCTAACAAAGTTTATATAACACTCAAGATCCTTTCAGATCTGCTTATTGTGTATTTGTCTCTAGTAATCTGAAGTACTTTCCATATCCAATTTCTCATTTTCAAATTATTGTATAATACACTGTACTCATAACATTCTCTCTCTGTATATGTATTTACATACACATGTGTCACAGATATATAGAGTATAAAAAGTTGTACATAATTTTCTAAATAAATTGCATGTATATTTAAAATGAAAACAACAGATATAGTACAGAGTTAAAATAGAAGGTATTGATAATATTTGATGAGAGGAAGACATTATGTAACCTGCTTTAGGGAAAAAACTAAAAATCTGCATTAGAGTCACACAAACTAGAATATGAATGAAACTGTTTCATTAGACTGTTCCATATTTATTTCACAATCTTAAAAGTATTTAATTCCAGAGAGAGGGCAAGATGGCGGAGAAGTAAGGAGCTCCGTACTTGCACTCGCGCCCATACATCAAACAGAAAAGATCTGAAGCCATTGGAAACCTTACAAAACCTGAGAGACTGGGAGGAAAAGGACGCAGAATCCACTGAGAAAGCCTTCTAACGTGAGTGCGAACTGGGGAAGATAAAATTGGGCCAGGATCGGAGACTCCAGGGTGGGAGGCGATCCCCCTCTACCCTCTACGGGGAGTGAGAGGGGAAAAGGAGAGAGTCCGAGACAGAAAAATCTCCGCTCGGTGCATAGAAAGACCGTACTTGCCAAATACCTGCACACCAGGTCCCCTCGCGACAACTGGTCCGGGGGGACCAGTTGCTTCTTCGTGCTGCTCTTTGTGCTGCTCCTGGAGGCTGGACTTCAGAGCGGTGGCGCACCTGCCACCATTGTAGCTCCCGGGCGGCTGGGGCCCCTGAGAGAGCCGCGCAGACATTGGGAGTCCCCGCTCCTGGCGGGCTGGAACTCGAGAGGGAAGGCAAAGAAATAAAAACTGGAAAATTTGCCTGTGAGTTTGTGTTTCGGGTGACGAGCCATAGAGGGACCCGGTTTTCCTCACTCCAGTGGGCTCGGGCTCAGAGCATCCGGCAGGCAAGCCCCCGCCCATACTCACCAGCCCGACCCAGAGAAGGAAGCAGTGATTCTGACTCCACCCCCAGAGCTCATCAGGGGACCTGGAACTGCCCGAGAGGGTTGCCTGGGAAGCTGTGTGTAAGGCAACTTCAGAGGGGCCCGCGGACTGGGATTTGGAGATTGGAACTGCCCTGGGTTGAAGAGTGCAACCAACTTCGGCTGCACCCCCCATACGGGGAGTTTACACGCCCAAAAAAGCGAGGTCCAGAGCTTGCTTCAAGAATGGACCGGAGCACCATCATTCTCCTCCCCACAACCGCCAAGGCAGAGCTGCCACCTGAAGCACTGGATCACGCCACGCCCATCCCTGCCTGAGAGGTACCCTTCTCCTTTTTTTCCCTTTTTTTTCCTTTTTTTCTTTTTTCCTTTTTCTCTTTCTTTTTTTTTTCCATTTTTTCCCTTTTTTTCTCTTTCTTTTTTTCTTCTTCTTTCTCTTTTCTCTCTTTTTCCCCCAGAACACTGACCTGATTAACTCTGGTCGCCTGCTTGCTTAAACAATCACGAGTCCATTCTGAAAATGTAAATTCTACACCTACCGACATTTTCAGCTCTTTCTCTCAGGAGTAATTAGACTATATAGTTTCTCTGGATAATTCCAGCATCCTTCTCTCACCTATCCAACCATATTCTACCCTTTACCTCTTTGAAAAAAACTTCGTATCCTTCTGCCTGTTCATTCTATTTCCAATTTTGCCTCATCCCGCCCTGCCTTCTTTCTCTTTCTATACGCTCTTCAACCAGTACTGCATATACACGACTACTTAACTGTAGCTGGGAAATCCAGGTATATGCTTTAAACCGTTCTTTGTCCATCAGTTTTCTTCTTCTTTCCTTTATCTTTTCCCTCTTTTGACCCTTTTATGTATTTTATACTCCTTATTATTCGCCCTCCCTACTCCATCTTTTCTCTTAACTTTTTCGTTTTCCCTCTCGCTTTTCATGTTAGTTGAATTAGCCTGTGTGTTTGTGTGCTCCTGTTCCCTGTGTGTTTGTCTGTCTGTTTTCTTTTCCAGGACTACCTCAAGAAACAAGCTAGAGTACACAAGGTGGAGAGTCCCAAATACCACTACGAATAGGAAAATAAAATAACCAAGGTCCCAAGAAGAGAGACCGAGGGATACCATTCAAAAACAATCTCTGAAAGGATAGGCCCTGGAAAGTCAAAGAGTCTTCTTGGATACAGCAATGCTAATAGAAACAGAGAGCATAACAGGTCTTTAAAACCAACAAGCCAGAAAGCTAACTAAAATGATGAAACAAAAGAGTTCTCCTCCAAATAAACTCCAAGAAGAAATGAGAGCTAATGAACTTCTCAAAACAGATATCAGCAGCATAACTGAACAAGATTTTAGAATAATAATGGTAAAATTAATAGCTGGGCTTGAAAAAACATAGCGGACATCAAAGAAACTATGGCTACAGACAGAATGGAAAATAAAAATAGGCATGAAAATTTAACAAGAGCTATCAATGAGATACACAATAAATTAGAGGCCTCCAATGCACGGATTGAAGAGGCAGAAAGGAGAATAAGTGATTTAGAAGACACCATTATAGAAAAACAAGAAGCTGACAAAAAAAGAGACAAACTGATCCAGGAACAGGAAAGAAGAATTCGAGAGCTCAGCGATACGGTCAAACGCAACAATATCCGTATATTAGGAATCCCAGAAGACGAAGAGAGAGGAAAGGTGCTGAAGGAGTCCTGGAACAAATTATAGCAGAGAACTTCCCCGGCCTGAGGAAGGAAGTAAATGTGGAAATACAAGAGGCTCAGAGGACTCCCCTCAGATGTAACTTGAATCGATCTTCTGCACGACATATCATAGTAAATATGGCAAGATACAAGGACAAAGAGAGAATTTTGAAAGCAGCTAGGGAGAAAAGGGCCCTCACATACAAAGGAAAACCTATTAGAGTGGTGACAGACCTATCTACTGAAACGTGGCAGGCCAGAAAGGAATGGCAGGAGATCTTCAATGTGATCAACAGTAAAAATATGCAGCCAAGAATCCTCTATCCAGCTAGCCTGTCATTCAAAATAGAAGGAGAGATAAAAACCTTTCCAACAAACAGAAATGGAAAGAATTTGTCACCACGAAGCCAGCCCTACAAGAAATCCTGAGGGGGATGCTCTGAAGGAAAGGTTGCAAGGAACAAAGATACCAGAGACATCACCACAAACATGAACCCTACAAAAGATACAAATACTCTAAGCCCACATATTTCAATAATAACACTGAATGTAAATGGGCTGAATGCTCCAATCAAAAGACATAGGGTAGCAGAATGGATTAAAAAACAAAATCCATCAACATGCTGTCTACAAGAAACTCATTTTAGACGGGAAGATACCTTCAGATTAAAAGTAAGGGGATGGAGAAATGTATATCATGCTACAGGAAATCAAAAGAAAGCCGGAGTAGCGATACTTATATCAGACAAACTGGACTTTAAACTAAAGACAATCACAAGAGATGAAGAAGGGCACTACATAATAATTACAGGGTCCATCCATCAGGAAGAACTAACGATCATAAATGTCTACGCACCGAATATGGGAGCACCTAAATATCTAAAACAATTAATCACAAGCAGAAACAAGCTTCTAGATAAGAATGTGCTAATAGCAGGGGACTTTAATACTCCGCTTACAGCAATGGATAGGTCAACCAGACAGAAAAATCACTAAAGAAATAATGGACTTGAAAGACACATTGGACCAGATGGACCTGACGGATATATTTAGAACTTTACATCCTGAGGCCAGGGAATTTACTTTCTTCTCAAGTGCACATGGCACATTCTCCAAGATAGATCACATACTGGGACATAAGCAGCCCTCAATAAATATAAAAGAATAGAGATCCTACCATGCACACTGTCAGATCACAATGCTTTGAAACTTGAAATCAATTACAGGAAGAAGTCTGGAAAACTTCCAAAAACATGCAGGTTAAAAAACACGCTACTAAAGAATGAATGGGCCAATCAGGCAATTACAGATGAAATTAAAAAATATATGGAAACAAATGAAAATGAAAACACAACAATTCAAAATCTATGGGATGCGGCAAAGGCAGTCCTAAGAGGAAAGTACATTGCTCTCCAGGCTTATTTCAAGAGATTAGAAAAAGCACAAGTCCAAAATCTAACAGCTCACCTAAAGGAACTAGAGGCAGAGCAACAAGAATGCCTTAAACCCAGTAGAAGAAGAGAAATAATAAAAATTGGGGCAGAAATAAACAACATAGAGACCAAAGAAACAATTGAACAGATCAATGAAACCAAGAGTTGGTTTTTTGAAAAAGTAAACAAAATTGACAAACCTCTAGCCAGACTTATCCAAAAGAAAAGAGAGAGCACCCAAATAGACAAAATTATGAATGAAAATGGACTTATTACAACCAACCCCTCAGAAATATAAGCAACTATCAGGGAATACCATGAAAAATTATATGCCAACAAATTGGACAACTTAGAAGAAATGGACAAATTCCTAAACACACACTCACTACCAAAATTCACACGGGAAGAAATAGAAAACCTGAACAGACCCATAACAAGTGAAGAAATTGAATCAGTGATCAAAAATCTCCCAACAAATAAGAGCCCTGGACCTGATGGCCTCCCTGGGGAATTCTACCAGACATTTAAAACAGAATTAATCCCAATTCTTCTCAAGCTATTCCAAAAAATAGATATCGAAGGAAAACTCCCGGACTCATTTTATAAAGCGAGCATCACTCTGATTCCCAAGCCAGACAGAGATCCAGCAAAAAGAGGGAACTACAGGCCAATATCCTTGATGAATACGGATGCAAAAATTCTCAACAAGATCCTTGCAAATCGAATCCAGCAACATATAAAAAGAATCATCCACCAAGATCAAGTGGGATTCATTCCTGGGTTACAGCGCTGGTTCAACATTCGCAAATCAATCAATGGGATTCATTATACCAATAAAAGAAAAGATAAAAACCATATGATATTGTCAATAGATGCAGAAAAAGCATTTGACAAAATAGAGCATCCCTTCTTAATAAAGATTCTAGAGGAAGTTGGGATAGAAGGAACCTACTTAAACATCCTCAAAGCCATCTATGAGAAGCCTTCAGCGAACATCATCCTCAACGGGGAAAAACTGAGAGCCTTCCCCCTGAGATCAGGAACATGACAGGGATGTCCACTCTCACCACTGCTGTTTAACATAGTGCTTGAAGTCTAGCATCAGCCATCAGACACCAAAAGGAAATCAAAGGCATCAGAATTGGCAAAGAGGAAGTCAAACTTTTCCTCTTCGCAGATGACATGATACTCTACATCGAAAACCCGACAGACTCCACCAGAAGCCTACTAGAACTGATCCAAGAATTCAGCCAAGTTGCAGGGTATAAAATCAACGTACAGAAATCGGTTGCATTTCTATACACCAACAATGAAGCAACAGAAAGAGAAATCAAGGAACTGATTCCATTCACCATTGCACAAAAAACCATAAAATACCTCAGAATAAACCTAACCAAGGATACAAGAGATCTGTATGATGAAAACTATAGAAAACTTATGAAGGAAATTGAAGAAGACACAAAGAAGTGGAAAAACATTCCATGCTCATGGATAGGAAGAATAAATATAGTTAAGATGTCATTGCTACCTAAGGCACTCTACACATTCAATGCAGTTCCAATCAAAATTGCACCAGCATACTTCTCAAAACTAGAACAAACTATCCAAAAATTTGTATGGAACCACAAAAGACCCGAATAGCCAAAGTAATCCTGAAAAATAAAACCAAAACGGGAGGGATCACCATCCCAGACTTTAGCCTCTACTACAAAGCTGTCATCATCAAGACAGTATGGTATTGGCACAAAAACAGACACATAGACCAATGGAACAGAATCGAGAACTCATAAGTGGACCCAAAAGTATACAGCCAACTGATCTTTGACAAAGCAGGAAAAAATATCCAATGGAAAAAAGACAGCCTTTTTAACAGATGGTGTTGGGAGAACTGGACAGCAACATGCAGAAGAATGAAACTAGATCATTTTCTCACACCATGCACTAAAATAAACTCAAAATGGATCAAGGACCTGAACGTGAGACAGGAAACTATCAACATCCTAGAGGAGAAAGCAGGAAACAACCTCCTTGACCTCCACCGCAGCAACTTCTTACCTGACACATCCCCAAAAGCAAGGGAATCAAGAGCAAAAATAAACTGTTGGGACCTCCTCAAGATTAAAAGCTTCTGCACAGCAAAGGAAACAACCCAGAAAATTAATAGGCAACCAACAGAATGGAAAAAGATAGTTGCAAATGGCATATCAGATAAAGGGTTAATATCCAGAATCTATAAGGAACTCACCAAGCTTCTTGACCAAAAAACAAACAACCCAGTGAGGAAATGGGCAGAAGATATGAACAGACACTTCTTCAAAGGGGACATCCACATGGCCAACAGACATGAAATGATGCTCAGCATCCCTCCTCATCAGGGAAATACAAATCAAACCCACACTGAGATACCACCTCATGCCAGTCAGAGTGGCTAAAATGAGCAAATCAGACAACTCTAGATGCTGGCGAGGATGTGGAGAAATGGTCACTCTCCTACACTGTTGGTGGGAATGTAAACTGGTACAGCCCCTCTGGAAAACAGTGTGGAGGTTCCTCAGGAAACTCACAGTAGAACTCCCCTATGACCCAGCAATAGCACTGCTAGGTATTTACCCAATTGATACAGAAATGCTGATGCCTAGGAGCACATGTACCCCAATGTTCATAGCAGCACTCTCCACAATAACTAAAACATGGAAAGAGCCTAAGTGTCCATCAACAGATGAATGGATCAAGAAGATGTGGTTTATCTATACCACGGAATACTACATGGCAATGAGAAACAATGAAATCTGGCCATGTGTAGCAACATGTGGATAGACCTTGAGGGTGTTATGCTGAGCGAAATAAGTCAGGCAGAGAAGGACAAATATCATATGTTTACACGTATAGGAGGGTTAGGAGGAACTTGATGGAGGAACAAGGGGGAGAAGAAGGGGGGAAATGGTGGGGGAAAGGGAGAGAGGCAAACCATGAGAGACTCATGAATGGTGACAAAAACTGAGGATTGATGGATGTGGGGGGGAGGGGTGATGGGCATGGAGGAGGGCACTTGTGGGGATGAGCACTGAGTATTATGTGGAAACTAATTTGACAATAAAGTATTTGTAAGAAAAAAAAGTATTTATTTCCAAAAATTATGTTTTTTTGATATTTACATACCAAGTTAACAAGGAATTTTGATAGACCTGATTTTATACTAGGAAATAATGATTTTTTTTTTTTTTAAACAGGGCCACTAAAGCATGAGCAAGGGAGAGGCAGAAAGAGAAGAAAGAGTGAGAATCCCAAGCAGGCTATACACTGTCAGCACTGAGCCTGATGCGGGACTCCAACTCAGAAGCCATCAGACCATGACCGGAGCTGATGTCAGATGATTAGACAACAGAGCCACCCAGGTGCCCCAAGGCCATTATAGTTTTTTAAAAGATAATGAAAAACATTGCCAGTATCCAATATGGTCAGTCAAAAGAAGGATATTAATGTAATGGAAGAGACAATAAGGAAAGCTGTGAAATATAATCCAACAAAGCTATCTGATCTTTTGGCTTATCTCTTCTGTTTAAAACTGATCTATTTTTCCCCAGGACTGATTCTGAAGTAAAACTTCTTGAATGGGAACATACGAATAGTGCTGAGATTTATTTAAATATGTTAAGAAAAATGTTTATAACAAAAGCTAAACAAGTTTAAATTCCTAAGAACATACTTTTGTCAGAGTGAATCTTTATTCTAATTTTAAACTGTATATGCTTTAGACTCTTAAAGTCCAGTCTGGTTCAGACAAAGAACTCAACAACTACTGGTTGACCACAATTTTTCAGTATATATCTAATTATCACTTTTATGTTTTTAAACATAATAATGACATTACCAGTGTGATGTCTATTTATTTTTAATAGAGTTGGCTTATTCTATTTCTCTGCTTTCGGACATTTAGTACCTCCAGTGTTTGTTAAATAAAACATGTAATGTCATTCAATGAAATTACATGCATGGGGTCTGGTATATACTATATGTTGAATGAAAACTATTTACTTTCCATGGTAAATATCACACAGCCATTATTCTCTCAAGAGTTTTTCAAAAGTGAAAAAAGTCCTCAAAAACATTTTTGTGTTTTTCTTTGTGCAATATTTTTTCATTCAAACATCAGTTATATATAAACAGATATGAAGACTGAAATAACTTAAGAGAAAGTAACTACTATTAGTAGGTGATCTGAAATATCTAAAAAAAATCTTAGACCATTAATCTATATATTATTTAAAAGTCATATTATTTTAAGAAATCAGACATTTGTAAATTGATCTAATAAATTAAAAATTCTTTAAAATATCAAGCATTGTTTAATATCTCATATAACAAAAATTCTGACCATTCATGCTTTACATACCTATATAATCCTGTCAGTTTACTCTCTTAAATGATCTTCCTGAATTGCTACCTCCTACTTTAAAAATGCACAAAATTTATATCCTATATTTTATCTACAGAGTCATAATCATGGAGACATAATTTGAGAGCTACTGGGAAGCTCTTAACGTCTTCTACAATACCCAAATCACAGTCACAGAATTTCCTGACACTGAAATTTCAATACTTTTCATTCTTCCTTAGAGATAATTACTTATCTCTATTACACTTAATAAAAATATATTTATAATATACATTATAGTCCTATTTACATATTTATAAACATATATTAATATTCACCCATATGTGGTATTTTGAATAATTGTACATGTTTGCTTTTCCTGACTGACCATGATTCACATGGTAGAAATATAGCATGTTAATCATGGTCAACTAGGTAAAGAAAAACAAATATGTATAATTAATCATAATACTTTATTAAAAATTGTTTTCTGGCATTTTCAGTAGAGCTTAATGAAACACTAGGGAAAGGAGCAATTAATTCTTCTGGGGGTGTAATGAGGTGCAGAAAACTTTTCTTGAAGAACTAGTTACAGATAACATGGTCTAAAAGCATTTTTTTGGGTACTATATAAAGATGACACCTACAATATCTGGTACATTAGGCCAAATATATGAAAAATAAACATGAGGCAGCAGTTGAGGAAGCAAAATGTCTGGTTCACACTAGGTTCTGTGACATTAACATGAGACTTTAGTGTATGAGTCTCTAACTTTGATTTTGGTAACTTATAGTAACTGCATTGTCCAGTATAACTGATATTTTTGCCTGTGTCTTGTTTTCAACAGGATGAATTTCTTTCATTCTTGGGAAATTACTATCCTGAGAGATGGCTGACTTCTTCTGCCTCCCCCCCTCAACCCTTCCATCATGCCTTCTCACCCTTGAATGAGAATATATTGGACCAAAATCATTTAACTGGAATAATGAACTTAGAGGAAACAGATGAACAAAAGAGCATCGTATTCACCCATTTTTCTTTCCTTAATATTAGGATTGAGCTTACACACACACAAGTCTACTCTGCTCTGCACCTCTCCTCCACACTTTGTTGTACACTTTGTTCCACCACAGTGGACCTTGTAATGGACCATCACCTTCCCTAACTGAGCAGGCAAATCGATCTGGTTCTAGGGTTCATAAAAAACTAATTTGGAAATATCCAAGACACATATTCAAATATCAATGTACTGTCAACAGAAAATGTTTAAGTCACCATCTACTACCTTAATTTTTTAATTGAATCAGAACTTGATAGGGGAAGGGCTGAGTTTTTACTGGGATCCAAAAAGCCCAACTTCCAGCATCCCTTACAGATATTAGAGTTATTAGAAATCAAACTGATCAAAGACCACTGGAAAAGAATAGGAACTAAAAAATAGAATAATGAACGAATTAGTTTCTTAAATCAGAGGTTAGTAAAGTATGATTGTGGACTAAATGCAGGCCACTGCCTGTTTTCATAAACTTTTTTAGAACATAGCAACATTCATTTATATATTTTCTATAGCTATGTTCATGTTACAGTGGAAAGGCTGAGTATTTGTAACATAGGCTATACATTCAGTGAAGTCCAAAATATTTACCTTCTGGCTTTTTACTTAAAAAAAAAAAAGCTTTCTTACCTTTTCTTATTGATCAGAAGATAGAAGGAAAAAAGGAAAAATGGGCTGTAAAGCAATTATACTCCTGATAATATATATTATAAATATTTTTCTAGTTTGAATACTGGAGTTTCTAAAAATGTTGAGATCCTAATTATTTTAATACCATCCTTGGATTAGAGCATAACTTTGTGAGTAGACTGAATATTTCTTTGCAGGGCAGTCATCACCCCTTTCACTCACATTGAGAATAGGCTGATAATTAGAAGATGAAAATAAGCATAAAGTAAGCTTCTTTACATAGGTAGATATTAAAAAAACAAAAAACAAAAAACAACCTTTCCTCTTTTCCTCTTTGGACTTGACTTCACTTTCCTGCATTTTGTCTTTTGGAAGATAGATGTTTGGGTTCTAAATAAAGGTACTAAATAAGAAAGCATCCTATGCATGGAACCAAAACAAAGAGATAGGGTACAACAGTACTGTCTGTAACCTCGAGTAAAATGCAATTGCAGGAGTTCAGGCTATCAAGGTCTATCTCAAACTCACTTTTCTGTTATTCCTAGCACTTACAAATGTCTGTATGCATGGTCTAAATTTATTTAGTCTGTATAATTAGGTATTGGCTTAATATTTGTAGGTTTAAAAAATAAATCCCACAATTTCAGTGGCTTAACACAATAAAAGTGTATTTCTAATCCTTTTTTTTAAATGTTTTTATTTATTTCTGAGAGACAGAGAGAGACACAGCGTGAGCAGGGAGGGTCAGTGAGAGAGGGAGACACAGAATCTGAAACAGGCTCCAGGCTGTGAGCTATCTGTCAGCACAGAGCCCCACATGGGTCTTGAACCCACAAACCGTGAGATCCTGACCTGAGCCGAAGTCGGGCGCTTAACCAACTGAGCCACCCAGGCGCCCCCGTATTTCTAATCCTTAAAGCAGTTCAATGTAAGTGTTATAGTTGGCAGTCAGGTTTCCTTTACGTAGTGATTCAGAGACCAGGGTTTTTCATGTTATGATTTTTCTATCACATCACTCCATTTGGATGCCTGGAGATCATAGGAGAAGGGGAGGGTAGCTGGGAAATGTATCTCACTGAACAGCTGCTTCACTAATATGGGAGAGGGTTCAATTTTTTTGCTGCCTGCTTTACCATCTACCAAATGTAAGTAAATAAGTCAATCAATCAGTCAATCAAATCACATTCCCATAATTTAGGTACCAATGACTCATAGTTGGAGCTAGCAACTCCTGAAGCCATCTTGGTGAAAAGAGAAACACAAAAGGAGAAAGTGAATCTTGGAAAAGAGATAATGAGGCCATGTCAAACCTCCTCCTTTGTAGGTAATTTTCCTATCATCAACTTTAATTTACTTAGCTTCATTATATTAAGGTAGTAGTTTTCTTGAATGGGCTCAAAATAATGTGAAATAAATGTGCTTATATACTAGTGGGGCAGGAAGTGGTACAGACTCTGTCATCTGCTGAACAGAATTAATGTTTAGAAAAAGTGAAAACCCATAAAAAAGAAAAAAATACAGGAAGGTCCAAAATTAGCTTTATTTTATCTTCATATATGGTAGAGAATTCTCCAGTTATGAATAGAATTTTTAACAAAAATATAATTTAAAATTTTGTATTAATGACTTAGGGTTTATATCCCTAGGAGGTTTATTATTATTGTCTCTTTTATTTTAATGGGGAAAACTAAGCCTATGTGAAGACTACTGCCAGTGGTTTGCCTGAAGTTACATAGTCAGTAAAGGAAGACACCATTTTTTAGTCCAGATTTTCTGACTACGTCTATATTTTTTTACGTCTATATTTTTCTAGTTATATTACATTGTGTCCATAGAGTCAGGGGAAATATTATGAACTCATCAAAGTACTGAGTTTACAACATGATGTTTTCTTCCATGGTGTGCATGTGTGTGTGGGTGTGTGTGTGTTGGAAGAGCAGGCAATTTGTTTTCAATAATCCAAATATAGGTAGAAGACCTTCACCTACAACTCCCTGGAAGAAAGTGAGCCAATCTGATAGATTGATGCCTTTACTTCATATGACTGGGTCAGACAGAGTTAATTAAGCACACTCAGGGCCCCCAAGCTAGAAGTGCTTTTGGATGAAGTTCAGAGAAAAGTCCCTGAAGCTAGCATGGAGCTGGCCCCAACTTCCTCATGTTGGCCAATACAAATATTATCATTGGTCCTATTAATCAGTTACAGTTTTTGACTCTATGACCTTCTAAAGGCAATATATTTCCACAATGCTGTGTGAAGTATTTCCTTCTATTTGCTCAAATGCATTTGATATTAATTTCTTCTAAGGCTTTCATATATACTTTGTAAAACCGTAAAGAAATGATATGGATCAATTTTTACTACATCTTTCCTGAATTCTCATGACTCATTCAGTTTCCACTTCATTTCCTATTTCAGGAAAACAGGAAAACACTGTCTTTCTCTAATATATTTCTATACTTACTTTCTCACAAATAGTACTATGAGTACTGACCTTTTCAGGATACCTGATGACATATTCCTTCACTGAAACCACCAAATTAAATGCAGTACAATGACTTTAGTTTATTTTCACATGAAGTCCAACTTTTGTTTTTACATACTAGGAAGTATCTATAATATTCATAGCCCATTTTATGAATCCTCTCATTTCTTTCCTTTAATAGATCTTTATATATCATAATCTAATTGTGAAAAAAATCACTGAATTACTTTTACCAACATATCTATATTTGTATTAGTTGGAATTTTTATATTATTATGCTAGCCTATATATTATTGGCATCATCTGAACTTTTTGCAAACTCTATAAATAAGTTTTTAACTAAGAAAAATCATTTAATAATATCAGCCAACATCACTTACTATCTACTTCCTCCTTTAAATCATTACTTTGTATAAACATCTGGGTAAATCTTGAGCGGTTTCTCATGTTTCTCATAGATAACATTTCTAGACACAGAGAGAGAAAAAAAAAGAAACTCTGGGTTTCTACCACACAAGTAGCTAAGTCTACACCAAATGGCATTGATACATGATCACTTAGCAGTGCATGGTATAATGATCATAAAAAGCAAGTAAATCACTAATTTGCACATACTTAAGCTCACCATATTTTAAAATGAATTTATACTTGTAAAGTAATTTTTAAAAATATTTTTTGTAAATATGGTACATATTTTTGTGCTTTGTAATTAAATACTCTTCAACAAATTTTATGAATAGGAAGTGTGATATCAACAAGGCTCAAAATGTATTAAAACATTCTTATCTTTCCAAGATTTTCAGAAAAAAAAGAATAAAATTATGTAGATTCCTTACTCAAAATGCACTTTAGCTATGCAGCTTCTCTTTTGAAGATGCTTTGCATTATGATTGTGGCTTAAAATCTTTTATATAGATTATTGATGTAGTTGATTATGTTAGTTTTATCTTCAGCATGTGTATGTGTGCTTTTTAAAAGATCGTCATTATAACTCCAGTTCTGAATACTTCTAAGTTTGCACCCCTATACACGCACATATACAGACTTCAGAGTAGGGTCTGTGAATTTTAGCTTTGATGATAGAATAAGAAGTTTTGGGCAGGCATGTTATTGATCAACTGCTAACATTTGTTGGTATGTTGACCATGCATATAAAACTGACCCAATAAATGTTTATTTTGTAATATTTAGGATAATTACAAATTATTTAAACTTCAACATAGTTCAGAAAATAAACTGAACAATTTTAAAACCAATTTTATAAAAACTATAAAGCCATAAAATTTTCATAGAGCCACTGTATGCTTTCAAGCATCTCAAAGGAAAATTTACTGTATAAGTTTACCATTATTTCGATGTCTTTTTACCGGTCACAATGTCTTTACAAAAAATAAACTAAAAAATATTTATTGAATCAAAAATGAAGTGTCTCAAAGTTGAAGACAGCTGGCAGTCAGATAATACATTTTCAGGTTAAAGTTACAAATGCAATGGAAAACAATTTGGGAAATACCCCATGAGATGAGGTCCCTTTGGTAGATATATAGGAATGTTTACTCTTTTGTGACTTTTGTTTCTATTCTCTTTCCTTTCCATGACTAAGAAATCTAAGAAATTTGGATTTTAGATTAAAATTTCAAATAATTATCTGAAAACAATTCCAACATTTGGAGAATAAAGGAAAGAATCAACACAGTTCAGTAAATACATAGTGTATACACATAACTGCCTATAAGTAAAAGGTTGGGAAGGGAACAAATTTTCCCCCAAACTCACTCAAATAGAAGCCTATAAAGTAAGAGTAAAAAAAGGAAATGGTTTAACTTAAAAATTAAGTTAGAAGGTCTCTGTAGTGAGGGCAAAAAGGAGTATTGATTCTTAAGTTGTTTAAAAAAGATTCACCTAAAAAAATCCAAAAACATTGAAAATACAAAAGAGCAGAATTTTGTAAGTGAATTATAAATAAAGGTAATAACAAAGGGGCACGTGGGTGGTTTAGTTGGTTGGGCATCCAACTTTTGATTTCAGTTCTGGTCAAGATCTAGTGGTTCATGAGATCAAGTCCTGCGCTGGGCTTTGCTGTGGCAGCACAGAGGCTGCTTAGGATTCTCTCTATATATATATCTGTCTCTCTCTCTCTCTCTCTCTCTCTCTCTCTCTCTCTCTCTCTCTCTCTCTCTCTCTCTCTCTGCCCTCCTCCTGCTCTCTCTGTCTCTCAAAATAAATAAATACACTTAAAGAAAGTTATAACACAAGTGTAACAGAATATTTTGTTCTGCATTAGTATTCTTCATCCTAATATATCCTCAGGTAGCCATAACTAAATAAGAAGCTTTCTTCAACAAGCTTAGACTAATAGAGAATGATGAAACAGTAAACTTTCATAATAATTTTTAAGTAAATTTTACCCAAGAATAATCTTTTTTATTATTTAACCAAAATATACTCTTGTTATTAACTTTATTTAAATTTAGAAATTAATATATTTGCTATGCCTACATTACTTTAATACGTTTGGCTATTATATGCCTACCTTTATGTCAAGGGTATATAAACTATTTTAATTTCTGGTTTAAATTAGTTTTTAAACTTGGGGGAATTCATAAAGGACATCTAAATTACTAAAACAAAACTAATCAAAACCTTACAAGTAAACAACACAATATCCATTAAAAAGTGAAGTCACATTCCTTACAAATTGGAGTGAAAAAGATAACACAAAATGATGCTCATTTTTGGACAAGATATGAATAAACTGACAATGCTTACAGTAGGACTATGAATTTGTTCTATGTGAAGGGTGATTTCAGCAACAGTCCTTGAGTCAGCAAGTTTTCCAGAACTATAAAGCTTGAGGAAACAATTTTATGTGTTTGTATGTATGAAAGAAAGAATGCAGCGGCATGGTTTATAATTTATAAGAATGTAAATGAGCCTTCAGGTAAAAATGGATAAATCTGCTAAATTAGGGTTTATATTCATAAAAGTAATGCTATTGGGTAGTTAAAATAATTGCAAATGGTTACATTGGGATAAAGTATATTAATCAAATCATGAGTAAAACAGATTATATAAGATATGTCATGCTGTCTACCTACATATATGGCTATTCACAGATATTCTGGCTTTCTCTTCTTCAGACACATGGTAGCATTCATCTTATCCATTTGGAGTTGGGTTACATGACTTGCTATGGCTTAGTGAACATAAACAAAAGTGATATGTGTCCATTCCAGGGAGAAGCTTAAAAAGTTAGCACATGCTCCCCTTCCTTCTCTTTTCCTCTTCCCAAGAAATAATAGTCACTCTGTCAGCTTGGATCCCAGAATGAAGAAAATAAGTATATGAATAACAATCTTCTAGTTGACTGATGATGGATATGTAGCTTAAGCAAGGAAGTACCCCTTGTTTTTTTAAGAAACAAAATGCTGATATTTGTTTTAGTGTAGTATCATATATATTAGAAATAAAATTGCTCAACATTATCTGTTAATTTTATGGATTTTGATAGGATTACAGAATTAGAAATAAATGTAAAGGGGCATAAAACTCAAAATCTTGATCTCTGACCCAGTAATAAGGAGGAAAAATAAAATCTGGATTACAAAATTTGGGAAATTTTAGATTTTTTTATTAAAAACACTGGGTATAGAAAAATCTGGACAAAGTATAATCATTCTATGAAATCTTCGAAGTCTAAAGACAAGAGAACATCAAAGGGCCTACCTCTGAAGTTTAGAGAAGGGATGAATTTAGAGGACACAAAGAATATCTATCTATCTATCTATCTATCTATCTATCTATCTATCTATCTACCTACCTACCTACCTACCTACCTACCTTATATATCTCTACCTATCGTGTGTCTATTTATCTATTTGTATGTAATATATCTTTGTTTTAATTTTTTAAAATATTTATTCATTTTTGAGACAGAGAGAGACACAGTGCAACTGGGGGAGGAGCAGAGAGAGAGGGAGACACAGAACTCAAGCAGGGCTCAAACCATGAACTGTGAGATTATGACTTGAGCTGAAGTTGGAGCCTTAACCAACTGAGCCACCCAGGTGCTCCTATATATAATTTTTCAAAAGCTAAAACAAATCAAGGAGGGTATGAACTGAGAATCATAGCACAAAGGTATGACAAAACATAAATACTATTTGAGTCCTACAGTCTCTGAAAAATTTTGAACATTTAAAATTATCTCAATATCCATAAAGAGCCACATTTCAATTACAAGAAGTAAAAGAAATTCACATACCATAAAATAATGGTAATATTTAGTTTTGGGGTTAAGAGTTTAGGTTATTCTTTTGTTTATGTATGTTCTACATTTTTTCACAGTGCAACGGTGATTCATAAAATACATTTTAAAAATTCAGTGTTATTATTTGTTCTTAATAAACAACATGTGCAGTGATTGGTTAATGTTATGACTAATTTAGAATTTAAGTGCTCTCCAACATACTCCTTTCCCTAGTTGAAAAAAAAAACAGAAAAACTGATAATATCTTATAGAAACATAAACTTTCTATAAGAAACTGAGAATTTTTGAAATGTGAAACCAAGAGAGTCTTAAATGTGGGAATGGAGAGAACATTGATAGATCCAATGATTTAGAGACAGATCTTTTTATTTGTCCTTAGTATCTTAATGTCATATCTCTGGGAAGTATGAGGACTGTGTTATCAGGATATTGAGAGAAAATATCTACTCAGAACCTGGTAGACTTCTCTCTTTCAGTGCAGAAATTATAGCTGTCTTATGTTTTAATTGGAGAATTATGAAGTAGAAATAGTCTGAACCAATGTATAATCAAGAGGCAAGGTGGATGAAAAACAATATCACATTATTAGGTGGTCCCTGTGTTACTTTAGAAAACTAACCTGTTATATGGAAATGGTTCTCATTCTAACTTTGGTTCTAAACAGTGCCTACTTTGTTCAAGTCACTTAAACTCTAAATCTTGTTCCTTTGTGAAATCAAGGAGTAGGCAGAGTAGTTCCTTTCACACTCATATTCTATATCTCTTAGAGTCATAATTTGAAATATAACTTAAAGCTACATGGATTCTGAGAATAAAACTGATTTTAGCACATATCTTTGCATGACTTTTATTTCAGGATCCAGAAATCTTTAAAGAACTATAAAACCATCCTACTAATTTATGTCACTTTTTACAATGCATTTTAAAGGAGGAGCTGAAGGCTAGACCGCCAACTACGTTTAGCTGTTTTAACTTATAAGTGCTTAGCCATTTTGTCTGTTTACAAAGAAATCATTTTCTGGTGCAAAAGAGTCACAGTCAACACTACCAACTGCAAACTTTGTTCTTGCAGTTAGAGCAGAAGTAACAGTAACTGTAAAAGCAGTTACCAAATTTTGAACAATATTAAAGCATCAGATATCATGCTCTGCATTTCTGATTTAAATCTTTCAGTTCTTCTAAAAGGCAATTTTTATTTTCCCATTTTACAGATAAGGGAAAGAGGAATGAAGATGAGTGTCTTAAGGGCGAACTCACTCGCCCGAAGTCATAGAATTAATAAGCATTAGTAAGTTTTAATCCTCTGGCTTTGCTGTGGACAATGCTGCTCCCTAAATACCATCTTTCTGCTTTCTTACATGAAGCAAAAATTCTACCACATTATTAGGCCACACATTATTAGGCCAATATACTGTTGCTGTTACAGGAGAATTGTTCATTTTCATGCGTGTGGATTTTAATTAATCTGAGCCACTTGACCAGCATTAAGATATGACATATCTTTCAGTACAAGTGATACCTAATGACATAGCCCTGCCATTAACAAAGAGTAGATACCATTAATATTTCATAAGACAAACATTGAACACTTGTTCATATTTTTTCATCACTTTAATTGTCACATAATTTGACTTTTTCTTTGACTGTTAGATTATGCACCAATATATCTGAGTAAGGTATGTTTCCTATATTCAGTAAATATTAGTCTCTAGATCTGATGGATTTTAATAACCATTCATGCTGTGAACCATTGGTTTGATATAAAGAGATGATTTTGTGGCAGTAATTTTTGTAGAGGCATTTATATCATTTCCCATCCACATACATTACAGCTTTGAGACACTGCTTTTAATTACGCTTTGATAGCCAGAACAAGTCTGTATAAAGTTACCTAGAAACTATTATTTATATTACCATTTTGGAAAAAACCAGTACTCATAGTTAAATAAGTCTTTGATATAAAGAAAAAAGATAACAGTTAAACATCAGCAAAGTAATTAAAAATTAAGGAGTTTAATATCATACATATAGAACATAACTATTACAACTTAGGTCAAAAGAGGTTACACAAAATCAGAACTTTATAACTGTGGAATAAATTGAATTTTCCACATATAAAAAAATTTTTATGACTGAGTTGCAATATTTCTCAAGATTACAAATAGGAACATTTAGTTACTGGCTGGAGGGCATGCTCATAAAGAAAATTACCCAATACCTTAAGGAAAAAATAATTGGCTGATGTAACTTTTTTTTACTCAAACTAAAATAAGACATGGGTAATGGGGAAATGAATATTGTCATTTTTTTCCAAGTGTGGAAGTTTAAAAAGAAACAAGACAAATTGAGAATTAGAACATAGTCCTATTTAAAATATAGTATAAGTTAGGTCAGGACAACTATAAAACCTAAAGAAACCTCTAGTGACAAAAGTTTCTAAAAGAGATATTCCCCCCAATTCACCCCATTCATATTCTTGCCTCTTTATCAATTTCTGTCTAGTTCAAGAAAGTAATAGTAGGAAATAATTTTGTCATAAATGAATCTTTTAATATTTTTATTGTAAAGGAAAAATCTCCAAATGTGACTTCATGTAGAAGATTATTCATTTCCTTTCTCTCTAGATTCAAATCCAAGAAATAAATCAGTACTATAAAATATTTTACTGTGTCATTCTTTCATTTCCAAGGAACTCTTTTCCTACCTTGTAGGGCTCAAACATAAGTAGAGAGACAGCCTCTACATCAACAATGGAGAATGTAGTCTTGTTCAGGAAAATCATTAAAAAATAAAGTCCATCAGAGTGCCATTTTCCTACCTTGAAACTCTACCGAAATGTGGTGGAAAGAAAAACAAAACAAAACAAAACACTAACACTTTTCACTGTAAGCAGCTGCTGAAGAGTAGAGAAATATTTTAAGTTCTTAAATTTTTTTGTAATATAAGAGCTTAAGTCAAGGGATTTTAGAGGAACTCAGATATTATGCATTTATTTTTTCTTTTATATCAGTATATATTATTAGTGGGTGCATAAGACATAACTGAGTTATAAAAGTAAGATGTCATAAAAACTACTCATCAGCTTAAAATTATCTAATACATGAAATCAAAAAGAAGGAAACAATTACATTTTTCTTTCATTTTTTTTGCATAAATTTTACTTAATACCCTTATTTTCTAACTTTGTTGAGGTATAATTAAAAATAAATTTGTACAGGGCACCTGAGTGGCTCAGTAGCTTAAGTGTCAGACTTAAGCTCAGGTCATGATCTCACAGTCCCTGAGTTGGAGCCCTATGTTGGGCTCTATGCTGATATCTCAGAACCTGGAGCCACTTCAGATTCTGTCTCTCTCTCTCTCTCTCTCTCTCTCTCTCTCTATCAAGTAAATAAACAGAAAAGAATTTTAAAAATAAAACTGTATACATTTAAATTATACAGTGAAATGATTTGATACACACACACACACACACACACACACACACACACATTGTAAAAGGATTCCCCCCATTGAGTTAATTAACATAGCTATCACCTCATAGAGTTGTTATTTTTGAGTGTATGTGGTAAGAATACTTACGATCTACTCCTATAGCAAATTTCAAACATATAATATAGTCTTATTAACTATAGTCACCATATATTAGATGCTACCAAATTTATTTATCTTATAATTGCATAGTTGTACCCTTGACCAATACGTTCTTATTTCCCTTATGCACTAGCCCCTGGGAAGCAGAATTCTATTCTAGGAGTTCAACTTTTTTTTTCCTTTTTCTTTTTTTTCCTTTCCTTTTTTCTTTTTTTTTTTTTAGATTCTTCATATAAGTAGAATTATACAGTGTTTTTCTTGGTCTGATTGATTTCGCTTAGCATAATGTTTTCTAGGTTTATCTATCATTTTACAGATAACACAATTTCCT
The DNA here is from genome assembly GCA_017311185.1 of Proteles cristata cristata. NCBI lineage: Eukaryota > Metazoa > Chordata > Mammalia > Carnivora > Hyaenidae > Proteles > Proteles cristata. Next base: position 117,973 of record JAESUZ010003279.1, on the reverse strand, counting down.
TTTTTATTGCGATATAATGTCCCATCGTGTATAAATATCACACTTTCCTAATCCACTCATCTATCTACGGACACTTAGAATGTTTCCATATCTTGGCTATTATGAATAATGCTTCAATGAACATGGGAGTTGTAGATATCTGTTTTTAATACTGATTTTTATTTCCTTCAAATATATATCCAGAAATGGGGTTGCTGGATCATATGGTAATTGTATTTATTTTGTTTTATTTTTAATGTATATTTATTTTTGAGAGAGAGAGAGAGATACAAATGCACATAGAGTGTGAGCAGGGAGAGGCAGAGAGAGAGGGAGACACAGAATCTGAAGCAGGCTCCAGGCTCTGAGCTGTCAACAGAGACCAACACATGGTTCAAACTCATAACCATGAGACCATGACTTTATCTGAGCCAAAGTCAGACACTTAACCAACTAAGTCACCCAGGACCCCCTGGTAATTTTATTTTTAATTTTTTGAAAAATTTTCGTATTGTTTTCTATAATGGCTGTACGAATTTATCTTTCCATCAGCAAGGTACAAGGGTTCTCGTTTTTCCACACCCTCACCAAAACATATCTCGTCTTCTAAATAATAGTCTAATAGGTGTGAGGTGGTATCTCTGTGGTTTCATTTGCATTTTTCTGATAATTAGTGATGCTGAGCACTTTTTCATGTACATGTTGGCCATTTGTATGTCTTCTTTGGTAAAGTATATATTCAGGCTCTTTTTCTATTTTTAAAATCAACTTATTCAGTTTTTTCTATTAACTGTATAAATTCTTTATATATTTTGGATATTAACCCCTTACTACATGTATAGTTTACAAGTATTTTCTCCCATTCCATATGTTGCCCTTTTATTTTGTTGATGGTTAATTTTATCATGTAGAACTTTTCAGTTTGATCTAGTCTCATATATTTATTTATTTATATTTGCTGGTGCTATTGAGCAACACAGCCAAAGTAAAATCATTGCCAAGACCAGTATCTAGGAGTTTTTTCCTTATCATTTGTTCTGGGAATTTTATAGTATCAGGATTTATATTTAAGTCTTTAAACCATTTGAAGTTAATTTTTGTGAACACTATAAAATAAGGATCCAATTTCATTCTTTTGCATATGGATACTCAGTTTTTCCAACATTATTTATTAAAGAGACTATAATACTGAGCAATGGATATACAACAGTAAAAATCATTTGGACAATTCTGGCATCCCTAGGTTGAATGGGGAGGGAGGAAAGAATACTTTCAGAGTTTGACTGGAGAGTTAATGTATTATATTTATATTTCTATACCTCACTTGTACTCTGAACTTTCTGGACAAAATTCATATAGTTTATTCTGATTCTCAATATTGGTATTAGTACTTCCTTAAATCAATGTTGCATACATTTGACCACTTAAAGTTTGATTTTCAAAACATAAAACAAATACTAACAACACCATCACTATAATATTTCCTATAAATTGGATTTTCATATTCTCCACCTGGAGATTGGCTTATTATAAGCCAATACTTAATGAACAGAATTCCAAGAGAATAAAGTATTACCAAATAAATGAATGGGATATGGTTTATAAAAGCAATGTTTCAATTTAGAGCTCAGTGTGTTAGTACAGAACTCTACACTTTGAGTATAAACAGAGTGATAATTGGAATTTCCAGCTCCAACTTTCAAAGATTTAAAAATAATAAAACACCTTTTCTCTCCTTACAATTACCTAAAATGTCACTTAATTCTCACTTAGTGTTAGTAACAGCATCCTAGACCTGTTCACTGCTTTCTCTATTTCCATAAGAAGTAAGATATTTTTGTAATTTATCAATTTGGGGACACCTATAGAGCCACAGAAGGATTTAGCAATGTTAGCCTAAACAAGGAATATCTCTCTAAGCTCTCTTTCTTTTTCCTTTGAATCCCAGCAAGTATGTATTAAGTCCTTTCTCTTAGGAAAAAAAAAATACCTAATTTATATACTTTATCTTTCCTAACTGCTTTATGACTTTTTTTCCTTATGAAAATTAATAATTGATTTTGTCAAATGGATCATGTTGAAAATTTTTCACTCTTTTTTTGTTACACTTTATTGTCACATATTCTTTATTATCTCCAATGTGTCTACTCCTCATCTGTTTATTTGATACTAAGAATGGTGAATGCAGCACACACTATAGTCATACTTTCAGAATGATTACTTTTAAGTATTGAATTGCAATGTCATCTATTCCTTTCATTTCTCCTTTAAGAGGTGTCTTATTTCCTGGAGCTAATAAATTGGCTATTCTACATACACACATATACAAACATGCATGTGTACATGCAAGATACACACATGTGCAAACATACATATGACTCTTTGCCTTACTATTTAAATAATAAAGTATAAGGACAACAGATGTTTGGTGTTTAATGTCATGGAGGGGTATGCACTCCTATTTATGTTCACTTACTTCTAATCATCTATGACAATGCACCCATAAATATTTTCACCACAGAATAATAAACGCACTTATAAAAATTTTAAATCACTCTTCCTTAACCTTATAACCATATTCTCATTTACTTGTTTCAACAAACTTTAGGATTAAATGACTATATGACATTTTTATGTAGTCTGAGTATCAAATAATACTTGTTCCTAAATTCACTTCATTGCAATTTATAATCATTCCACGTCCTCTAATTTTGCTACAGCAATCACTCAAAATCCTAGAGTTACTGTCATCTTCCTTTACAACTAGCTACCACAAATATTATATTCACATATTTCCTTGCTTTTTAATTACATTATGCATCTTGGCAATAGATAGAGAAGCCAAACCAAAAGAAAAAAAATAAAAACAAAAACACTTCATGTTACATTATGTTAAATGATCCTCCTTTAATGCCAGCCACTTCTGTATAAACTATCACAGCAAAAACCACTAAGCCTTAATGAAACACATGACATTTTTAATATGAGGATGGCCATATTATAAATTTCTGTTTCTACATCACTAGAACCAAGAACAGATATCCTTTATCTTCTGTTAAATAAACTGTAGTATGATATTATTGAGAAGTCAGTATTTACTAGTTAGGTATTATGATAAGAACTTCTCACGCATTTACGTATGATGTTAAAATTGACTTAATGGGGCATTTTATATTATCTGCCCCACTTCCATATAACATAACCAATCTTTATGGAGGTTAACTAACTTGTCTGAATTCACCCAGGTTTAGTAAAGTTAGATGTGAACCCAAAGTATATCTGACACAAAGTGCATCTTCTTACCTGCTTTGTGATCTTAGGGATACTGTTATCCTACGTGTGTACCACAATCAAGGGTGCACTCAGCTCAAAGTGCTCTTTATTTTTTTCAATTAAGAACTATAATAAGTTCTTTAGCCTCTATTTATTGCTATATTAATATCACAAAAACTCATCAGCTGTATATTTCTTTTAAAAGCACTGGATATTTAACCAAGTATAATAGAACAGGTAAACAGCAACAAAAAGCAAATTTTTACCACATTTTCATTTAACCTGGCACTTTGAACCTTAGTATTTGAACTTTTATTTTTTATACAACTGTCTTCAACACAATCAATTTGTGTAACATTTTAACATGCTATTACATATAAACATTTATTTTTTATGCAGTGCACATTTTTATCATTCAAGAAGAAAAATGTTTATTTTACCATATGTCACATATCATGTAACATTCCCCAATTGGTAGGCATTTTTTTAAATTTAGTTTTGCCATTACAAAAATCATCATTATGATTTTTAAAAATGCACTGTTATTTCTTCATTTGAAGTTTATATATGCTTTTGGACTTAATGAATTCAACAGAAAATAAAATTTATCTTTTTATTTCTAATTTTGTAGATAAGGTAACTGAGAATTTCAAAAATTTATTACCTTGCATCACACAGCATAAATAGCACTACCAGATCTGACGCTGAGATCCTAGTGCCTGGACCAGTGTTCTTTCTCTGATATTATCAACTTTATATTGACAATGCAACATAAACCCTTAGGCAAATTATAGAAATACTGTGTTACTTACAGAAATGGATAGATCAACTAGATAGAAAATCACTAAAGAAACAATGGGCTTGAATGACACTTTGGACCAGATGGATTTGACAGATATATTTAGAACTCCACATCCTGAGGCCATGGAATTCACTTTCTTCTCAAGTGCGCATGGTACATTCTCCAAGATAGATCACATACTAGGACATGAAGCAGCTCTCAACAAATATAAAAGAACTGATATCATACCATGCACACTTTGAGATCACAATGCTGTGAAACTTGAAATTAATCACAGGAAGAAGCCTGGAAAACCTCCAAAATATGGAGGTAAAGAACACCCTACTAAAGAATGAGCGGACTGGGGCGCCTGTGTGGCTTAGTCGGTCAAGGGTCCGACTTTCGCTTAGGTCATGATCTCGCGGTTCGTGGGTTCAAGCCCCGCGTCGGTCTCTGTGCTGACTGCCAGCTCGGAGCCTGGAGCCTGTTTCAGTCTGTGACTCCCTCTCTCTCTGACCCTCCCCTGCTCACGCTGTCCTCTCTCTCTCTCTCTCTCTCTCTCTCTCCCCAGAAATAAATAAAACATTTAGAAAAAAAAAAAAAGAATGAGTGGACCAAGGCAATTAGAAAAGAAATTTAAAATTATGGAAACAAATAAAAACACAACAATACAAACTATGGGATGAGGCAAAGGCAGTCCTAAGAGGAAAGTACATTGCACTCCAGGCCTATTTAAAGAGATTAGAAAAAGCACGAGTCCAAAATCTAAGAATGCACCTAAAGGAACTAGAAGGAGAGCAACAAGAGCACCTCAAACCAAGTAGGAGAAATTATAAAAATGAGGGCAGAAATAAACAATATAGAAATTATAAAAACAGTTGAACAGATCAATGAAGCCAAGAGTTGGTTTTTTGAGAAAATAAACAAAACTGACAAACCTCTAGCCAGGCTTATCAAAAAGAAAAGAGAGAACTCTCAAATAGACAAAATCATGAATGAAAATAGAGTTATTGCAACCAACCCCTCAGAAATACAAGCAATTATCAGGGAATACTATGAGAAATTATATGCCAACAAACTGGACAACTTAGAAGAGATGGACAAATTCCTAAACACACACTCACTACCAAAATTCACATGGGAAGAGATAGAAAGCCGGAACAGACCCATAACTGGTAAAAAAAATTGAATCAGTTATCAAAAATCTCCCAACAAATAAGAGCCCTGGGCCAGATGACTTCCCTGGGGAATTCTACGAGACATTTAAAACAGAATTAATACCCATTCTTCTCAAGCTATTCCAAAAAACAGAAATAGAAGGAAAACATCCAGACTCATTTTGCGAAGCCAGCATCAGTTTGATTCCCAAGCCAGACAGAGTACATAGGAAAAAACAGAACTGTATAGGCCATTATCCTTGATAAATTCGGATGCAAAAATCCTCAACAAGATACTTGCAAATCTAATGCAACAGCACATAAAAAGAATTATCCACCTTGATCAAGTGGGATTCATTCCTGAGTTACAGGGCTAGTTCAATATTCGCAAATCAATGTGATACATCACATTAACAAAAGAAAAGATAAAAACCATATGATCCTGTTGATAGATACAGAAATAACATTTAACAAAATACAGCATCCCTTCCTAATAAAGACCCTTGAGAAAGCCAGGATAGAAGGAACTTACTTAAACATCATCAAAGCCATCTGTGAGAAGCCCTCAGCCAACGTCATATTCAATGGGGGAAAACTGAGAGCTTTCCCCCTGAAATCAGGAACACAAGAGGGATGTCCACTCTCACCACTGTTGTTTAACATAGTGCTGGAAGTCCTAGCATCAGCTATCAGACAACGAAAGGGAATAAAAGGCACCAAAATTGGCAAAGAAGAAGTAAACTTTCATTTTTGCAGATGACTTGATACTCTACATAGAAAACCCTACAGACTCCACCAGAATTATACTAGAATTCTGAGCAAAGGTGCAGGGTACAAAATCAACGGACAGAAATCAGTTACATTTTTATGCACCAACAATGAAGCAACAGAAAGAGAAATCAAGAAACTGATCCCATTCACAATTGCACAAAAAAACCATAGAATACCTAGGAATAAACCTAATCAAAGATATAAGAGATCTATGTAATGAAAACTATAGAAAATTTATGAAGGAAATTGAAGAAGACACAAAGAAGCGGAAAAACATTCCATGCTCGTGGACTGGAAAAATAAACATTGTTAAAATGTCATTACTACCCAAAGCAATCTGCACATTCAATGCAATCCCAATCAAAACTGCACCAGCATTCTTCTCAAAGCTAGAAAAAACAATCCTAAAATTTGTATGGAGCCACATAAGACCCTGAATACTCAAAGTAATATTTAAAAAGAAAACCAAAATGGGAGGCATCACCATCCTAGACTTTAGCCTCTTCTACAAAGCTGTCATCATGAAGACAGTATGGTATTGGCACAAAAACAGACACATAGATCAATGGAATAGAATAGAGAACTCAGAACTGGACCCACAAATGTATGGCCAACTAATCTTTGACAAAGCAGGAAGAGTGTCCAATGGAAAAAAGACAGCCTCTTTAACAGATGGTGCTGGGAGAACTGGACAGCAACATGCAGAAGAATGAAACTAGATCATTTTTTCACACCATACACAAAAATAAACTCAGAATGGATAAAGGACCTGAACGTGAGACGGGAAACCATCAAAACCCTAGAGGAGAAAGCAGGAAGCAACCTCCTTGACCTCCACCACAGCAATTTCTTACTTGACACATCCCCAAAAGTAAAAGAATCAAGAGCAAAAATAAACTGTTGGGATCTCATCAAGATTAAAAGCTTCTGCATGGCAAAGGAAACAATCCATAAAACCAATAGGCAACCAACGGAATGGAAAAAGATAGTTGCAAATGACATATCAGATAAAGGGCTAGTATTCAAAATCTATAATGAGCTTACCAAACTCCACACCCGAAAAACAAATAATCCAGTGAAGAAATGGGCAGAAGATATGAACAGAAACTTCTCCGAAGAGGACATCCACATGGCCAACAGACACATGAAACGACGCTCACCGTCCCTCCTCATAAGGTAAATACAAATCAAAACCACACTGAGATACCACCTCATGCCGATCAGAGTGGCTAAAATGAACAAATCAGGAGACTCTAGATGCTGGCTAGGATGTGGAGAAATGGGCACCCTCCTACACTGTTGGTGGGAATGTAAATTGGTGCAGCCCCTCTGGAAAACAGTATGGAAATTCCTCAAAAAATTCACAATAGAACTCCCCTATGACCCAGCAATAGCACTGCTAGGAATTTACCCAATGGATACAGGAGTGCTGATGCATAGGGTCACGTCCCCCAATGTTCATAGCAGCACTCTCAACAATAGCCAAAACATGGAAAGAGCCTAAGTGTCCATCAACAGATGAATGAATCAAGAAGATGTGGTTTATCTCTACAATGGAATGCTACACGGCAATGAGAAAGAATGAAATCTGGTCATGTGTAGCAACATAGATGGAACTTGAGGGTGTTATGCTGAGTGAAATAAGCCAGGCAGAGAACAACAGATACCATATGTTTGCACATATAGGAGGATTAGGAGGAACTTAATGGAGGACCAAGGGCGAGAAGAAGGGGAAAAATAGTTGGCAAGAGGGAAGGAGGCAAACCATGAGAGACTCTTGAATGCTGAGAACAAAATGAGAACTGATGGGGTGGGAGAGAGGGGAAGTGTGTGACGGGCATGGAGGAAGGCACTTGTGGGGATAAGCACTGGGTGTTATATGGAAACCAACTTGACAATAAAGTATTTTAAAAAAAAACAAATACTGTGTTAATTTTGTATGCCTTAAGATATCTTCTAATCCATAGGTTTATAAATATTGCTTTTCTCTTTATAGTTTAAAAGCTATGGATCATTAAATAAAATATTTCATCTTATTTAGCTTTCGCATTTATTTTGTTTGCTATAATCTCAACGTTTGTTTAAAACTAAAATAAAACTTTTCAAAGAGACTTCAAGTTTTTTCTGAAGTAACTGTTGAGCTCCAGACAGACAACATTAATACAATTTATAAGATATGCTAAACATTAGCTACTAAAATCTGCTAATGCAGCATTTAAGCAGAAAAGATAGGTCAGGAAATTCAAAGTGATGACTGTGTACTATTGTTCATGCAAAACTATATTCCAAGTGACCAGGTCACCATAGAAACTAGATATATATGTATACATAATACATATTTTCAAGGCTTTATGCATTGAAACTACCAAATTACATTAAGTTTGTTTATATGCATTCTTATTTTTATTATAAGCATGGATCAAATTGTATTCAAAGGGAGTTTAGAATACATGAAGCATACTTAGATAACCAAATGAGAGGAAAATGCAGCCTGTGTCTTTTTGGCGGTCATTGAATTTTTTTCAAAATCTTATTTGTTTTTATTTAAATTAACATTTCCTGTATATTCCATTAGCTTGGCAATGTTTTCAGCACTAATTTCTTAGGCTTTAAAATATGTAGGGTACTGTAGTACCACTTTCTAAATATATGGACCAAATTATAATATATTCTTAATGAAATAAGTCTTTAGAAATTATAGTAAATATGTACTTTCATTCTAATCTATTTTTTTTAACTTTGTGCCTTTTGAGGGGTATACATTTGACTCAATGACTTTAGGCATATTACAGTAATTGATTAAAATATTAATTCCTTAAATAGCCTTACATTTACATAAGCTAATACACATAAAAGTAATGGTATGTGTATATGAAGAAAACAGTGTTTTATTTATTATTATTATTATTATTATTATTATTATATTTCTTTTACTTTAGACATAAAGAGGGTACACAAGCAGAGAAGGACAGAGACAAACAGACAAATAATCTCCAGCAGGTTCCATGCTGAGTGTGGCTCAACATAGGGTTCTAGCCCACAACCCTGGGATCATGACCTGAGCCTCACTCAAGACTTGGATGCTCAACCAACTGAGTCACTCAGGCACCACAGTGTTTTATTGTTTTAAAATAATTTTTTCTCCACAGACAAAGCTATAAAATAGGCAACATTTGACAGACTCTCTATTCTTACATCTTTCTCTAAACCCTAAGTCCTTTACTAATATTTATTTATTTTGAGAAAGAAAAGGAGAGAGCTGGGGAGCGGCAGAGAGAGAGGGAGACAAGGAATATCTAGGCAGGCTCTGCGTTGTCAGTGCAGAGCTTGACATGAGGCTCGATCCCACCAACTATGAGATGATGACATGAGCCAAAATCAAGAGTCTTAACCAACTGAGTCATCCAGATGCCCTTCCAGCTCTTCCTAAAAGCACACATTCTGTCTTTATATATAAGGTACTGAGAAATTTTGCTGCCTATTTTGTACCCAGAATTATACTTGGTGATTGGAATATAGTGTGTATTCAAGGATTTCTAAGTGTTTAGGTGTTCTAGACACACCTAAACACATAATGCAAAATGCTAAAATGTCAACATGTATAAAGGGTTCTAGAACCACACAGGAAGAGGCAAGGAGTTCTTCCTGGAAAAACCTTGAACTCTTCATAATGGAAGTGGCTTTTGATAAAATATTCAATAGCTGAAGTAGGAGAGCTTCAACTTGAGAAAATAAATGGTACAAAGTCACAAAACGATGGAAGATTAGAATAAGTCAACTAGCAGTAATGCTGGAATCACAAATTATTTGCTATCCAGTGCTTGGCTGGCTCAGTTGGTTGAGCATGCAACTCTTGATCTTGGGACCATGAATTTGAGTCCCACATTGGGTGTAGAGATTGCTTAAAAATAAAATCTTTAAAAAATAAAAGTAAGTAAAATTAGATCATTTGGTATGAATTAGTTAATAATGAAGATCTGAAGATGAAATTATAGGTGTCATAGTAGTGCTTTATCAACTGAAGGAACGGAGGTTAAGGACAAGAAATGAAATAGGATCTCTAGCTGCAAAGGAAAGAATCAAGTTGTCTACTTGACCTAACTATCTATAGAAATGTATCAAATCATAAAAAAGGGAATTTTTTTCAAATTCTTGAAGGGAATAATAACAAAACACTCTTTCAAGATATTTTAATGCTGCTATTTCACTTAGTAATTAAAAATTGTATATGATATGCACAGTGAGGAAGGGCAGTGACATCTTCCAATACAATAGACTTTATTGGCCAGGAATTGGAAATAACATTTCTGGCTGTACAATACTACTGCCCCTTGCCCTCTATCTTTTCCTAGCTATTGTTTGTGAAAACTTTAATAGCCTATAATCCGTAGATTTCACATTTCACTTTGGTGAGATGAAGGATATAGTGATAGTCATAAAAAATGGTCCCTTTTAATAAACTTCCAAAGCCAGGTCCAGGTTATTCAAACCCCTTTGTCCCAGCAAGGATAATTTTCAAACACAAAAGATAACTGGATGAATAGATAGTAATAGTTTTAGTTGACATACTATTAAGTATACTAAGAAGAAACTTGCATTTCATCATTTTATCTTTAGCCCATCCAGTTCAAAACTAGGAAGTAGGCTGCATCACCATATATGGCATGTAATATTTTTCTTCTGTGTAAAATTTCCGGGAAAGTCTCTGTAGAAAACAGACCCTAGTTGTGAGGTCTTCAAATTCAAGCATCGTTATGGAAATCTTCCAACTCAGAAAGGAAGAAGGTAAAGTCTCAGTAACTTAAGTATATTTATTTTATGGTTAAAAGTTCAGCTCTCCCAAATTTTCATCAGGATCATATTGTGTATTTTAGTGCAAACAGAATGTTCATCAAAACATGACATTTCCTTTACTCAGTCATGAGTTCTGCTTTAACTAAAAAAAGAAAAAGAAAAAAAGCCAATTTTGGTGCACAGCCGACATACAAAAGTAGAATTTCAAACATTTGCGAGGTAATTAGTTATACCTGTATTTTTACAGCTGCAAGATACTGAAAATGTATAGGACCATTTGATACATTACAGCATTTATCTCTCTCAAACACACACTTTCTCTCCCTACCACTCCTGTCTCTGTATCCCTCTCTCTCTGTATCTCTCTCCTTCCCCCTGGAGCCCATTCTCTATACACACACACACACACACACACACACACACACACACACACACACACACGAGAATAACTATGGGAAAACTTATACTACTCCAACATTGCCAGTGGCATAAAAACTAAAACTTATATAAAAACTGAAGGCACTAAGAGTATTGTTCATATATTAATATAGAACATTATTTCAAAATAACTATCTTGACATCATGTCACTAGTGAGAAGCAGAGCAGGAACTTTACACAGTCCTGACAGCAAAGTCCTATCCATATTTCCTTTCTTATTTTCAATCACTTTCTACTTTGTAATACTTAGACTGTCTTTTTATAGAGTGTTACCACCTTTGAACAACATTTGGTACATAAACTTTAATTCTTCATTGGAAAAGCAGAGACTGGCAGAGAGAACAATGAAGTAAACTTGTGGACATTTAATTATTTGTACTTATTCAAGGACAATAACAAAGATACCCAAATATCTGTATATTTATATCTATGCCAATGCTTATGTATGCGTATATATGTGTATATTCATATGAACATCTAAATATATTTCCATATTTATCTTGATAGTCTCAAAGCATAAGTCAATTTTTAACCTAACTCTGCAAACAATGAATAAATAGTTGGCTATGTTAGAATTACTAAAAAATCACATTGTTAATGAAAACTATATGTAATGAATTTTCTGAGCAATAAAAAAGGGTTTTTTAAGGAGAGTTGTACATACATTTTCTTAGTGACTTCTGGGCTTATACACAACCAGATTTGCTGGCAAATCTGACTACTAAAAGAAAGATAGAGCTGGGAATCAAACAAAACTGGTTGAAGTCCCCTCTACTCTTGTATTAAACATGGAATACCAAAGCACTTGGGTTTCATATATTCCAAAGTGTAGATGAATTGAAAAAATACTTTCACACAGAATTTCAAAGCATAGTAAATTATAAAGAATTATAAATTATCAAGTATAGAACTTCATAGACTGTAACAACATAGTATATAGGCAAAATGCTTTAATTATTTTGTTTATAAGATTCTCTAAAAATGATTATTTAGAAAAAATTAAATGGCTTGTTTGTCTAATTATATGGCCTCATACAATGACTTATCTAATTACTTGAATATATAATCTCCATATACAAAACTTTGGTAAAATTGTAAGCAGAATATAAATCTTTAATGAATTAAAAAAGGACCATAAATGATCAAAATATGCTTTAATTTGTCTGGGAGAATTAACTACGGTATTTTGTACTGAAGTCTTGGCAAATATTTTAGATATATCTGTTAATTCACTTAGGTAAAGCTTTTTAAGGGAAGCTCTTTAGGCACAGATACATACATATACTTATACTTTTTAAAATAACCCTTTATTATATTAATTTGTTTCCCTAATGAAATGTAGACATTTTCTGTGTAAGTCTTTTCTGAGATACTAGCTTACATTAGCATGCATTACTATGGTTCTCCAATGTAGAACAAACCAAGAAAATGATCTGTTGACATTAAATTCCATTTAATAAATAAATGAATTAATGAAGAAACCCTCAGATAATCATTAATATAGGAAAGGTAGACCACCTTCCTAAATAAGTTCTCTATTACCTTCCCCTTAACTGTTGCTTTCCCACAGAGTTCTGTCCCTCTGTGGTCCCTCATTTTTAAATCAAGATTTTCTTCACTTTCATGACTTCATGAATTCGTATTTGTGAATGATGTCCAAATATGTATCTCTAGCACAGATCTTTCCTCTGCACTTCAAACCTATACATTCGATTACCTACCAGGCATGAGCAACTGGTGTTCCTTTGGCATACAAAACCATGGGGTCTACAACTGAAAGCATTAAGCTTTCCTCCAAAAATCAATACTCTTTAAATAACATCACCATCAATACGGACACACAATCATGAAACCTAGAATTTGTCTTTAAGTTTGTTATTCCTTTCAGTCTGTATATATATTGGTAATGAACTCCTATTTCTTTCACCTTACTAATAACTTCTTATCTATCTTATATCTATCTTCTTAATCTTCACTGGTGCTGCCTATTATATGGATAATAGCTGCAGTCTCTTGACTAGTCTAGGTGTTCTAGCTTCCAAAATTTGGCAGAAAAATCTTCCAAATATCACCACCACCACCAACAACAACAACATGGAAATGTGACCCTAATTATCTCCCCACCTCAAACTATTCACAGTTGCTTCGTCTTGTCTCCTAGATAAAGTGAAAAATACTGAGTATAGAATGAAGAATACTATAATCTGGTCACTGCCAAACTCTCTAGAGTTTTTGTCTTTGCATTCTGATGTCATACACCTGAAAGAGTAGTCATATGGAACTACCTGCTCATCTCAAACTACCTGTATTTTGCAACTATGCCTACAGTAGGGAATCCTTATGTCAAGATATACCAAAAATTGAAGCTGCATAGCACTTCCAGATCAAATAAAATCGACACCCATTTCTTTGTGTATCAACTGAGCCCCCATAAAATTAAACAGTATTTTATTTTTCATAATAAAAATACTACATTTGTATATTTCCTAAACTCTCTTTGGTTTTTATATTACAGTAAGCTAACTGAAAACTAGAATCATACCTTATCTTTCACTGAGTTTCCTCAATTCCTGTGCTTAGAATAGTAATTGACAATTGACTATCAGTGTTCATGGAATAAATTAATTCCAAACCAATATTTATTATGCCATTTATCAAATGAATTGGACCACTCTTCTTAATGCCCATCTCAGGAGAAAAATAAATTGAGTTTTAAAATTTGTGGAATAAAAGGAGTAATAAAGGTTATTGTGATGATGATAACTAAGAAATGCTCCCAAATGTTCTGAAAGAAACGAACTCTGTGGGCTGATGGGATGAAAGAAAGGGGCTTAGGGAAATGTAATGTGAAAAATATAATAACAGGCAAGTAATGAATTTTCAAGCATGTGTTCTGTAACTTCTATGATATTTGTAAATATGTGACACAGTTGCTGGCAGGAGCAAACCAGATTAGAGAATTATAATGTCTTCCATTTTAAGTTGTATTTTGAAATAGAATGAGTGTAGTCTTAAATTGATTTCCAGCATTTGTGTTTATACCTCATTTATCTCACATTACTGAGGAAGGATACTGTTCTTTATATTAATAAAATATTCAGATAATTTAAAGTATTCTTTAAATATGAATTTATTCTATACCTATAATGGCACATTGAGGCACTTTGCAGAAATTCTCCCTAGAGAAAAAAGCAAAGTTGGTGAAAAACATTAATATACACACATTTATTTATTTATAAATCATCCTAAGAGCATATTAAGGGCATATATTAAAGAAAAAAACCATTTATTTAGAAAATCTCCTAAAATCGTACAAGAACAATGGGAGCTTATGCTATACTCACCCAGGTCACCTCTCATCACCCAGGTCACCTTGATGGAGGGTACATGTGTACAGGGTGGGTGCAGTAAAGAGGAAAGAGGTGTTTTTTCCTCTTCTCCCAATCAAGAGGGGCATACCTGTGACAGGCAGGCCAACAACATTTCTTATCCTCTCCAACACTAAACTGAAGAGGTTAAGTGCCTGGTGAGTATATCCAAAAAGGTTAAGAGTTTCCTTCCTCTACCAAGTCCCTACACATAGAATAGAGGTTCTATATCAGCCACGACCAGCCAAAAACACAGCTTGCTTAGTGAGCAAACATTCCATGTTGGGGGAAGCAAGATGGGGGGAACACAGGCTACAATCACATTCAACACACATATTGGTGGCTCAGAAGGACAGGAAACCCACAAAAAATAAGAGCTCCAAAACACTCCCTGAGGTGTGGCTTTATTTGAAGTGGTATGCGGGAAAGTTCACTTAGAAAGACACTCTTGAAAATAATAATTTAATTAAAAACAATGAGCTAAACCACAGACCATCTAGTTCACCAGAGAGAAGAAGGAAAAGAGATAGCCAAAAGTAGCTCTGCTAAGGTCAGGACAAATTTCAAAGACTGGTCTTATTTCCTGCCTTTAACTGAGTCTGACTGCTGAGCAATGTTTGCACAAGGACATTGCCAAAACCATAGGGCAATTAACCAGCAAGCAGAGTCACCTAACATGTGAAGTATAATACCAAATGCAACAGAGAGATCAAGGAAGGAGATAGAGATAGAGAAAATATATGTTAGATTTAACAAGTAGGCTTCAAATGATAGAGGGATTCACCTTCCCCTTCCAGGCTCGCCGGTGCAATAGCTTGTTTCTCACCTTTAACTGCGCCCAGCTCATTCCCTACCATGGACAGTGATGGTCCCCTTCACTCCCAAACTGCATCTCCACCCTTCCTACCTCCTTCCATGTGTCCTTTATAAACCGTTAGCTGTGAAGTTTGTTCTGCCAGTGTTCGAGTTGTTTTCTGGATTACTTACACTGATGTGAGTGTTACCTACTTGTCAAGGGGAACTTAAGAGTCCTACTCAGCCATCTTCCCAGCCTCCTGTTCCTAGTGGGGTCTCCGTGTCATCCCTGTCTCTCTGTGAGATGCTCTGAGAAGAGGAAGTCACTCTCCCTCCTGAGTGCCCCAACTTTTTTCAAACTTGTATCTCTGCTTGCTATTTGTCCTGCTGTATTTTAAGGGTGGGGATTCAGCTTCCTAATGCCCTCCCAGCTCTCCCAGAGCCTAGCTACTGGTTTTTGAAATTCTAGGCTTATAGTCCTGCTGTAGAACTGCAGGACTGGGGCAATTTGTCCCCTCTTGCTTTCAAAGCTTCCTGTTCCAAGAACAAAGTTGCTGGCAGGCACCATTTCTCTCCCACAGTCCCCAGCATAAACACATGGTTACCTACAGGAACCAGCTTGGTGCCCACACTAGCAACCTAAGTTGTTACAACAAGCTTGACACTTCACACTTCAGTGGATCTGCCCTTTCCTCTCACACTTGGTTTAGTCCCAGAGCTGAAGGTCCCCTCCCCGAAAGACCAGCACAAACGTGTCAACACTGAGTCTCCTGACCTGGGGCATCAGTTCTGACAGCAGCAACAGCAGATTATTTCACAAGCAGACCAGTGTATACCTTGTTAAAATGCACCCAACCCAAGTGGGGATCAAGTACTTCCATGATAGGCAAAAGGTGCCTCTATAAACGACAGGACTGAAAGAAAAAGAAGTCATGATACACAACAACATGCATCGGAGACATGTGCTCAAGCCTCAGTTCCTGGGGAACAGAGGACACTGAACTGCAGGACACCATAGGGCCTCTTCTTCATAAGATCATCACCTTCAAGAACAAAGACATAGCTGACTTTCCTAATACATGGAGACAGACATAGAGAGTTAGACAAAATGAGGAGACACCAGAATAAGTCCCAAATGAAACAACAGGGCAAAACTACAAGAAGAGACCTAAGAGAAATGGCTGTTGTTAATATGTCTGAGAGGGAATATAAATTAAATGTCATAAAGACACTCACTGGATTTGAGAAAGGCTGGAGGACATCAGTGAGACCCTTAACAAAGATATAAAAGAGAATAAATCAGAGATGAAGAACATGACACTTGAAATAAAATACATACTTGATGGAATAGATAGGTTAGAGAAAGCAAAATAATGAATTAATGCCCTAATAGACAGAATATTGTAAGATAATCAAACTGAAAAATGGGAGGAAAAAATGTGTGAAATGAGAATAGACTCAGAGAACTCAGTGACTCCATCAAAGTGATAACATTCACATTATAGGGATCCCAGAAGAAGAGAGAGAAAGGGAGGAAGAAAATGTATTCAAAGAAATAACAGCTGAAAATTTCCCTGATCTGGGGAAAGAAATAGATATTCAGATCCAGAAGACAGAGATTCCCCCAAAATATCAACCTGAGGAGATCCACACCAAGACACATAGTAATTAAAACGGCAAGAAGTTATGATAAAGAGAAAAAAATAGTGTTTAAATTTTTCTTTCTTTTTTAAAATTTTTATTATTTTTTAATTTTTTGTTTATTTATTTTTAAGACAGAGAGAGTCAGAGCACAACTGGGGGAAGGGCAGAGAGAGCGGGAGGTAAAGAATCAGAAACAGGCTCCAGGCTCTGAGCTGTCAGCACAGAACCTGATGCAGGGCTCAAACCCACAAACCATGAGATCATGATCCAAGCTGAAGTCAGACACTTAACCAATTGAGCCACTGAGGTGCCTTATTTTTTTTTTTAATGTTTTATTTATTTCTAGGAGAGAGAGAGACAGCGCGAGCAGGGGAGGGTCAGAGAGAGAGGGAGACACAGAATCTGAAGCAGGCTCCAGGCTCTGAGCTGGCAGTAAGCACAGAGCCCGACGCGGGGCTCGAACCCACGAACCGCGAGATCATGACCTAAGCGAAAGTCAGACGCTTAACTGACTAAGCCACCCAGGCGACCCGAGGTGCCTCATTTTTTAAAATTTGTAATGTTTATTTTGAGAGAGACAGAGAGAGAGGCAGACTAAGGGGGGAAGGGCAGAGAGAAAGGGTGACACAGAATCCGAAGCAGGCCCCAGGCTCTGAGCTGTCAGCACAGAGCCCAAAGCACGTTCACAAAACAAGAGATCTTGAACCAAGCTGAAGTCAGAAGCCTAAAAGACTGAACCACCCAGGCACACCAAGAAAAAAATTTTTAAAGCAACAGGAGGCCATAGGTATATACAAGGGAAACCACATAAGGCTATCAGCAGATTTTTCAGCAGACATTCTGCAGACCAGAAGGGAATATCATGATATATTAAAAGTGCTGAAAGGGAAAAATCTGCAGCCAAATCTATTATTCGGAATAGAAAGACTGATAAAAGAGTTTCTAAGATGGGATGTCTGCATGGTTCAGTCGTTTAAGAGTCTGACTCATGATGCTAGCTCAGGTCATGATCTCATGGTCTGTGGGTTTGAGCCCTGCATCAGGTTCTGTGCTGACAGTGCACAGTCTGCTTGGGATTCTCTCTCTCTCCCTCTCTCTTTGCCCCTCTTCCATTCACTTCTTTCTCTCTCTCTCTCAAAATAAATAATTAAAATAAAGAGCTTCTCAGACAAACAAAAACTAAAGGAGTTCATGACCATTAAACCAGCCCTAGACGAAATATTAAAGGTGACTGAGTAGAAAGGAAAAAACATAAGTCAGAGTATGAAAGTAGGAAACATAAAAGCTGTAAAAATATGTATGTCTATAAAACTCAGTCAAGCGATTCACAAAATAAAAGGATGTAAAATATGACACCATGTACCTAAAATGTGGGATAGAGGAGTAAAAATGGGTTCAAATTTAAACAACCATCAAATATAGACTGTTATATGCAGAAGATGTTACATATAAACCTAAAGGTAACCACAAATCAAAAAACAGTAACAGATATGCAAAGAATAAAGGGAAACAAATCTAAGTATATCTCTAAAGAATGCCAACAGACCATGAAACAGACCAAGAGAAGAATCAGAGAAAAAATACACAAACAACCACAAATCAAGTAACAAAATGGTAATAAATACATGTCTATCAATAAATACTCTGAATATAAATGGAGTAAACACTCCATTCAAAAGATACAGGGTGAGAATGGATAAGAAAATAAGACCTACCTATATGCTGACTACAAAAGACTCATTTCCAACCTAAAGACACCTACAGATTGAAAGTGAGGGGTTGGAGAAATATTTATCATGCAAATGGATGTTGAAAGAAAACTGGGTAGCAAAACTCTTACTGGACAAAGTAGATTTTAAAACAAAGACTGTAGCAAGAGATGAAGAAGGGCACTATATAATAAGGGGAAAATTTCAAAAGGAAGATATAACAATCATGAGTATTTATGTACCCAACATGAAAGCATCTGAATATATAAAATAACTAATAACAAACATAAACATAGTAATACAGTAAATAGTAGGGGACTCTAACACCCTACTTACATCAATGGACTGATCATTCCAATAGAAAACCAAGAAGGAAATAATGGCTTTGAATGTTACATCCGACAAGATTGACTTAACAGATACATTCAGAACATTCCATCCTAAAAGAGCAAAATACAAGTTTGATTCAATTGCACATGGTACATTCTTCAGATAGACTACATTTTAGGCCACAAAACAAATCTCGACAAATTTTAAAAACTTCAAATTCATAGGATGCATGTTTTCTGACCACAATGCCATGAAACTGGAAATCAACCAGAAAAAAATTTTTTTAAAGCTAGAAAGAGCACTAATACATGGAGGTGAAATAACATGTTACTAAACAATGAATAGGCTAACTAAGAAAAAAGAAAGAAAGAAAGAAATTAAAAATTGCATGGAAACAAATGAAAATGAAAACATAACAGTCCAGTATCTATGGGATGCAGCAAAAATAGTTCTAGGAGGGAAGTTTATAGCGATACAAGTCAACCTCCAAAAGCAAGAAAAATCTCAAACTAGCCTTATACCTAAAGGAGCTAGTAAAAGAACAACAAAACCCCCAAACACCAGCAGGAAGGAAATAACTAAGATTAAAGCAGGAATAAATCATACAGACACTTAAAAAATTAAAAGAACAGATCAATGAAATGAGCTGGTTCTTGAAAAGATTGACAAAATTGATCCACATCTAGCCAAACTCAAGAAAGAAAAGAAAGAAAAGTAACAAAAAGAGAAGAAAGAAAAAGAAAGGAATTAACCAAAACATGGAAAGAGCCTAAGTGTCCAACTGATAAATGGATCAAGAAGATGAGGTTTATCTATACAATGGAATACTACATGGCAATGAGAAAGAATGAAATTTGGTCATGTGTAGCAACATGGATGGACCTTCAGGGTGTTATGCTGAGCAAAATAAGTCAGGCAGAGAAGGACAGCTACCTTATGTTTGCACATATAGGAGGATTAGGAGGAACTTAACGGAGGACCGTGGGGGAGAAGAAGGGGGGAAATAGTGGGTGAGTGGGAGGGAGGCAAGCCATGAGAGACTCTTGAAAGTTGAGAACAAACTGAGTACTGAGGGGTATGGAGGAGAGGGGAAGGGGGGTGATAGGCATGGAGGAGGGCACTTGTGGAGATGAACACTGGGTGTTGTATGGAAACCAACATGATGATAAACTATTAAAAAAAAAAAAGAATGGACTCGAAAAAATTCACAGATCAAAGAGGAGAAATAACCAATACTACAGGGATACAAACAGTTATAAGAAAATATTATGAATAACTATATGCCAACAAATTGGACATCCCTAGAAGAAATGGATAAATTCCTTAAAACATATAAACTGCCAAAACGGAAGCAGGAAGAAATACAAAATTAGAACAGACCAATTACCAATGTTCATAGCAGCACTCTAAACAATAGCCAAAACATGGAAAGAGCTATGTGTCCATCAACGGACGAATGGATCAAGAAGATATGGTTTATCTATACAATGGAATGCTTCATGGCAATGAGAAAGAATGAAATCTGGCCACGTGTAGCAACATGGATGGATCTTCAGGGTGTTATGCTGAGCAAAATAAATCAGGCAGAGAAGGACAGCTACCATATGTTTGCACATATAGATGGATTAGGAGGAACTTAACGGAGGACCTTGGGGGAGAAGAAAGGGGGAAATAGTGGGGGAGAGGGAGACAGGCAAACCATGAGAGACTCTTGAATGCTGAGAACAAACTGAGGACTGATGGGTGTGGGGGAGGGCAGAGAGGGAGAGATGGGCATGGAAGAGGGCACTTGTGGGGATGAGCACTGGGTGTCACATGGAAACCAACTTGACAATAAACTATTTGTAAAACAAAAAACAAACAAACAAACAAACAAAAAACAATTACCAGCAATGAAACTGAATCAGTAATCAAAAAATTCCCAGCAAACAAAAGTCCAGGACCAGATGGCTTCATAGGCAAATTCAAATGTTTAAAGAAGAGTTAGTACCTATTCTTCTCAAACTATTCCAAGAAATAAAGGGGGAAGAAAAACTTCCAAATTCATTCTATGAGGCCAGTATTACCCTGATACCAAAACCGGGTAAAGAAAGACATCACTAAAATAGACAACTACAGGCCAATATCTCTGATGAACATAGATGCAAAAATCCTCAACAAAATACTAGCAAACCAAACACAATGGTACATTTAAAAATACCATTAATGGGGTGCCTGGGTGGCTCAGTCAGTTAAGTGTCTGACTTCAGCTCAGGTCACGATCTCATGGTTCATGAGTTCGAGCAGTGCATCGGGCTCTGTGCTGATAGCTTAGAGCCTGGAGCCTGCGTCAGATTCTGTGTCTCCCTCTCTCTGCCCCTCTCCCACTTACACTGTCTGTCTGTCTGTCTCTCTCAAAAATAAATAAACATTAATTTTTTTTTAAATCATTCAATAAAGTAGCAGGATACAATATCAATGTACAAAAATGTGTTGCATTTCTATACGCTAATAATGGAGCAGAGAAAGAGAAATTAAGAAAACAATCCCATTTATAATTATACCAAAGAGAATAAAATAGGAATAAACATAACCAAAGTGGTGAAAGACCTATACTCTGAAAACTATAAAAGAATGATGAAAAAAACTGAAGACAACACGAAGAAATAGATTTTCTGTGCTCATGTTTTAGAAGAGCAAATATTGGTAAAATGTCTATACTACCCAAAGCAATCTACATATTTAATGCAATCCCTATCAAAATACAGCATTTTTCACAGAACTAGATTAAAGAATCCTAAAATTTGTATGGAACCACAAAGACCCTGAATAGCCAAAGCAATTTTGAAAAAGACAAAACTGAAGGTATCACCATTCCAGACTTCAATTTACATTACAAAGCTACAGTGATCAAAACAGCAATGGTATTGACCAGAAATAGGAACATATATCAATAGAACAGAATAGAAAACCCAAAAATAAACCCACAATTAAAAGATCAATTAATCTTTGACAAAGCAGGAAAGAACATATAATGGGAAAAAGAAAGTCTCTTCAACAAGCAGTATTGGGAAAGCTGATCAGCTACATGCAAAAAAAAATGAAACTGGATCACTTTCTTTCACCATAAACAGAAATAAACTAAAAGTGTGTTAAAGATCTAACTGTGGGACCTGGAACCATAAACATTCTAGAACAGAGCAAAGGCAGTAATTTCTCTGACACTGGTCATAGCAACATTTGTCTAGATATGTCTTCTGAGGCAAGGGAAATAACAAAAATAAACTGCTGGGACTACATCAAAATAGTTTCTGCACAGCAAAGGAAACAATCAGCAAAACTGAAAGGCAATCTGCTGAATGGGAGAAGATATTTGCAAACGACATATTTGATAAAGGGTTAGTTTCCAAAATATAAAGAACTGAGCAATTCACCTAAAACTCAAATAGACCAGTTCAAAATGGGTAGAGGATATGAACAGACATTTCTCCAAAGAAGAAATCCAGAAAACCAAATGACACATGAAAAGAGGTGCAACATCGCTCATTGTCGGGGAAATGGAAATCAAAACTACATTGAGATATCCTCTCACACCTGTCAGAATAGTGAAAATCCACAACACAAGAAACAGTGAGGGTGTGGAGAAAAAAGCACCCTTGTGCAGTGTTGGTGGGAATGCAAATTGGTGCAGCCAGTGGGGAAAAGAGTAGGGAGTTTCCTCAAAAAGTTAAAAATAGAACCACCCTGGGGCGCCTGGGTGGCTTAGTCGGTTAAGCGTCCGACTTTCGCTTAGGTCATGATCTCGCGGTTCATCGGTTCGAGCCCCGCGTCGGGCTCTGTGCTGACTGCCAGCTCAGAGCCTGGAGCCTGTTTCCGTCTGTGACTCCCTCACTCTCTGACCCTCCCCTGCTCACGCTGTCTCTCTCTCTCTCTCCTAGAAATAAATAAAAAAAATTAAAAAAAAAAAATAGAACCACCCTAGGATACAGTAATTGCACTACTGGGTATTCCCTCCCCCCATACAAACACACTAATAATTCAAAGGGATATATGAATCCTATGTTTACTGCAGCATTATTTACAATGGCCAAGTTACAGAAATAGCCTAGAGGGTATACCACTCTGATGAAGCAGAATGGTATACATATACAATGGACTATTACTCACCCATAAAAGAGAATGAAATCTTGCCATTGCAACAACATGGAGGGAGCTAGGAGAGTATAATGTTAAGTGAAATAAGTCAATCAGGAAAGGCAAAAACCATATGATTTCACTTGGATGTGGAATTTAAGAAACAAACCAAAGGAGCAAAGGAAAAAAAAAAGAGACAGAGAGAGAAACCAAGAAATAGATTCTTAACTCCAGAGAAAACACTGACAGTTACATGAGGAGAATTGGTTCAGGAATGAGTCAAATAGGTGATGGGGATTTAAGAGTATGCTTATAATGAGCACTGAGTAATATACAGAATTGGTGAATCACTCTATTGTATACCTGAAACTAATTAATAATGTATGTTAACTATATTGGAATTAAAATTTAAAAACTGAAATAATGAAAATAATAAAAATAAATTTAAAAATCCCAAACCAACAGGAACAAATGAAAAGGACCATCAAGGTAAATAGTAAACATAATAAAATCTATAAATACATACTTGCTTCCTTTCTTTTCTCAGCTTCTGTAATTTCAACATGAAATTATACAAAGTAGTAGCAACGTATCACTGCTTTTGTAGCCTATATAGATGCAACATGTATAATGATACTAGAAAGAAAAATAGAATGGAGCTATAGAGAAGCAGTAGTTCTCTCTCTCTCTGGAATTAAGTTATAACAGATCTGAAGTAGGTTCTGATAAACTGAAACATATGTGGTAAGCCCTGGAACAACCATAAAAAATAAATTTTTCAAAATATAATGAAAAACTTCAGAACAGTCTAAAGCATGAATAGACTATCCAGAATAAAAGTTTATAAATATGCCACCCTCTTTTTAACCAACACTCTGTGAACACAGATTAAATCTTCTTTAGTAACTTGTGGCCACCATTATGAAATAACTGCCAATGTCAGTATCTTCAAATCGCTATAAAACTATGTGAAGTTGAAATACATAGAACTGTTTATTGTTAACCTAACTGTCTTCTTGTTTTTTCTTTTGTTATATATCAAGCAATAATCCCTTGTTATTATTTTTTTAATTTCCTTTTAATGTTTTATTTATTTCTTAGAGAGAGAGAGAGAAAGAAAGACAGAGAGAGAGACAGCGTGAGCAGAGGAGGGTCAGAGAGAGAGAGAGAGAGAGAGAGAGACAGAACCTGAAACAGGCTCCAGGCTCTGAGCTGGCTGTCAGCACAGAGCCCTACATGGGGCTCGAACCCACGAACCGTGAGATCATGACCAGAGCCGAAGTTGGACACTTAACCGAATGATGCACCCAGGTGCCCCAATAATCCCTTCTTTGTGTTCCTATCACAGCACACATTAAAATGAAGTTTACTGATTTACATACCTGGCTTATGTATCTCTATCCCCAGCAGCCAGCCTGGGGCACTATAAACACCAACCATTAAATAAATGTTCCAATAAACACTAAATAGAGACTTGGAGATTAATCACTTGAAAAGGCTAATAGTAAGGACTCCATCTTGAACATTTCCTAAGTCCCTTGCTGGCTAAACTTACTCAGAACAGGTATTGAAACTATTTCTGGTTCAATTTTCTCATTTATTAACTGGAGATAAATGTAGTGTTTATCTCCTAAGGTTGTTATGAAGATTAAATGAGTTACTACCTAAAGATAGCCCTCAGAACTGGATCTGACTTACAGTAAACACTATATATGCCTGCCCATATTATTAATGTATGCATATGCTAACATTTGTTTTGGTTGCTCTGGTAAATCTTTTGATACTTTATGTTCTCTGTAAATTTGGGATAGCTAAGCTTATGAGATAAATCACTTCGGGATAAAAATTTACATTTACTTAGTTTTTGCTATTTGCCTTTTTATTCTCCTTGAAGGCTATTCTAATTATAAACAGTAAAGAATAACCACAAAACATAAGAAATTTGTCTTTGCAAAGATTTGAGAATATGACAAAGATCTTACTCTGTAATACGGATTTGATACAAAGACTCAGTCAAGACAGTTGCTTATGACCAACATGGATCAGGTTTTCTGTATTGTTTTTATCCCCTATAAATGGAACTTGATATGCAACATGTTTTGCAATCTTATCTTCTTCATACTCATTTATCCTCTCTGTTAAATGTTCTGATGGTTCATGTCAGAAAGAGAACTCTGGAATTCATACCAAATGCAGAATTCTCATTGACTGACAGCTGGTAGTAACTTACAGGACTCCTGTGCTTTTAGAATATTTATCTATTATTTAAAATTCTCTTCAAAGAACATGTGATAATCCTAAGGAGTATTGCTGTGTAGCAAGAAATCAAGAACAGCAATCAAGAAAATGGACTGCAAATGTGTACTCGTTTAGTGATTAATTTATCACATCCAAGGGTTATAAGTAGCTAAAACAAATCACCAGCTGTAGCTTTTGTTTACATATTTACTACTACAAGTCTTTTTTTCTCTACTATGTAACTCTTTGAGGTCCTAAAGAGTTTTTTGCTTTGGAATTATAAAAGGTATTATAATCTCCTTTCTCTGTGTTTATGCCACCACCCACACACTTTGGAACTCTGCATCAGATTTTTCAAAGAAATAGTTTGCCTAGGGCCTAGGAAGGTTTCCTGATGAGAAAGAAAATTGAATATAAAGGAAGTTCAGAAGCCAAAAACTGAATTATTTCTATCTTTAAATATGACACTCTGGAAAATGCATATGCAGAGAAAATTAAAAACTCAAGCATTTTACACATTCTGAGAAAAATGTTCTAATATGTATGATCTTTGATTTTCTCATGTAGGTGGGTGGTAATTTCTCATTAATATCAAAACATAACTTAGAACTTAATCTTTACATGTAAGAAGAGTCAGATTCAGTTTGGAAACCTTGAAAATGATGCTCTCTATTGGTCAATATTTAATAATATCTCATTAGACAAACAAAATGTATATGATTAGTGAGAGTCTCTAATTTACTTCTAGAAAGTTATTATGTTCTCAGTATTCTAACTGGAAATCAGTTTTACTCGTCCAACTGGAGATGATTATAATAGAATAGCCTAATCCAGGGGTCCTCAACCTTGGCACTATTAACTTCTAGAGTTTCCTAATTCTTTGCTTTGGGGGCTGCCTTGTGTATTGAAGAACAGTTTGCAGCATTCTGGCCTCTCAGTACCAGTTGCAAAAACAATCCTCCTTCAAACTGTAACAATCCAAAATACATCTAGACATTGCCAAATGGCCTAGTCTGAAAAGAAGAGCATCTTCGTTTTAGTACTGTGGAACAGATTACCATAAACTCAGTGGTTTAAAATAGCACAAATGTATTTTACCACACTTTCCTTGGTCAGGATTCTAATTAGCAGGGTCATCTGCTCGGGATATCACTAAGTTGAAATCAAAGTGCTGGCTGGAGCTTCTCTTCATATCTAGGTATCAGGATTCTCATCCAAGCTCACTGATTTGGGCACAATCATTTCCTTACAGTTATGTTACTGAAGTTCCCATTTTCCTGCCACCTATTGCCAGGAACCACTCTTGGCTTTTAGAAGCCAACTTCTGTGACACATGACCCGCATAGGCAGGTCACAGTCTGGGTGCTTGTTTTCTTCTAAGTCAATAGGAATACGTTGCTCTGACTTTAGGTCCCCTTCCAATCACTATGATCTGGTCCTATAGAAGGCAGAAGAAAATTATTTTTATGAACATGCTATGTATCTACATATAATTCATCACGTGGTCTACAAATTGCTTTTATATAATTCAGCAATTAGTTCATAGATAAATGGGTAGATAGTGATGGGCTGAACTGTGTTCCCCCAAAATTTATATACTAAAGTGCTAAAGTACTTCAGAATGTGACTTTATCTGGAAAGAGGGTCTTTAAATAGACAGTTAAATTATAATGGGTTTATTAGAGGGACCTCAAAATCTGTATGACTGGTATATTTACAAGAAGTAAATTTGAGCATAGACAGGTACAGAAGGAAGACAAAGTAAAGACAAAAAGTGACATATTTACTAGTCAAGGAGAAAGTTCTCAAGAGAAACCAACTCTGCCCATAAAGTCTGTGGCTCCTTGTTACAGGAAGCCTTAGCAAGCTAACAGATGGAGAGAGAGAGAGAGAGGGAGAGGGAGATGATGGGTTGATAAAGTGATAGTGAGAGGGAAGTACACTATTTTCCAGTTGTATAAGTTTAAAACTAAGAACTAGACATTTCCACAACTATGCAGAAACTAAGTAAGAAGACATGAGTTCAGAGAAGCACCATCAAACATCAATGAAACAAATACTGAAGGCCTCAGCCTGAAGCACCAAAGTGGGTATTTCTCAGAAGCTTAGTAAAAAGCCACTGAAATTCCCAAAAACTTCTAAGTAGGTGTTATAGACTGAATTACATTATCTTCAAAATTGCTATATTGAAGCCCTAGCCCTAGTATCTAAGAAGGTGACTATATCTTAAGAAACAACCTTTAAAGAAGTAGATAAAATAAGGTCGTTAACCTCTTCTCTAATCTTCCTGGTGTTCTTGTAAGAGGAGATTAAGACATACTAATTTAATTTTACAAGTGTCCTTATAAGAAATAAGATGAGGACATTCAGAGAGATGTAGGGACATACATCAAGGATGTGAGTGTACAGGGGAATGGATGTGTAAGGATCAAAAAGTTAGAAGGTAGCCATCAGAAAGCAAAGGGGAGAGGCTTCAGAAGAAATCACCTACTCAGTCTGTGGTATTTTGTTACGGAAGGCCTGACAGACTAATACAAAAGGGTATTCAACTGCTTTAGTGCACAGGAGAAAGCATTTGATTCTCAAGAAAGTGTCAGGGAAAAAAAAGAAGAAGAAAGAGCGAGGAAGCAAAAGTAAATCTATATTAGGATGCAACCATCTCTGGAAAATAATGGAATCTCTTCTTTTACTTTCCAAATCTCAAGTGATTCTTGGTGTCACATAAGAAAAGAGATTCTGGGAAACTGAGTTTCCAGCTTCTTCTCTGCATATAGAAGGGATTTGAGAAGACATTATTGTTGAATCCAAATTGAAAACAGACATGAAGCATAGTATTGATAAGAACTTATCTTCCAAATCTTAGTTGGGCTTGCTATTATTTCTATAGCTGTTTCTTCAGTTCCATAATCTTATTTTTGCTGCTCTCAAATCTCCTTTAATGCTCTTATTATTTTTCTTTTAAGCATACCTTCCTCCCCAGTTGTTCTATTTTGTTAGGAGTTGCCTAATCCATGTTTTGTTTGTATTTTTCAC
Source organism: Proteles cristata cristata (assembly GCA_017311185.1). Taxonomy (NCBI): domain Eukaryota; kingdom Metazoa; phylum Chordata; class Mammalia; order Carnivora; family Hyaenidae; genus Proteles; species Proteles cristata. The sequence goes on along the minus strand of JAESUZ010003279.1, from coordinate 89,549 downwards.
TTGCTTACTAGGTCTTCCTAGATTTGTTATTATTTATGTATTTTTACTTTTGGCCTGATCCTTACTTTACATCCTAGGGTAACTGAAAAGATAGTAACAATCATTAATTTCTTTCTTGTCAAGGGTTTACTAGTCAATAGTTGTCAGTACCTATAGTAGGTGGGAGACTACACTCTAGAATACTCTTAAGGAGTCTTCTAAGTGGCAAATGCTGGGGGTTTCTCAGTTTAGGAAACAGAAGATAGAGCATGAAGGCCTCACTGTGTCAGAATCTACTCTATGGAAGACCCCTTAGGAAACGGTCTCCTAAGCACATGCTGCATATTTTTTATACTATCAAAATTCTAAAGTAGTTGAGACTTCAAGCCCTGAAAGCTGTCTGTGTCTAGAAAGGAAGACAGGTTCATTTCAAAGTGTGAGGCAGAAGCTAGACCTAAGTAGCTGAATAAATGACCCAAGGCAAGAGTCCCAAATCCTTGAAGGGAATGACAGAAACCAGAGCTAGAGGCAAGGATCTTGATAAATAAGGTACACATTAAAAGCCTAGGGCACAACATCTTGACCTTGTGTCTTCTGAGAGCTGGGCTAACAGATCAAGAGTCTCATGTGTGAAGTGTGTGCTCTCCTCTTCTGTCTCTGCTCCAGGGTAACCCTTAGACTCATTATAATTCATTTGCCTTGTGAGTGCAGCTCCTGCCAAGATGGAGAAAAGCTGCCAGGATGGTTCCAGTACAAACCTTGTAGGGTCAAAAACTCCCCTCCTGTGGAAGGAGTACCCAGATGATTGGAAGCAGCCTCCATTGGAGATGACCCCACTGTATGTCACAGCTCCCCTCAGGCCCAAGATATCCAAAAATATCCAATCCCAAAACAACCACAAAGATCCACATTGTGGAACCTGGCCTATCTCCCACCTTGAAAGTGTACTTTTGCTTTAGTAAACTGCTATGTTTCTGGTTTTATTTCTTCTGTCTTTAGTCCAGTGCATTTCCCTACATATATCTTCTCATAGGGAATCCAAGGACCCAGACCTCCATTTACACAAAACAGACTCTCCCACCGGTAACAAAAGGTCATCACACTGTCATCTTTCCAGGCCATGAAAAAAATCAGAGTCGCAGAGACTGATATTCATAAGAAAAACAAAAACATAAAACTTTTCTTTGACAGTTTGAGTTTCTAAGAGTTTCCACAACTTACAGATAGGACTTAAATGACACAAATGACTACCAACTATTCTTCAGGCTGCATACCCTGGCTAATTATCAGAACTATTTTTGTTTTTTCCCCACTATCTAAAAGTTTAAATTTGTACAAATAAATTAATAAATGAAAGGACCAGATCTCAAAAGATGGATGAACATAGAATAAAAAAAGATTTCTCATTTGTCATCTGGCTAAAATTTAGAAAATAAATAAATAAAACCCAGACAATGGGAGAAACCTTTCTGGACAGTAGTTTTCTATTCTTTATACCAGTTGCCTTAATAATAGATAATTATAGCCTGTCTACAGACTTCCTAGAGCTTAAATTGGATATCATTTTCTTCATTTCCTGCCTTCAGTCACTTTTAAAATTTGTTGAAAAATTCTAAACATCTGCTTAATTCCACTGAAGAGGTGTCTATGTTTTGTTATAAATCAAGCAATCCATATGTTTAGCTTAATTCTTATATGTGTATGTTCAGCACAGTGATTTGATAAAAATGGGCCCATACATTTAAATCACACATTTATTCACCATTTGAAAAGTCCAGATAATTTTTTTTTAATTCAGGAATCTCAGATCATGATTTTACTATGGCTAAAATGATCATACACGCAGTCAGAGTGTCCTTTTCCATTTGATTTGTTGGCTCCAAATACTATCTTCAGATTAAAAATGGGCAACTCTCTTGTCCTAGGAGACAGAAGCTTTTGAAGCATCATATCTTACTTGCTTTCAAGTCAAACTTCATTTTATTCTCTTAGCAGCTGCTCAAGCTTATTACTACATAATTGGCACCAACAGCTGCCTCTGCTGTGTAAACCATATGACCATCACACAGTCCAGACTCTCGCCATCTTATTTAGTATTAGCTCACTTTTTGTGCAATAAAGTGTATAGTCCGTGGTCACAAAAAAGAAAACCAAAAATGTACTACACAGAATCTCACAATCTTGAATTCAGAAAAATTATGTTCCAAAAATATTCTTTTCAGTATTTGAAGCTGATACAGCATCATAGTTTCCTTAATGTGATGTATGAATATATACATTACTATGTAGTTTTGCCTTGCTTGTAAATTAAAGGAAACAATAAATTTCAAATTATTAAAATGAAGCAACAATTGTAAAGGATTCAACTTCTTCATTCAACACTTAAAAAAACAAATTATAAATCTATCTTTACCTTGTGAAGCACAAGTTAAAATAATGAACAGTAAAGACATAAAGCTAAGGAGACCTTTATCCTTAAGATACTACCTTAAGGCATATAGAGTTTTATCCAGTTGATAATAAGGGTGAACTGAAATCTCTAACTCAGAAGTAGATCTCCAGCCCATCTCTTTTTGGTCCCATAAATGAAACATTTATTCATTTGCCCTCTCAGTGGGATGTAGACCTTTGGCCCATAATGTAATTCACCTTAAGTTCTTTAAAAAAAACAGATGTTCCTCTTAATCACACCCTGTTAAATGTGCAGTAAGCTTAGGAAATATATCCTGGCAGAGAAAGATACATCTAGAGTAAACAAGGCCATTTAGCTCTTTGCAACAGTAATCCTGCCTAATCAGTAGTTAATTTATTTATGCACTTCCATGCGATGGTACTAAATAGCTTTTGAAGTCAGTGTATTATATTAGGGAAATATAGGCTATGTGGGTCTAATAAGTTACATAATGCACATGTATTCTAACATATAGATAAATATGAATATAATTGCAAACTTAGTAAAAATGAATATGTATAAATTAATACATATGAGTGAATGAACACGTATTATAAAATAGCAATTATTATAGCTGATTTAAATGTCACCAGAAAACAAAATAATTATTTTAAATGAATGATTGTTATCATCTCCTCTCATGAAAACACCTATTCACTTATAGCCTGGTTTATTTTCTTTTTAATATCGAAGAAACAAAGATTTCTAATGTTTTTCTTGTATATCCAATATATCCATCTTCATTAAATATCTTGCCACCAAGACACTGATCATCATGTCTGGAATAAAACCCTACAAGGTTTTAGCCCTTTCACCAACCCACTTTAAATCACTCAATGATACTAAAATATATCAGTTTCCTAAAACAAAATTTTTGTATGATGGCAGTGTTTAAAAAACTAGAGAATTACATTCTTATTTTCTAGAGTGTATGTGTCTGTGTGTATGTATTTTAAATTGGGCACTGTTGGGGCACCTGGATGGCTCAGTCAGTTGAGTGTCAGACTTCAGCTCAGGTCATTATCTCGCAGTTCACTTGTTTGAGCCTTGCATTGGGCTCTGTGCTGACAGCTAAGAGCCTGGAGCCTGCTTCTGATTCTGTGTCTCCCTCTCTACCTCTGTCCTTCCCTGACACAGGCTCTGTCTCTCTCTCTCTAAAACAAAAATTAAAAAAATGTTTTTTAATTAAAAAATTTAAATTGGGCACTGTTATTTTATGTATTTATAGATAATTTGTTTCACAAATCATTTTTTTCACCTTTTTAACAGGGACTGTGCTAATAAGCACTGTTAAAAAGAATAACAAGTTAAAAAGAATCACTAACCCACAGACCGTGCCCTTTAAGAATTCACATTTCTGCTAGTTAAAGTTTCTTAGGTTCTTTGCTTGCTGAACAATTTTTAAATGAATCCATGCTGAATATTATCAAAATGTTTTTTATGTCTATTGAAATTTTTGTACAACATTTCTTCTTTAGGGTGTTAGTGTGGTGATTACATTGGTTTTCAGATTTTGACCTAGTCTTTCATTGCTAAAAAAACATTACTGGGTCCTAACATATTATTACTTTATACATTACTGGATTTACTTGTTAACATTTTCCCGAGGATTTTATGTCTATATTCATGATGCATATTTGTAGCGGCTTTCCTTATGATATTTTTATCTGGTTATGATACATGATTTTAGATTGATAAATTAGGTTGGGAAATATTTCCTCCAATTCCATTTTCCAGAGAGCTTATGCAGAATTGATGGGAATTCTGTCTTAAATGTTTGGTGGAATTCACCAGTGAAACTATCAGGGACTGGGATTTATTTTGTTGGATATTGTACTGTTCGTGGTTTTATTTCATCTGGAACAAATTTTGGTAGCTTGTATCTTTCAAGGAATTGGTCCCTTTCATCTAGTTATTCAAATTCATTGCTACAGTATTGTTTATAATATTGTCCTTTTATTTTAATATTAGAGGGGCATGTATTGTGTCTTCTTTCTTTATTGGTCTTGCTAGGTTTATCAGTTGTATTGATTAAAAAAACTTTTGGTTTATTGATTTTCTTCATTGTTTGGCTTTCAATTTCACTGGTCTCTGCTCTAATCACTATCTTCTTTCAACTTCCTCTAGGTTTATTTTGATCTTCTTCCTCTAGTAATTAAGGTGAAAACTTAGTTTATTAATTTTAAATCATTCTGTTCTGATACATATATTCAGTCAAAACACTGTTTTAACTGCATCCCACAGGTATTAATACACTGTATTTATGTTTTCATTTAATTAAAAATATTTTTTATAATCATCAGACTTCCTCTTTGGCCCATAGATTATTTAGAAGTATATTGTTTGATTCCCATCTACTTTGGGATTTTCCAGATATATTTTTGTTATTTATCCACAATTTCATTCTATTATGGTCAGAGAATATGCTTTATATGGTATTATTTTATTAACTTAGATAATTGCTATTTTATTTGCTCTTTCATTATTCCTGAAGTTATAAGATTTCTTCTGCAATCATTTCTGTTTAGCCTGAGTAACTTCTTCCTTTAACTTTTTTCCCTTCCTCCCTCCCTCCCTCCCTCCCTCCCTTCCTTCCTTCCTTCCTTCCTTCCTTCCTTTTTGCCAGTAGGCTATGACAGATGACAGAGTCTTTTAGTTTTCCTTGATCTAAGAATATTTTTATTTTGCTTTCATTCCAAAAGAGTATTTTTACAGGATACAGAATTCTAGGATGAAAGAAATCCTTTCTTTTATGTTTTTTATTTATTTTGTTTTTGTTTTGTTTTCTTTTCCTGATTGATCTGGTTAGAGGTTTGTTGATATTTTAATTAAACTGATATCTCAAGTGGTTCCAGTGTCAGTTTGGCTTTCAAATCCTTCGCTATTTCCTGGGTTGCACTATTAAATTCTTCAGCAGTTAAGCCAGACCCATTTACCTTTATAGACAGTATTCAGAAGCTCTCTTCTCCAGCTCATTGGTTTCAAGATTTCTCCTATACTCTCCCAAGAGCCCTTTACCTAGTCTTCTGGATGGAAATATTTTATTTCCTCAGTGATTTAACTTCCCATGCGATAAGAAAACAGGAAAAAATAATGGGAATTTCCCCTAAATTCTGTAGACCACAGGTTCTCCTTTCTACAAGTCTGCTGGCCAGGAAAGCGGTTTTATCTTGGGCTTTTAGGTGCCCGTGATATTCTATGCTACTGATGACTTCCTTCTTTTTAAATACTCCCCTGTCATGAATTCAGGAATATTTTTCTCTTAGAGATTCTATTGTATTTCCATAACTGCTCTCCACTCACTCTTTAAGGGGCTTAAACCATTTCTGTCAATGCAATCCCATCCTTTTCTGTCTCTCCAATTTTCCCAAATTCAATAAAAGTTGTGTTTGCACCAAACTGACCCTTACACTCTTCTTCCATATTCCCAATTGAATAAAAGGTTTCCTGGAAATATTTTCAAAAAGTCTACCCTTTGTTGCTGAGTACCAGGTTCTGTTATTACACTATGAGCTACCACCACTTGTTTACATCTAGAGTAATTTAGCAGGAAGTAAAGGAAATGAACCAGAAATTTGAAATAGTGCCAAAGAAAGTAAATAAAAAGATAACAAATCGGTAGATAAACATAAACTACATCTTTGTGTATACCTATTTTTTAAATGTACTTGGAAAAAATTTGTAATTTTAATGCAATTTTAAATGTTTTCTTAGAAAATAAAAATAGTATACATGGTATCAATGTTCAGTTGTACTACCTAATAACAGTTTCAAGTGTTTACAAAGTTAAAAATTATTTAACTTTGGACAAGAACTTTTTATGCTACAGTCTTTGTCTTAGTAGATGAATTTCCTCTCCAAACAATAAAAACCTGTTTAATTAAAAATTGGAAATTATGATAATTAAGGAAAGCTTACTTAAAACACAAATGTGTACCCCCAAAAGATTAGTTTCTAATTAAAGTGTAAATAAGGATAATATTTAGCCTATTTTCAAATAAGAGCCAGAAAACTTATTTTAAGCCACCTTAGCAATGATTGAACATGGTAATAAAAATGAATTTTATTGATGAGTATTTTTAGGCAAAACAAGGTTTTTTCCTCACATTTGTGATAGATTCTTGTATTACTCAATTGCTATCAGATTATTTCATACATATTCATGCCATTTCTTCTTATATGTTCTATGAGTCTGACTCACCTTTTATTTCCCAACTGGGCACAATTAATGAGATTTTACTACAGAAACTGTAGTGTGAAAGTCAATACTAATTAGTAGCTTTACAATACAGAAAGGTGAACTGAAAACTCCTGTGCTGGAATTATTAAAGAAGAAATATTAAAACTTTGCATAGGCTGAGAAATAAAGGAATTGAATGGGAAAGAGAAAAAATAGAATAAATGAAATGTGTAATTTTATACATAGCTAGAATATAAAATACAACACTTGAAACTTGGGAAATATCTAATTTTTATGGTCAGTGATAATCCAATGCCCAAAGGTCTTTCCCAACAAAATTTAATTTTACCAATAATGACCTATAAAGTCTTTACTTTCTATTTAAATTTTTTCCTCTTAAAATATACAGAAAAACAATATTCTTACACTAGACATGTCCAATAGCTTTAAAAAGCTTGGCTGATAATATGGGTTCTATGTACATAGTTTATAATATCCTCTTGACTACATCGTATGTTTTGCCATTCTATAAAAAATAAATTCCTTAAGGGAAAATATTTGTATGACTCATCTGCATGTCCTGAATAATGCCTAACACAGTGTCTTGAGCACAGAAGGAGCAAAATAAATGCTTGTTGAATGGATGAGTAGACCAGACTTTTTAAGGCATTTGACACCTGAAGTTGTTGTGTATGTGTGTAACATAATTGTCTTTTTCCTGACCCCAGACACATAAAATGTACGTTGCTGCACTACTGGGCAGCATTTTTTTTTTTTCTATTACTTGCATTAACCCAGTCCCAAGGAAGAAAGGAGATCTAAGATGAGAAGGCAGAATGGAAAGAATATTCCTTTTGAGCACCTTTAGACTGTTAAAAAAAATGATAATCAGTGTGATTTTAAATGAATAGAATGTTATCCCTTCTAATGTCGGATTCTAACATCTCTTGCACCCTTTGAACTGATGTGCCAAAAATACCAGTACCAATTTCATGAGCTGAAATTATTAACACACATTTATTGATCTCCTAGATTTCATCAGGAGATAAACAATACATGATAAACAGATAAAAGGGGATCTCTGTCCAATTTAGAAAAAAAAAGTCTAAGTCTGCCATCTTAGGACCGTGTAACCTAGAATTTAAAAATCCAGTGGAAAAAATAAAGGTCTTCAAAACCATGCTGTGGTCTGGTGTGGGGACTATGTCAATAAAAACATATCTTATTTATGTATTTATTAAATGTTTATTTATTTATTTTGTGAGAAAACGTGAGCAGGAGAGGGACAGAGAGAGAATTCTAAGCAGGCTCAATGCCCAGTGCAAGTCTGACATGTGGCGTGATCCCTTGACCATGAGATTAGGACCTGAGCCAATATCAGGCACCCCGAAACATATTTTAATCTAGTGTATTTTCATTAGTGGAAAGGATTTAAAAGAAAAAAAATGTTAGAATTGCAAAGGGAATTAGGAAAACTATATGTAGCCAAATGAAAAGATTAATCGTATAAAATTATTTTCTTTATAAAGTCTCGGGCACCTAGGTGGCTCAGTCACTTAATTACCTGACTCTTGATTGCAGCTCAGGTCATGATCTCATGGTCATTTGCTTGAGTCCCAGCTCAGGCTCCACGCTGAGCATGGGGCCTGCTTAAAGTCTCTCCCTCTTCTCTCAGCCCCTCCCCTGATCACGTGCACGCTCGCTGGCTCTCTCTCTCTCTCTCTCTCTCTCAAAATAAACATCAAAAAAAAAAAAGAAAATAAATAAATATAGTCTAAATTATAGTATTAAATAAATTAGAAAGTAAAGGGGCTTGATGGACAAAATCATGTGATATAATAAAACCTTTATGTTCTATAAGCAAAGGAAGAATACTCTTCTATAAAAATTTTACTTTAATTCTGGCATCTATGTCTATAAATAAACCTATAATGAATTATTTTAATTATATTCCCTGTATTGTTTGTGCATTCATCAGCCAATGGACATTTGGACTTTCTCCATACTTTGGCTATTGTCGATAGTGCTGCTATAAACTCTGGGGTGCATGCGCCCCTTAAAATCACCGTTTTAGTATCCTTTGTGGTAAATAACTAGTAGCGCAATTGCTGGGCTGTAGGGTATTTCTATTTTTAACTTTTTTTTTTTTAAATATTTTTATTTATTTCTAGGAGAGAGAGAGAGAGAGAGAGAGACAGCGTGAGCAGGGGAGGGTCAGAGAGAGAGGGAGTCACAGACTGAAACAGGCTCCAGGCTCTGAGCTGGCAGTCAGCACAGAGCCCGACGCGGGGCTCGAACCCACGAACAGCGAGATCAGGACCTAAGCGAAAGTCTGACGCTTAACCGACTAAGCCACCTAGGCGCCCCCTATTTTTAACTTTTTGAGGAACCTCCATACTGTCTTCCAGAGTAGCTGCACCAGTTTGCCTTCCCACCAACAAGATAAAAGGGTTCTCCTTTCTCTACATCTTCACCTGTTGTTTCTTGTGTTGTCAATTTGCCCAAATTTGTTCTTGCCTCTCTTCTAGGTCTCTATCCTTGGAGTTTTATGCCCTTAAAATATTCTCCTTCATATTTTTTAAAAGGATTTTGCTTCTAAAATCAGTAAAATCAGACATCAGCATTCAAGCCACTATTTTACCTGAAAAAGTTTCACACTGCTCTTACTAATGTTGAATCAGGATATTGAATCAAATGTTTCCTCCCATGAAAGAGTGACCAAAAATATATCTTCACTAGGAACATTTATTTCACTAATTGTAGTAATATTTTTTTCAAAAATTTGTCTATATCTTTAAAATATGAAGAAAAGAAGATGTTAGAGAAAACTGCCAGCCATAGGAAAACTAGCAGAAAGCATTAAGAATAAAATATCACAAAGCATTTTCTACTCTGTGTTCCTCTGGCCTCCCAAAAGGGAAATCTAGTTCTTGGACTCATCAGTCTGCCAGTTAATCTCAAAGACAAATGTAAGATCTAGCCTAAATTCTTCATGCTTGTGTGTGTGTGTGTGTGTGTGTGTGTGTGTGTGTGTGTGTGTGTGTGTGTCTCACAAAACCACATGGTACAATTTATTGGCATATGATAAAAATATATTACCTGTGACATATAAAATCAATCTTTGCTATCTTTCATTCTCAGGATGATTACATCCCTTCTTAAGCAAATAATTTGAAACTTCAGAATATCCGATTATAAGAAGTTGAGGTTCCAATGATTATAACATTAGCTATATTCTCATAGTTGTAAAAGGATATGTATATGTATTTAATGAACATAGCATGAAATAGAACTTAACTATAATAAGTTAAGCAAGTGAGCCTCTGATTATATGATGTAGTCTGTAAATTCATCATACAGTAGTCATATTTTTTGGTAGAATCTCAATAGTCTATGATATTGTGATTTTTATATTTCAATTACAATATTACAATTTAGTTAACTTTTGTAAAAGTGTGTCAGGCCTGAAAAGAATTGATTACCAAAGAAATGTGACACAACCAAGTCTCACTGATTACTATTATTAATATTACATTAAGAAGTAGCCTGTAGAGGTACTTGGTGGTTCAGCTGAGCATCTGACTTTTGATTTGGGCTCATGTCATGATCCCAGGGTTATGGGATTGAGCCCCTCCTCAGGCTGTGTGCTGAATTTGGAGCCTACTTAAGATTCTCTTCCTCACTCCCTCAGCCCCTTTCCCCCATTTGCACTCATTCTCTCTCTCTAATACAAAAGAAAAAAAAAAAAGGAAAAGAAAAAGAAGTAGCGTGTCTAGTACTTTATAACTTATGAGTAATTCAAAACTTGGGGCACCTGGGTGGCTCAGTCGGTTAAGCATCTGACTTCTGTTCAGGTCATGATCTCATGGTTCTTGGGTTTGAGCCCTTCATCGGGCTCTGTGCTGACAGCTCAGAGCCTGGAGCCTTTCATCAGATTTTGTATCTCCCTCTCTCTCTGACCCTCTGCTGCTCACGCTGTCTCTCTCTGACTCTCAAAAATAAAATAAATAAAAACATTTAAATTTTTTCAAAAATGGGATTATTTCATTTATTGCACTCATCTATGAGAAAAAAATTGGAAACTGATGTTTAAGACAGTTAAAATTCTTGAGGTGCCTGGGTAGCTCACTGGTTAAGCATCGGACTCCTGGTTTTGGCTGACATCATGATCTAACAGTTCAGGAGTTTGAGCCCAAGACTGGGCTCTGTGCTGACAGTATGGGCCTGCTTGGGATTCTGTCTTCCTCTCCATGTGCCTATCTTCTGCTAATTCTCTCTCTCTCTCCCTCTCTCTCTCTCTCTCAAACATAAGTAAATAAACATTTAAAAAAGAAAGTTAAAACTCTTTCTCCATATTCCATGCCTAGGGAAAAAAAAAAAAGGACATCATGGCTCACCTTACAGCTTTCATTTTCCAACTCCAAGTCATATATATGATAAAGACCCTTATAGTATTTTTTTTTAATTTTTAAGTATTAACTGTCATGCTTATCCTGTATTACTACTGAAAATTATCTCAGATAAAACTAAATAATAATATATTCCAGCTACTATGTCATTTTTACAGTAAAGGAATTTAGACACATAGAAGTCAAGCATTTTATCCAAAACCACACAGTAAATATAGGGCTAGTATTCTAACTCAAGACTCCAAGTGTCCTCACTATTAAATGCTGTAATAATCTCCTTCGCAGTTAATAAATATCTTTTGCAGTTAAATGATTTTTAAAATTGTAATAGGTGAAAGTCCTTTGATTTGTTATGTCTTCCACTGAGCACAAGTATACACAAGGATGATAGAGATAAAAGACAAGACTCAACTAAATTATACAGAATGATTATCAACACAAGGCTTATGTAAAAACAATAATCATGTGGATGCAAGTAAGACACCTCAAGCTTAAGGCATAATTTTAGTTATCTTTTTAATATGATGTTAAAATAAACATTGATTTTAAAAATTTTATATGCCTCACAATAAAATGTAACTAAAACAAAACTGAAGTATGTGTGGCATTAATAAGAGTAGCTTTTTGATAGCTTAAGTGTGTATATGTTTTCAAATGTAATGTAAAATATTGGTAATTTTAATATACTTTAAAGTGATATACATTTGTTACATATATTTGAAGAAGGCAAAAAGTGTTACTCTAAACTGAAACAAAGTAGTAAACAGACACACTTGTGAATCATGCAATTGATCATCCTCTAAAGTTTCTAATACAATCTCAAGTGAATATGCTTTTCCTTTCCAGGTTACTGACTTTCAATTAAATGGAATCCAACATAAATTAAGCAGTTGCAGGTGAATGGTTGGACCTTAATTTCTTCGTGTGACTTTTAAGTACATGTATTTAAGATTATTTAATTAAATTTGCACTAGTGTTTCAAACTGACAAACACATACTCTGAGGGCTTAATGGAAACAAAATTACTTTCAATAAGAGTGAAATTGGAAATATACTCTTTTTACAGAAGTTCTATGAAGAGTTAAGATTAAAGGCCTCTGATAACACCATGGCATTTGAAAGACCAGAACCTAGAAAACTTACATATTATTTTAAATCATTACATTTGTTAAATTTGTTTCAACAATTCTTTAGAGAATCAAAATAGTAAGACTTTTGGGAGTCACATTTCCTCTTTTGCCTGATAGAACCATTGTTTGGCTTGAATATCAGATAGGACGTCTATATCTTTCTTCTGTAGTCTTGCTATGCCTCTGATAAGCAAAGCAAATTAAGTAAGCAATGGAGACTTTTAGAGCTTGTGCTCTGAACCCACAAGTGATTTATAAGGAATAATAATAATCTAAGAAATTAATTTGTGTGGATTTCCTTTTTCCCTTGGGTACCAGCTCACTACCAACGTACGTCGGTATTCATTTGACTTCTGGAACTATTGGACTTTCTGTATCCTCAGAAGAGACATTTAAGCATAGACTTGGCTCATCATATTGTTTCCTGGACTTAGAACATTTTTTACTACTGATGAAAATTTCGGATACAAATACCTGCATCAATTCTCATTCACTCTTTTCCACTCCTATTCTTTTACATACACACAAGCAAACATACTCATGCAGCTTTATGCAGACAAAAGAGCCGTGTAGTAAAGCAAGATCTCATGTGGACAGATCTGTGTAAGGCATCATTTGTGCATTGCCATGGCATAAGTTATATCATGCTCAGAGCTGTAACACACAAGATCACAACTATAAGCACAGTATGCTATGTCTTTTGGTTTTTTGTAGGGGAAAGATAGGAGGTTTTTAGAAATTGAATTACAAATAGAAATTCAGAAACAATAAAGTTGGAGACATACATGTTAATGACTTAAGATTGTTTTAAAAATCAATTTTAGATTTCAGAAATTAAAAGTAATTTCGGGGGCACCTGGGTGGCTCAGCCAGTTAAGCATCCGCCTTTGGCTCAGGTCATGGTCTCATGGTTCATGGGTTCAAGCCCCGCGTCAGGCTCTGTGCTGACAGCTAGCTCAGAGCCTGGAGCCTGCTTCAGATTCTGTGTCTCCCTCTCTCTCTGACCCTCCCCTTCTCATGTGATCGCTCTCTCGCTCTCTCTCTCTCTCTCTCTCTCTCTCCCTCTTTCTCTCTCTCTCAGAAATAAATAAAAACATTAGAAAATTTTAACAAAAAAAGTAATTTCAGTCCTATTTACTTCATTACAAATAGCACGAAGAAAACATACATCCCTGTTAAAGTTGTAATTTTTATTATTTAGACAAATTAGAGATCACTATAGTGATTTCTCCAACTATAATAACCAATACAGTTTAAGTAAAAAGAAAAAAAAATAAGTCATGGGGATGTTATCTACAGCATGGTGACTCTAGCTAAAAATATTGTACTGAATATTACAAAGTTGTTAAGAAAGTAGATCTTAAAAGTTCTCATCATAAGAAAATAAATTTTGTTAACTGTGTATGGCAACAGATGTTAACTAGATAGTCATTCTGTTACAATGTTACAAACATCAAATCAAGTTGTACATCTGAAACTAATATGTTATATGTCAATCATACCTCAATTAAAAAATAGATAGGGGCGCCTGGGCGGCTCAGTCGGTTAAGCGTCTGACTTTCACTTAGGTCATGATCTCGCGGTTCATCGGTTCGAGCCCCGCGTCGGGCTCTGTACTGACTGCCAGCTCAGAGCCTGGAGCCTGTTTCAGTCCGTGACTCCCTCTCTCTCTGACCCTCCCCTGCTCACGCTCTCTCTCTCTCATAGAAATAAATAAAAAAACATTTTAAAAAAATAGATAAATAAATAAAACCCAGCTCTTCCTCCTTACTCTTCCCAGCCCCCAAGCATGTTAACACCATTCATCCAAAAGCCCAAGCCAGGAATCTTTGTTATCCTTGATTCTTCTTTTTATCATTCTCAGTTATCTGTCAGAATATGCTAGAGCATAGCTACTGCAGTAGAGCAAACAGCCCCCAACTTTTAGTGACTTAACACACAGATGTTTATTTCTCACTCTGATAAAAATTCAGAGGTGGGGCTCTGATCCACTTTGTCAGGCTGACTTCAGGCCCCATGCTGACAGAGCAAACAGTATCTGGAATGTTCTTGGTCAACAAAAGAGAGAAAAGAGCTCTAAAGTTTTTATCCTGGCAGTTGGGAGCTCAGTTCAGAAGCAACACACATACCCTCTGCTAGAACTTATAATTGGCCCATCACCCAACCATGGGAGATCAGGAAATACAACCCTAGCTTGTGTCCAGAAGGCAAAGAGTAAGAGTAATAATAATAATAATTAACAATAATAATAATAATAATAATAATAAACAGCATTAATGTCTATCACACTGTCTTAGCAGAGACTTCCCAGAAGCAGGCCCTCAGATGAGGATCCATGTGAAAATGATTTGTTAGGAAATGCTGCCAGTAATAAACAGTAAGAGAGTGAGGAAGAGAGGGAAGAGGAGGAAGCCATACAAATATTCAACTTCAAACAACATCCCATGGAGGGCTATTGAGGCTCAATTCCATGGAAGATTCTGGAGGCAGTCATACCTCAGAGCAGCCTGGACCAGGCTCAAGGAAGATTGAGTAGTTCTGCTTCTGCATCAGGAGTCATTTGCTAGGGCTTCTCCCAGGGAGGTGTACATCCCAGTTGTCTCTAGCTCTTTTTGCAGATATCGGCTGTTAGAAGTGAAAGCATGACATGAAAATGGTAAAGTGATCTGAAAACATACGGGTGGAACATCAACATCCTCTGCTACACACACCCCAAACCCCAAAATACAAAAATTAAAAAATTGTTGAAATACTACTTTTCTTTAAAACAGAAACACTTTAGAGTTCTAATGAAATATAACTTTTCCCCCCCTTCACCATTTTTAGGATTATAATTCATGTCAGAGTTTTATTAAAAAATAATTATAGCCCATTAATTTACTAACTTTGAATTAATTTTCTGCTTAATTTGTTCCAATTTCCATTGTCCTAAAGATAATTCAAACCTCTTGACTGAAAACCTTCAGTCTGAAAACATATTAATATTTAATATAGTATTTTGAATGTATTTGTTAATAGCTATAAGGGTAATGACAAAGATAAACTTTTTTTTCAGTCTACAAAATGTGTTAGGCAAACTTAACAATGCCCCTGGAGTTAAGATGGAAGAAAATTTTACCATATATTGTCTTCTTTTGAAACTTCAGAAGAAGATTCAGGTTAGAGCCTAATGAAATTTTATGTTTTCTTTAAATGAGTTTTGATATATTTAAATTGCATTTTGTAATAATGACAAATATAAATGTTGATTCTGTTTTAACAGGTCAACTTCAACTATAATGAGTATTATGAATTACTAGCAAGGTTTCTTCATTATTACTGAGTTTACATCCCTTTAACAAGTACATATCAAAAATGTTAAGGAAGGTATTACCCAGCATTATAACAAATCAAACTCTAATCTCAAATGATTTAATCCTGGTCAACACACTTTACCTAAGACCCACTACATTGCCATTAATAAGTTTAAAATAAACCCCACAATCACATGTTATAAAGAAATGATTTATAACCTGAACCATAAAAAGCAATAATACTGAAATAAACTCATTCTAATTTGATTTTTTGAAATAAAGACTTTAGCTACAAAATAAGCTTAGTTGTCAAAATAATGATCTCATTCTGAATGCCTTGAAGATCAGATACCTGTTTGGATAAAGTGAAATTCTCTAATTAAAACAGAGACATAGACAAATATCTTTTTCTTACTGAATCTAGGAATGATAACTAGATTAATTGATTTAAAGAAAGAAACAAAAGTAACAAGGATAACTCCATACAATACAATTAATAATATCGATTTACAAAAGTAAATTAAGAAGATATAATCTTGCAG
Source organism: Proteles cristata cristata (assembly GCA_017311185.1). Taxonomy (NCBI): domain Eukaryota; kingdom Metazoa; phylum Chordata; class Mammalia; order Carnivora; family Hyaenidae; genus Proteles; species Proteles cristata. The sequence goes on along the minus strand of JAESUZ010003279.1, from coordinate 73,564 downwards.
GTATAGATATACTCTGTATTCCTAATAGATGTCTACAATCTAGTTAATAAAGAGTCAAAGATATACATGAGACAATTGCTTTAAATACACACATAAAATTGGTAGTTGCACAGATACATACATGATGATTATGTATGTATTGGTAATGCATTTGAATTTGTACCAAACCCTCTACTCAGTTTTTCCAAGAAAATATTTCCACAGAAAAAAATCCAAACCTCAATATTTTGCTTTGTTGTGGAAAGATGCTATCAGATACATAGATAGAATAATGGATTCCTAGAGTTTCTCCTGCAATGAAAGGAAAGTAAAAAAAAAAAAAAATAGCTTTTGGGGAGAGAGACCAATTCATGAGTTCTAAGCTACTGAAATAAAATAGAAAATGTAAAAATATTTAAAGACAAAAATTGGGTAAAATATGCCAAAAGTGCTATAGGCTATTTTTTCAAACCTTTTACAAATATTATAGGACCTCCTATAATGCACTTGTCCCTGTAGAAACCCCTGAGAACAGAGCAGTGAACCACATTGTTCCCATCTTCATAAATCCTATGTTTGTGTATGTTAACTATAAGTGATACTTGTATAAAAGATAATTACAGAATGCTTGAAGAGTATTATACAAGAAGATTCCTTATTTTCTGATCAGGGTCCTTCCAATCCATCCCTATGGTACATTTTCCCTGCATTTATCAAATCCAGTGCCAAGACTCTGAGACATGAATTCATGTGGTCAATTCTTTCTTCTTCCATGAGAATGGAAGTTAAAGAAATGAAAATAAAGGCAAACCACCTTCTTTCAGACTCTTTATCTTTCATCTCTTACAGAAAGCCATCCAGGACAAAAAGTGTTTTCACCCTGTTTTGAAAGAGCCAATGAATGGCATTTAGTTTTACTTACTACCTAGCTACAGAAGAAATTAGAGCTTCTTGAGATACTGCTGAGAGCTTTCAAAGGACCATGGTTGAAAGCTGCTCTAGTAAAATAAAGTATCACACTGGCATAGAAGGGGATTCTCTGTTTTCCTTAGACTTCTGCTTGTAAGACCCATCATTTTTGTTACCTTATTTTCTCAGGCTGAAGTGTATGACACACTTTTTCATTAGCAGTCTGTGGTATTTCAGACATAGCAAACTTCCACCGTCCCTTGCCCCATCTTCCACTAATGTTGAGAGGGAAACACAAATACTGTTAATGTGAGTGGTCGTTGTATATCGTTTCCTCAACAAGTTTTGGGCCAGTATCACTTTAAGAAAAGTTACTCCTTGTTGTGACAGATCAAAAGGCCACCAAAACTGCTTGATATAATATGTGGGGTGCAAAAGCCTCAGGTTCAGCAACTAAAACTTTCTTTTATGATGATGACACAACACACTTATTTTTCAAGCCTGTGCTTGCCACCTTGACAGTCTGCTGATAAAAGCTGGATATGAATTATGACTTTGGTAGCTTCCCATTAAGACTTCTATTCCCTTTAAGCAACAGAATCCAGCAAAGTAACTGAGTCAACATAACACTTAGACATTTTAGCATTTTAAAAGGCCATAGCTGAGTTTAAATGTCAGAACAAGAAACAAATTCTCAGATATCTCCTCTTGTCTGATATTGTGAAATGTAATCTATTTCAAAAGTATCCTTTAGGCTATTCCACCCCTTATTCTAGCCACTAGTAAAATAATGTTAATATTCATACAATAGATTTAAATAATCTATTAAATAAAACGAAGCCAACCTCCAACTTGTTCTATGTATCTCAAATGTAATTGTATTGGATCGTGTTTATTCTATTTTCTGTTAAGTGCTTTTAAAAGTCACTTTGGTAATATTGTTATACCCAGATCGCAGTATCCTCAATGACCAGAGACCACCGGGGAGACCGAGTCACGCATGCAAAGGCAAAGGGCTTTATTACGGGCTCGAGCTCGGGCTCCCAGACCTCACCAACGCAGCGGATCTGTGCTGAGAGCCCCAAGCAAAGGCAGAGTAGGGTTTTCATGGGGTTTGTGACGGGGGAGTTACAGAAGTTGTGGCAGGGGAACAGTGATCCAATCATAATTACTCAACATTATTGACAGAGGGTTTAACCATACACATTGTCTACAGTATTTGGTACTTTTGGTGGGATCCAATTACAACATTTTGAGTACCTTTAAACTCAACCAATCACAGAGCAAGCCTAGGGTCTTGCTTGATGACTAAGGTGTTAACTTTAACATTAGATAACAGGGTCCTATCTATAGTTTCTATCTCCAGGCCTCTCCCTCAGTAATGTAGAGGGTGGTCGCTGGCCTTTCCTGATTGGATGTTGCAAGAGTGGTTTCTCCTGCCTTGGGCTTGTGAAACTGCCTGATAGTTTCTGGGAAGCCAAAACTTAGGCCTTCTAGTTTAGAGGGGAAACTTAAAGCCTGTCATGAAGTCAGTTTGGTTTAGACTTGTGTCCTTACAATATGTTGATGTCATAAAGTGAATACATAATCAATATGATGAACTTGGTATGGTTTTAAAAGTAAAATGATATATTTACTTTTCAAAAAGTTAATGTTTGATTAATTAAGAGTGTATATATATATTTTTTTTTCCTTTTACCAACCTGTCCTAATTTCCCCATCCCTATCACCTGGCAACCACTTTTCTACTCTCTTTGTCTCTGAGTCTGACTTTTTTTTCAGACGCCACTTATAAGTGATACCATGCAATATATGTTGTTTTCTTTTCTGGTTTATTTCACTTGGAATAATGCCCCCAAGATCCATCTGTGTTGTGTTGTTGCAAGTGGCAGATTTCTTCCATACTGTTTCCACAGTGGCTACACCAATTTGCACTTCCACCAGCAGTGAAAGAAGGCTGTCATTCATCCACATCCACATCCTCACCAACAGGTGAGGCGTCTTGATGATCACCATTCTAACAGATATGAGGTGATATTTCACTGTGATTTTGATTTGCATTTTCCTGATGATAAGTGATGTTGAGGACCTTTTTACCTATTGGTCACTGGTATATCTTCTTTGGAGAAATGTCTATTTAGTTCCTCTGCCCATTTTTCAGATTGGATTGTTTGTTTTCCTTTCCTACTTTACTGTTACATCTCTTCATTTACAAAATGGAGTCAAACTAACTAAAAGTATGCAAATGGCCACCTTCCCTAGCACACGCTAACTATATTAAGCTACAAAAAAACAAGGCACCTTGTAAGATAGAATTTTTATTATTTTATTATTATTATTATTCTAATCATCAAGAAAACTGAACACTGAAAATGACCACCCACTTCTTTTTAAAAAGTTTTTAGTCAGGGGTGCCTAGGTGGCTCACTTGGTTAAGCCTCCAACTTCAGCTCAGGTCATGATCTCACAGCTCATGAGTTTGAGCCCAGCATTGGGCTGTGTGCTGACAGCTCAGAGCCTGAAGCCCACTTCAAATTCTGTCTCCCTCTCTCTCTCTGCTCCTCCCTGGCTCATGCTCTGTCTCTCTCTCCTTCAAAAATAAATAAACATTTGGGGTGCTTGGGTGGCTCAGTCGGTTAAGTGACCGACTTCAGCTTAGGTCATGATCTCACGGTCAGTGGGTTTGAGCCCTGCGTCGGGCTCTGTGCTGACAGCTCAGAGCCTGGAGCCTGTTTCAGATCCTGTGTCTCCCTTCCTTTCTGACCCTGCCCTGCTCATGCTGTCTCTATCTCTCTCTCAAAAATAAATAAAACATTTAAAAAAATTTTAAAAATACACATTGAAAAAATGCATAAAAATAACTTTTTAGTCAGTGTAGTTCATATTGAATGTAATATTAGTTTCAGGTATACAATTTAGTGATTCAACAATTCCATACATTACCCAGTGCTCATCACAAGTACATTCATTAATCCCCATCACCTATTTCACCCATCCCCCCCTCCCCTCAAACCATCAGTTTGTTCTGTTTTTGAGTCTGTTTCTTGGTTTTCCTCTCTCTTTTTTCACCTATGATCATTTGTTTTGTTTCTTAAATTCCAAAGAAAATGATCAAAGGAGAAAATGACCACCCATTTCCATTTTTAGCTTAAGTCCCTGAGAACTAGATCCTCACTACTCTTATAGGAATCTCTAGTGTGGCCCTTATTTTTACTTACATGTGTATATGTGTGGACTATGACATACCATGTAAAGGGTGGATTTTTATGTTCAGGAAGTGGCATGAGCCTTATTCTAAAATAAGAGGCATTTCACTATTTCCCCCATATTCACTGGAATATGTTATTTGGAGTGTAGAATAATATCAGAAGTGGCAAGGATTCTTCTGACATAAAAAGATATTGATGTTCCTACCTTTTTTTCTTACTGTGAATTAAAAATATTTAAAATTTCTGATGTCTGAGGTGACCCTGAGTGAGGATACTTCAAAGAAGAGAATCCCAAAGGCCCCAAGGGAAACATTTTAATAAGAGTGACATAAGCTTACCAGTTGGGTAGGTCTCGGTCCAGCATTCAAGGCTCCTCAGCACAAAAACATAATTTGGGTAAAAACGATGTGCACACGTGGATACGAACTGAAAGAATTTTGTAGGAACACTTATTGTGACAGGAACACTGGGCAAAAGACAAAATCTTACTCTGACTCCAGTAGCTTCAAATGTTACTTAAGAATTATTAAGGATAATGGTTTCTGTTGGTGGATAAGATCTCAGTGAGTGTGACTCTTCCTTCATTAGAAAGGGTCTGCAGAGATGCTTCCTGCACTTAGTAGTACCTTGCTTGGAAAGCTGAATCCTAGCAGAAAAATCAAATGATCCTGACAGCAGCATTGGCGGAGGAGGAAAGAGTCATTTGAGAGGCTGACCAGACATTTCAATTCCCTCTCTGTGAATCAGTAGTTACTGTGACTACTTGAACAGTGTAATCACATCTGAAATTCTTAATCTTGTTGTCAGAAGGAAACTCCACAGAGGAAAGACAAATTTAGGAGACGTGGAATCATGATTAGGACAATAAAAAACTGAATCCTTGAATTTTATTAGATCATGTAACGAAGAATGTGGTGAGTGATTGTGTATGTATGTCTATTCAAAGCAAGTTTTTTTTCCAATAATCCTTTGAGCACTTTTAACCAAACTGGACTTCCATATGTATTGGTGAGATTTTACTGAAAATCATATTTTCATGCATAATTACAAGTATAAATTTGATCTTTTTAGCCAACTATTTAGAAAAACTATGTTGTTGGGGCGCCTGGGTGGCTTAGTCAGTTAAGCGTCCGACTTTCGCTTAGGTCATGATCTCGCGGTTCGTGGGTTTGAGCCCCGCGTCGGGCTCTGTGCTGACTGCCAGCTCAGAGCCTGGAGCCTGTTCCCGTCTGTGACTCCCTCTCTCTCTGACCCTCCCCTGCTCACGCTGTCTCTCTCTCTCTCTCTCCTAGAGATAAATAAAACATTAAAAAAAATTTTTTAAAAAAAAGAAAAACTATGTTGTATGTTGTCTCATATGCAATATTCTCATCTTTGGATTATTTTTTTTGAGGATTAGTGAAAACATGATATAGATTTTCTGTAAATGCTTATATATGATGCTTTTACATGATATATTATTCAGTTTGATTTTTCTTAATTCTCAAATATGTAATTCATCTCAGTTAGACACTGAGATGTAATTCAAAAGTCACCTCAGTTAGACACTGGTATATGGAATAAATAAAATTTATAATTAAATATGTAGATTATTATCTGTGCACTTCCAACTACTCATTATGAACAATAATTAGATGTGATACTAGAAGCATATTCTAATTTTAAATTAACAATTGTGTTAATTTGTTACTTTTACTTTTTAATATGGTAAATAAACTTTATATAAGAGGAAAAAAATTCCAAAATTAAAATATGGTTTACAAGCAAAAGTTGTACTTGTTTTATACAACTGCTTCTTCCAGATTTGCAAGGAAACATTAATCACTTAATAAAGAGAGAGTTTAATAAGGCCAACCACTATTATTATGGAATTGTTTACCTAGATTGAGAGTTTCTTTACTTTTGTTTTGCATTTCTTTTCAAGTTTTTACTTAAATTCTAGTTAGTTAACATAGAGTGCAATATTGGGTTCAGGAGTAGAATTAAGTGATTCATCACACACTTATAACACCCAATGCTCATCTTAACAAGTACCCTCCTTAATACTCACCACTCACCTATCCCATCCCCTACTCATCTCCCCTCAATCAACCCTCAGTCTGTTTTCTATCACTACAACTGTGCTATAGTATGTTTCCCTCTCTTTTATCCCCTTCCCATATGCTCATATGTTTTGTTTCTTAAATTTCACATATAAGCAAAATCCTATGGCATTTGTCTTTTTCTAACTGATTAGTTTGCTTAGTATAACACACTCTAGCTCCATTCACATTGTTGTAAATGTCAAGATTTCATTCTTTTTGATTGCCTACACACACACACACACACACACACACACACACAACATCTTCTTTACCTATTCATCAATAGATGGACATTTGAACTCTCTCCATAGTTTGAGTAGCCATAGTTTAGCTATTATTGATAATGCTGCTATAAATATTGAGACACATGTACCCTTCAAATCTGTATTTTTGTATCCTCTGGGTAATACCTAAAGGTGCAATTGCTAGACTGTAGGGTAAATCTATTTTTCATTTCTTGAGGACCCTCCATACTGCTCTCCAGAGTGGAGAACGAACAGTTCCCACCCACAGTGCTAGAAGGTTCCCCTTTCTCCAATATTACAGGTCTTTTTAAAATAAAATTGCTGAAAAATCTGCAATTTGTTCATCCATTTTATTAGTGGTAAATTTTGAGATATGTTATTAAAATATGAAAATGGAATTTTATTGAATATGTAAACATCATGTATATTATATGCTCTATATAACTAAAGAGACTGAAGAATATTAAATAAATTTCAATGAAATTTATTTCATCACACAGTTAAACTCATTTGGATGTCCTTCTATCATTTAAATTACAAATTAGGGGCGCCTGTGTGGCTTAGTTGGTTAAGCATCCGACTTTCGCTTAGGTCATGATCTCACGGTTCGTGGGTTCGAGCCCCGCGTCGGGCTCTGTGCTGACTGCCAGCTCAGAGCCTGGAGCCTGTTCCCGTCTGTGACCCCCTCTCTCTCTGACCCTCCCCTGCTCATGCTGTCTCTCTCTCTGTCTCCTAGAAATAAATAAAACATTAAAAAAAAATTACAAAATTAACTCCCTATTTTAACTTGGCAACATAGTATGGTATATTATTCATATACAGTCTTGAATCTTCTGGGAAAATGAAAAGGAAAAAAAAGAACATAAATATGTCCAATTGGGTGAGTTCCAACTGGATTTGTAATAGTGATTAATCCATTCCATTTCACTCTGGGATCAGATCTGTACACTAACCAGAAATGGGAAATTTAGGCTTAATGATGTACTAAAGTAAGGGGGAGGCAACAGTCCCTTTAGTAAAGTTCACATAATCAAATATATGATCATTCTATATATATTTTTCCCTCATTTACTATTGAAGATTTAGTTCACTCTATGTATTGAGGTTTGTTTAAATGAATGGAACTCTTATTCACTATTCCTTGGAGAATTTTACCATAAGTCTAGGCAGTTAGTGATGGTACATATTTGTATTAGTGATGGCAAAATTTTAAGTTAATTCCTTATTTTGAATTCCAGTATCAAGGGTACTCTTTTTTTCTAAAGTCATTGGAATACAATTAGCATATTTATTAACACTGATCCTCTGTTAGCTTCTCTAATAATATTTTATCCTAATATTTGTTGCATTCCTCAGACAAATCTGAAGCTTTTTAAAATGGTGATTTTAATTGTATTACAATGACTAATATCTCCCAGGTTGGTTTCACTTTTTGCCAATTCAACATATAAGTAATTATAAAAAAGTTCATAACAGGTCATTCACTCTTTGAATTCTATCATTCCTTCTGTAGATATTAGCATTAATTTGTTCAAATAAAGCTATTTACTGCATTGGAAGCCAAAAGTAGTCAAAGTAACAAGGAAATGAAGTATGGAGATGTGTGTACGTGTGTACATATATTCTTCCTGCCAACAGTTCTTAAAATGAAAACAAGTAATCAAATATTTAAATCAAATGTACCTTTCAGGTTGAATCAAAAATGGACTCTGCATCCTGCTCATATCCCTTCATAAACTGCAGGGTACTCAATTTTAAGCTTAATTTTTATAACCATTAGTTTTTGTAACCATAAAAAATGAGTCACTGATTTATTGTAAACTCTATATAAAATTCTAGGTTTCTAACTAGGAAAACTGGTGAGAAGCTGGATATAGGGAAGGATTTTTACCTACTATATTGCCAAGTGGAAAAAATGTGGATTTTTTATGATATAATTATATAAGTTCAGATTAAAATATTTGTTCTGAAATATTTAGAGGATGAGCCATTACATTATTAGGTCAGTTCATTTATTATCAATAATTGTAGTATCAATAGTGTATCCTAACTATGGAAGAGCATATATGTATAGTATTTGACTTCAAGTGGTTTATTGCCTAAAGGGCAACTTGACATATGAAAGAATGTAATATAAAGTGACATATGCTGTGATAATAGAATATGGGAACATAGTATTTGAGTGAAGGTTAGAAAAGGTTCTTTGGAGAAAGAAACATTTCATATGAATGTTAAGTAAACAGTAAGCACTATTCAGCCTTAAAAGGGTCATGAGGGCTTCCAAGCAAAAGAAATGAGCCTGTATGAAAACAGCAATAAAACAGTGTGCTGCATTTGGGGATCAAAAAGATAATAATAAATTGTCTTAATTCTGTCCTTGCCATTATATATTCTATATTCATATTTCTCTCTCTCTCTCTCTGTGTGTGTGTGTGTGTGTGTGTGTGTGTGTGTGTGTGTAACAAGAGGGAGTGAGAGACAGAGGACAGAGAATGTGACACACTTAATGATGGGTCTGGATGTCTGGATATAAATTCAAAGATGATCTAAGGTAAGCAACCAGAATTCACAAAATAACAAAATATATATATATATTTTTAATTTTTTTTAATGTTTTATTTATTTCTAGAAGAGAGAGAGAGAGACAGCGTGAGTAGGGGAGGGTCAGAGAGAGAGGGAGTCACAGACTGAAACAGGCTCCAGGCTCCGAGCTGGCAGTCAGCACAGAGCCCGACGCGGGGCTCGAACCCAGGAACCGCGAGATCATGACCTAAGCGAAAGTCGGACGCTTAACCGACTAAGCCACCCAGGCGCCCCAAAATAACAAAATATATTAAACAGTGTTCGTCTCATAGCAGTCAGTAATAATATTGATATTAGTTTCTTTTATAATATTTGCAATGACCCTATGCTTAGTCAATGCATCTACATGAGAAAAGGAATGCTCAGAGAAGGTCAATAATTTCTCAAAGAGGGAATAGAAGAATTTAAACCAATACCAATCTTTTTCCGAAGTCTGTAATATTCCATAATGTCTAACTGTCCCTCATAATTAAATGTGCCTTTGTAATATTCTGAATGGTCTTAGGAAAGATAAAACTAGAAGTAGAAATACTAGCTAATAGAGATGGACTTAAGAAAAATGAGAGAATGGGGCGCCTGGGTGGCTCAGTTGCTTAAGCATCTGACTTTGGCTCAGGTCATGATCTCTCAGTTTGTGGGTTCAAGCCCCACATCAGGCCCTGTGCTGACAGGTTGGTACCTAGAATCTGCTTCAGATTCTGTTACTGCCTCTCTTCTGCCCCTCTCCAACTCATGCTCTATCTCTATCTCTCAAAAATAAATAAACATTTAAAAGAATTTAAAAAAAAGAAAGATGAGACTAAAAGTAGAAATATCAGTTATGTGCTCTTCCAAGATTCAATAAAGAAACAAAAAAGGATCAAACTATGATAATAAAAATGGAGAGAACTGTATGGGGTCTAAACAAGTTTAGGAAATGAATGCACAACATTGGTCAGCAAGAGCATACTGAACACCTCTTGTGCACCATGTTAAAATCCATCTTCCCTTCCCTTATGCCCTAGCCACTACTTCACTACTGTTGATACAATCACCTACTAAACTTTTGAAATTCATTATTATTTGGGCCACACTGTTTTCTTTCATCTGCTTTGATTATGCTTCCTCATCTATGAAATGAAATAAAAGCTTAAGTAAATGCTTGCAATTGGCCACTATCCCTAGCACCAATTGATCACTGTGTTACAATTAGGTTTAAAAAAAGAACCTGGTGAGGCAGAACTTTTATTTTTTACTGTTATAATCATTACTAAATCCCACAATGATGGGTATATGTCAAAAGGACACAGGAGCCAAATAAACGAACACTCAATGGCCAAAGTGAACGATGTGAAGTAGCGTATAAATAAAATGTTGGTTTATATCACCAGGTATGAAATAAATACCTAGAAGTCTATCTATACTGCTATAAATATATAATTATACAAATAAATACATGCACAAAGGAGAGTACACAAATATTCCATGCAGAATTCCAAATACAGTACTTTGAGTAGATATTTTGCTCTTAATGAGGTGTAGATATTTTGTTCTCACTCCTTGAGTGTGTACTCCACATAGTGACTTTTTCCCAAAGGTACAGTAAAAAAGCGGGGTGGGGGTGGAGGGGAGAGCAACTTTAGATGAAAGAAACCAGACAAATATTAGCTCAGCTAGTTGATCTACATTAATATAAAAATAACTCAAGTTGATAATGTGTGCTCTCATGATATGATAGGATTGACACTTTATTTACCTTTAGTTTTCCTCCACAAAATCAATAATCCTTGTCTAATCATCATAAAACATCAGAAGAATCCCAATTGAAGGATATTCTATAAGATTCCTGACCAGTACCAGTAAGGACATCAAAATCAACGTGAAGTCTAAGAAACTGTCAACCAAGAGGGCCTAAGGACATGACAGCTAAATATAATGTGGTGTCTTTGATGAAATCTTCAAAGAGAAAAAGCAGAAGGAGAAAAGATAAAAACCAATGATATCTGAGTAAGTATGGACTTTAGTTAAAAATATACGGATACTGGTTCATTAATTTGACAAATGTACTGTACTAGCATAAGGTGTTAATGACAGAGAAAATTGTATGTTAGGTATATAGGGAGTCTCCCTACTATCTTTGCAATTTTTTTGTAATTCTATAACTATTCTAAAGTAAAAAAGTGTATTAAAATGCTCCAAAGTTTTGCTTTGTCAAAGACATTTCCTATGAAAAGACAAAACTACCAAGTGGGAAAATTATTTGTAAATCATATATCTAGCAAATAATTTGTATTGAAAACATTTAAAGAATGCCCAAAACTAAATGGTAGTAACACACACAAAAGAAAAACAGTTTAAAAAGGGGGAAAGAAAACTTTAACAGATACTTTATCAAATAGGATATACGCATGGCAACTAAGCACATAAAAAGATATCTGACACCACTAGCCATCAGGAAAATGCAAAAATAAAGCCACAATGACATACCACTGTATACCTATGAGAATGGCTAACATTAAACACAGCAAGAATATCAAGGAGTTGAGAGGTAGTCTCATACTTGGCTGGCAGAAATGCAACATGACAAGTCTACTTTGCAAAAACATTTGGCACTTTCTCATAAAGTTAAACATGTGCATACCATATAACTCAGTAATCACACTCCTGGGGACTGACAGTAGGGAAAATGACAACTCTAGTAGTCATCACCAAAACCTAAAAGCAATCCTATTGTCTTTTAATAGGTGAATGAACAAAGGGTGGTACAACCATATTACATAGTAGTACTGAGCAATAGAAATGGAATGAACTACCGACACAGGCGATGACATCAATGAATCTCAAAGGCATTACTCTGAATGAAAGAAGCCTGTTTCAAAAATTTATATACTGTGGATGATTCCATTTATATGGCATTCTCAAACAGACTAAACTGTAGCTATGAAGAAGAAATCAGTAGTTGCAAGGAGACAGGGTTTGGGGGGTAGTGTAATGCTAAAGAGATAGCAAGGAGTTCTTTGCACAGCAAGAATTATTTAGTATATCGATTGTGCTGATGGTATGCAAAATTATACATGTGTTAAGTTCACAGAACTTTATAACAAAATAAAGTCAAAAAAGCATCCAGTGAAATAGTCAGACACTGAACATTTACAAGTGTGTTACTTATTACAAAAGGGCAAGTAGAGAATCGAGAGTACATAACAATACTTAGCACACTGTTTAGTACATTTGCTACAAGACATAGCTTGACTGTTTAGAAGACAGTTTGATAGGTATCCTATCGTGGAATAGTGGGAATTGTGTACAACAGGTTACCAGGCAAATGGAAAGACAATGAGAATTAAAATCAAGTTAAGATTTAGAAAACTCAAGAGAAAACCAGGATATCGGTAACAGAAAACAGAAGTGGGGTGGGGGGGAGGGAGTTGATGAGACTGGAAAGACGGGAGGCAGTAGATCTTCCAAGACTGAGGAAAAGCATGTGAAACTGTTGGTGGGTAAATTTATTTTCTTAAAGGTTAACAAACTTAGGGTACAATATATCTTACTGCGTGAAGACATTGCTTAAAGCAGCAATACCCACTGGGCTTAATTTATAAAGCAGTGAAGTGTTGCCAAGCTAGTTTTATACTAGTTTATATGAGAGGAAATAGATATATTTTTATTACCAACACTGTTACAGTGGCAACCATGCTCAGACCTAAATATTAATCACCAATATCACATATGCCATACATAATTATGCTCATAAATATGGAAATATGAATACACAAAATGTACAAATAGAAGTACATATATAATGTAAATTTTAGGAAACTGTGAAATCCTGTGGTTGTAAGGAAGTTTAATGGTCCTCTCTTCCAAACAAGAATACTGTTTCTCAGGATAGGTACAGAAGATATTTAAAACTTTAATAGCTGTTAATTTATTTTACATACAATAGAAAAATTAAGCTATTACTAGCATAAAAATGCCCAGATTTCAATAATATTATCATGTATGTTGAGGTCTAGATTTTTTAAGCAAATAAAACTATAGTTGATTTTTTAATGTTAATAATAGAATTTTTCAGACAATATAAAATGAACTGACTTCCTTTTTATGACCTATAGAAATGTGAGCATGAACTGGTTCTACTGTAATTGCTTATGCTGATGAAGACGTACAATGGATGTTACCATCACTTCATTCATATATCTGCCTAATAAGGGAATAAATGTCATTATGGACTCAATGTAGCAGTTGTCCTTCCCATTAGAAAGAGTCAAAGATAAGTAACATCCTTACCATTGCCTTCCATCTTCATTTTGTCTAGCTCCAGGGCAAGGAAGAAGAAAATGCAGTTCCAAGAGACAGAGGTTACTCAGGGTAAGTGTAAAAGTTACAAGGTCATACAAATAGAGAAACCACCTCCTCACTCAACAACTCATAATAAAAATACTCTTCCAAGTTCTCATTCCTTTAATATGAGTCTATTTATCCCATGTAATTATTGTTTTTCTTTCTTATATAGTAAAACAACCCCCCCCTTTTCAAGCTCCCCTCAAGTACTTAAATAGATGTATGTGTTGCTGAAGTTCAAGCACATACTACAACTATTTGGGGGTTAAGAATCACAGGGAAAAAAAATACCTAAGATGGCTCATTATCCAGGGGTTTTTTTCTTTCTACATATGCCATCAATTACACTTCCAGATATCACTCAGTCACAAAAGATTCCTAAAAATCATACTTCCCTCTATTCATCAACTTCAAACTTCGTCAGTTTGATCATGTGAATACCTCTTGTCTCAGTTCAGAGCATGATCATCTTTTTTTTTTTTTTTTTACCAGTTTATTAAAAGTTGGATTTCTTGTTTTTAGTCTTCTTACTAACAAATGTGGTCATAAAAAGTGAAAAGCTAGTTTTAAATTTCCCCAAACCCATATTTCTGTGGCTACTTAGAAAAAAACTTCCTTGTTTCTTTATGTTACCTCTTCCCTCTTGCTATTTCCTTGATGAGATTGTGGAAGGGTCAGCAGCACGATAGAAAAAAGGGTGATAAGGAGCACAGCACAGAGAAGATGCTGATCACACCCCTCCTCTCCATACTACACTTTTCTAGACTCAAGCAAGCCAGGAAGAGATGCTGAGGGAGGGGAAAATTTGACTTTTAAACAAAGTCATGAGTTTTCACTTTTATATTTGATGAGGCATTGTAATAACAAAAATTTGATTATTTTTATGACAAATATTGACCAACTGAATTAGAATTATAGAGACACCTAGGTAAATAGGTTTACCCTCCAGGCTTCTTTTTCCAAAGGGATAATAAAATCTAAAATTACAGAATACTGAAAATACAGACTGTACTAAATTCCTGCCATTACACATATCCACACTTCTGAAGAGTCATTCTGACAACAAGGATTTACATTTACTGCCATGCTTACTAACTACTGAATGGATTCTGCTAATGACCAGTCAAATGGAACAATAAAACTCCATTCTAAGTGTATCCAGAAATCTGTTTTTACAATCATCTGGTTTGAAAAGGAGAATCTAGAAATGCATCAGGTGAACAAGAAGTCAATAATATGTCAAATATTGTAGAACAAACATTTAATTCTATATTCCAGATCAGTTCACTTTGTAATAGACACAATTATAAAGATTCTGATTCTTTTATTATTTAAAAACTCATATCATTTGAACAATATTCATGTTTTATTTACATTAAGATATCCACTGACTTGGGACACATTTTAGAAAACCACATCCTCCTTATTTTCTGTATATATACTTTTCAAAAATTCAGTTCCAAATGTGGAGAAGGATGGACACTTACTTAAAAAAAAGTACTTCATCCACAGACTAAATTAAATTTAGATATTTATAATATCTGACTAGACCTCTCCCCCACCCACCCATGGTTTACTAAATAAGCCTAATTCCTCTATACTTGGATGGAAGTATTTAGGGATTCTACTTAAATTTAATACCCCTGTAGTCTTTGAAAAGTTGTATGCCCTCTCTAAGTCTCAGTTCCCTTCATTTTACAATGAGGGAATTTAAATACTTGAACTTTAGGTTAACATTGAACATATCCATTAATCCTATTTCTAACCTGGAGACAACTAGTTAGACTTTCCAGTTTAAGAAACTATGTCTGTGTGCGTAACATGCCGTTGAACTTCTTACTCTTAAGTACTAAGCTACTAGGAATAAGAAGTAATGAAACCATGCTATGGAGCAAAACCATAACTTGTACAAAGAGCATTAGTTAGCATGTTTGGGATGCATGTTTAGGAAACATGGTTCTTTCTCACCGCATTTTGCCTAATGACACTGTCTTTTTCAACATCAACGTAGCATTAATCACAGTGTGGAATACAGATTCTAGGGAAAGTCTGCTAGTCCTCTCCCGTGGATCCACATAAAGGATGTTCCTCTCATCCAAGTAATTCCGAAGGTGACAAATATTACAGATGCTGAATTTATGGGAGCGCTTGCTCCCTGTTTATTAACTCATCCATCTTGTGAGAAATAAAAGGACCAAACAGTGAGACAAGTGGGCTTTTCTTATCCTGTCAGCTCAATGATGTTTTAAAGTAATCAATATCTATAATTACTAAATCCTGCCAAGGAAATTTAACCCTTCATTGCCTCACTGTTGCCTACTGAATTCCTAACATGACAGCACAGGTAAATCCAAAATTAATTAGAGAGAATACATCTTCAGTCACCACAGTAATTAATTTCACCAAATCCATGTTAATGTACCTACATCATATCTCTTCCTACTAATATGGTTGAGCAGCAGATGTTTGGAATCTGGGCCCCGTGGCAAAAGGAGGGCCTTATACTCTTTTAAAGCGTTCAGTTTTTATATAATATGCTAGAGGTCTTATACTCAAGTGATCTCACAATTTCAAAGTCTGGCAGACTCTAATATGAGGTCCAACAGACTTTGAAGTATTTGGTCTTAGGACCCTACTGGAAAAAGTGGATTAAAATCAACTTCAATTATTTAACATAGGGAAGGTGATCTGAGTTTAAATAAATGTTTAAGTTCCAACCCTCAAAGCACATCAAATTAACTTCATCTTGAGTAAAAAGGCAAATAATAAATATGTGAGAATAAATCATGAAAGAAAAAACAACCAAATAATGACAAAAACAACCAAAGACAAAAGTTGTGTCTTCATAAGGTATTCTAAAAGTCAGTAATTCCTGAGGTGCCTGGGTGGCTCAGACAGTTGAGCACAGATTCTTGATTTTTGCTTAGGTCATGATCTCACAATTCGTGAAATCAAGCACCACATAAGGCTGCCTCGCTCTCTACCCCTCCCCCACTCACTAGAGCATTCCCTTTCTTTCTCTCTCTCCCTCTCTCTCTCTTTCAAAATAAATGAATAAATATTTTAAAAAATCAGTAACTCCTAAAAAAACAAACAAGCAAAAAATCAATCAAACAAGAAATTCCTAGCAAGATTGATTAGGAAAAAAAGAAAACCTAATTCTCAACATCAATATCAAAAAAGGGACAAAAGTAAAGGTTCTCACAGATACTGAAAAGATGAATGCGCTACTAGTATTTTTTCTCAAAAAAAAAATGAGGCAACAAAGATGGACAAATTATGGTAAAGCAAACTTATCAAATTGAAATAAGAAGACATAAATGGGGTACCTGGGTGGCTCAGTCGGTTAAACATCCGACTTTGGCTCAGGTCATGATCTCAATGATTCGTGAATTCAAACCCCACATGGGGCCTCTGTGCTGACAGCTCAGAGTCTGCTATGGATTCTCTGTCTCCCTCTCTCTCACTGCCTTCCCTCTCCCTCAAAATTAATTAAATAAATAAATAAATAAATAAGAAGACAGAGGAAATAAAAATTACCCCGAAATTAAATAAACTGCACAACTTTCAAAACTTTCCTCAGTCCTGGGCATTAGGCTCACTCTCTGGAAGCCAGGAGATATAGTCAGGCTAGGCGCCTACTCCAGGGCTCTGCCTGGGGTGTCACTCTTCCTCCATTTTGCCAAGTCTGTCCTTTTCAGTCCAAGATGGCAGTGTTTCTGCTGGCATAAAATTTTCAATAACCTTGTGGGTCATCTGTGGGATGTCAAAGGAATTCACACTATTAGATATAAGGGTTCTCTTATGGATCCTTCCTAGATAACCACATCTCCTTTCCTGGCTTTTGCTGGAAAGGCTGATTGGATGTATGAATCACACCTAATCTCTTTAGCAAATCGTTGCTTAGCTGCTGCCTTGGCCCTGTGTCCAAAGCAAGCTATTTAGATAGGCTACAACTTTTCCAAATCATTAAATGACAGTTCTTTAGCCTAGCAATTCCTTCTTCAGTTTATCTCTTTTCTCTTGTATTTTACTGTGAGCAGGACAAAATAAAACAAATTGCTTCTTCCAGACTTTGCTTGGAAATCTCAACTAAATATCTAAGTTCTTCACCTACAAGTTCTATTTCCCACCCTGAACAACAGTTCACAATTAAGTCAAGTCTCTGCCACTTCATAATAAAGATCACCTTTTCTCCAATGTCCAATAACATCTTCCTTGTTTCCATCTCAGATTTTACCAGAAGAATCCTAATGTTCATATTTCTAGCAACACTTCATTCATGGTGATATATGCATCTAGACAGTGATACGTATATGTGTTTATGTATTAGAGATGATAAGCTTCCTCTCCAAATCTCATCACTTGTCCCTGAGCCCTCAGCAAAATCGGCATTAACATTCATATTTTTTTACCCATCGTCTCTTCAAAGCAATCTAAACATTTTCTATCATGTACTTTAATACTCTTCTAGCCTTTGCCTAATACCCAATTCCAAAACCACTTCTATATTTTTAGTTGTCACCAACAACATCTTGCTTTTAGGTACCAAAATTTGTATTAGTTTCCTAGAGGTATGGTAACAAAGTACCACACACTGATGTTTTAGAACAACAGAAATGTCTTTTCTCACACTTCTGAAGGTTTAAAACTCCAAATCCAAGCTGTTGTCCCTAGGATTGCTTCTTTCTGAGAGCTCAGAGGAAGTTTCTTCTAAGCCTCATCTACAACGTCTGGTGATGAAGGGCAATCTTTGTGTGCCTTATAGAGTCTCAGCCTCCTCTTTACATGGCATTCTCCCTGTGTCTCTATGCTCAAGTTTCTCACTTCTTTTAATGGCATCTGTCATATGGATTAGGACTCACCCTAATGATTCTGTCTTAACTAATTACATTACCTTGTTTCCACACAAGGTCACATCCTGAGATAATGAGGGTAAGGACTTCACCATATATTTTCCAGGGACACAATTCAACGCATACAGTGTTTTCTACACTGTCTTAAATAAAGGAGATCTCAATAATTATTTTCTGAAATCACAAATTTAATGTTGAAATGGAATTCTATAATTATGACTAGAAAGGACATATGTTAAGTTTGTACTCTCTGGCGGGAATTCACTGGGTAAGATAGGAATGATGGAGAAAGACAAAAGGACTCCATTTTGGACACTACTTGAGACCGGTGTAAGGAAAGCTGTACTAAATTGCATTTGTGTACTAGAATTTCTGAGTAATTAGCAATTTAAATAAACAGAAAAGAATAAACTAAAATGAGATAAAAACACAAATATAAACACTTCAGAAATCATATGGAAACAATGTAACACCAGGAAGTTCTGAGCATTCTCACTGACAGAATCCAAAGCACAGGTTTTTCTGAAACATTGCTTACATTGCGATTTTGGAAGGAATTCTATTAGCATCATTCTAGAGTTCATGACAAATTTAGTCATGTACTGTTCATAAGAGGTGGATAAAAAGGTCCAAAATAGTCCAACGTATCCTCTATAAAGGCTTTAGGTGATTTTTTTTTCCTGATCACGATATGAAATACCCAGTTATTTGTATTATCTGTCATTTAACTTGTTTAAAAACAAGAATATCAATTAATAGGGCGCCTGGGTGGCTCAGTCGGTTAAGCGTCTGACTTGGGCTCAGGTCATGATCTCACGGTTTGTGGGTTCAGGTCCTACGTCAGGCTCTGTGCTGACAGCCAGCTCAGAGCCTGGAGCCTGCTTCAGATTCTGTGTCTTCCTCTCTCTCTGACCCTCCCCTGCTCACACACTCTCTCTCTCTCAGAAATTAAAAAAAAAAAAATATCAATTAATAACAGACTTCCGTCTACAAAGGTATAATGTAAGCATTCTTTTTTGAAAGTATTCAGAGACTTGTAAAGTAGTTTACTGGATAACATTGTTCTGTGAATGTGTGGAGCAGCTCAGCCTAGAGGTTAATATAGTAATGCCATTCTTTAAAGGACTGTGATAAAGCCATCCATCTCTATTCATATCTGTGTCTACACCTATGTGTATCTTCACCTATCCATATAGCTGTTATTTACTCAAAATTCAAACTTTTTACCATAATGTGTACATTAATGAAAATTAAGAATTTCACATTTAAAAGAGGTACTACAAGTCACAATGTATATTTGAATTTTTCTGTATACAAGCTAAATTTAACTACGTAGAGATGATAAAAATAACTGGACAGCAAAACACATTTGACATACTCATTCTTTTTATCTTCTGGACTTAGGACAATACCTGGTTCTAAATATGGGCTTAGAAATGCTTGTTTAGGAATAAAGAAAGTTCTGGTATTTTAATCATGGTTAATACCAATGTCCATGATAAAGAGATTAATCATCTTAGAAATTAAATAAACCCATAGAGAGAAAAATGCACTTGAAAAATTTATTGAGTAAAAATAAGAATGGTTTCTGGGGCGCCTGGGTGGCTTAGTCGGTTAAGCGTCCGACTTTCGCCTTGGTCATGATCTTGCGGTTCGTGGGTTCGAGCCCCACGTCGGTCTCTGTGCTGAGTGCCCGCTCAGAGCCTGGAGCCTGTTTCAGTCTGTGACTCCCTCTCTCTCTGACCCTCCCCTGCTAACGCTGTCTCTCTCTCTCTCTCCTAGAAATAAATAAAAAATATTAAAAAAAAAATAAGAATGGTCTCTATTCGTATCCTTCTTTAATGCTTACAAAAAATAACTTCCACATACCAATTTCATTATATCTCATAAATTATAAGAGATATGATACTATATGTATCTATTCTTATCTCACAGATAACTAATCCCGTGCTCACACTTTCAAACCTCCCCTGAGGCACAGAAACTTACACAGAGCAGAGCCAACTTTGTAACCCAGGTCTTCTGACTCAACTCAGGTAGCTTTCCTCTTTCCAGTATCAATTCCCTGTGCAACCTTATCAGCATTCCTTCTCAGTCCTGTCATTGACATAGATGCTTTTTGAAAAGTCTTTCCTATTCTCCCTAAATAAAGTTCATAAACAAAATAAGAAACCTACTTACACAGTTTCAAAATAATTGATATAATGCTCTTCATTACACAGAAGAAAATACAGTTATAATGAAATAATGTATATTTCAATATGTGTATGCTTAAACACGGCAACTCTAGAACATATAGTGAAGGAATCAGATATTTGCACCACTATGTAGAATGACCATGAATGTCGACTGAAACAAATTTATTAAGCTGAAGACTCCAAATTCACAGTGGTGAATAATTATTGGCATAATTCCAAATATAACAAAGTAAAATTTTCTTTTACATATATATATATATATAGTTGTATTCAGGGAAAAAATTACCATATATTAAAATTCCACTAACATTACTTTCTAATTATAGACTTTGCATCTACTTAAATATTAGTAGGAGGCATGACTATTCCTCACAGTGCATCCAGTATCCTCAGCCTTTGTTCACTACATGCCAGTAGAATATCCAATATGATGCCAAGCAACACTGCCCCCTGAATTTCACAATGATCCCTTGGTGATATCTCCTCTATACACTGCTGAACATAGCATGGGTATTAGACAAAGTGAGTGGGAGCTTCAGCTGCTTCTCATTTCTGCCAATTGATGGTCAATACAGTTATGACTTCTTATATTCTCTCCATATTACCCACTCAGTTCATCTTTGGAAACAACTTGAGACATTCCACACTGCTTATATGCAGGCAGCCTGCCTCCTCAGGAAGACAATGAAGAAGGGACAGACGTATATTTTTTAATCCTAAATTATGTAAACCTTCTCAAAAAATAAGAAATTAACTAGTTTCACTATCACTTAACAGATTTTCATTAAATACCTTACAAGTTCAATTATATGAATGAAAATGAAAATGATGAAACAGAAAGAGTTTTTTAAAAAAATATTTCTAATTCAGACAACCAAAAGTGCTTACCTATTCATGAGTATCTCCTCAAGGGTCAAAGGTGAAGCTTTTATTATTAAACTGTGTGGAAGCTAATTCAAGTCCTATGGTCAGAGTTATAGTGACAGGCCAAGATATCACTAGTAGACTGCCAACCACAGCTTTTGTTATTGCACTTGTCAAAATATCCCAGTGGGATGGAAGATTTATTAGAATTTTCTTTCCAGATAAATCCCTGTTGTGAATCAAATTATTCACTTTGCATTGAATATTATTTTAAGAAACAATTCTGGAGTTGCTGAGAGATTATTATTAAGACACATGTCATATATTTTCATAACAAAATCAGAATGCCCCAAAATTC
Source organism: Proteles cristata cristata (assembly GCA_017311185.1). Classification (NCBI taxonomy): domain Eukaryota; kingdom Metazoa; phylum Chordata; class Mammalia; order Carnivora; family Hyaenidae; genus Proteles; species Proteles cristata. The sequence goes on along the minus strand of JAESUZ010003279.1, from coordinate 51,956 downwards.
AAATGAATGAGAAATGGGTTTTGTAAGTTGACTTTTCACTGTTTAATGTTATTTAACTTTCCTATAATCCTATGTCTTATTTGCCTCCAGAGCTACATCCCTCACTTTTAATTTGATATTAAGGGTCTTTCCTTTTGATCCATGAGAATAGTTTAGGATTTCAATGAAAGACTGGATTCAATGGCAATTGAGAATGGAGATTTCTGAGATCTACTTCAGTATTTTCCACGTGTATCTAACGTCTATGACTAGAGAAGCAGAACGAGAAAGTTTAAGCAAGGTTAGCAATCCCTATTTGTTACCGGGCCCTTGGGTGTTTCCCCAAATGTGATGAATGAAGTAGATAAAAAAGAAAGGCCTTGGGTTCTCTAAGGGAGGATCATCTCACTAGGTAAGTGATGGTCCAGATCTCCCTGTGGGTCTTCTCAGAGTGAGCTTTGGAGCCACTATAACTTCTCACTAGAAACTAAGCAGGTATCCTCAGCCACTCAATCTTCTAATGAAGCACAGCGTTTGTGTAATTTGAATTTTGCTATTTTTATTTAATTGAATCACAATGGTTCAAATGTGTATACATACACATACAAACATTAATTTGCTACATTCAGAGGTCTCTGAAACTGAAACATTAATGTTTAGAGTTGATAAACTTCTAAAAGTTTATTAAAGAATGTTTTAAACTGCATATGGACTTTTATAAACGGCCATATTCTAACATGGCAGTCTGCACTTATATGGCAGTAAGGAACCTATGAAAAAATCCCATGGCTACCTACATAACCCCATTAATGAAAACAGACTTAAAAAATATGTTTGGAGTCTCCATTGCCCTCACACATATTCAAAAGTGACCCTAAAACAAACATATGTTTCCCACCTCCTAACTAAATCTCTCTGACACTCCATTTACTTCACTAATCTTAAAAACACACTTTATAAAGTTACAATTCATTAGATCTGAGATTGTTTAATATGGAGGACATCTGGGAATTGGTTCACTTAACATCTGGGACACATCACATCATTAGTCAAAAGAAAATGTTGATGAGTCCCTGAATACTCAATATGGCTGAACTGCACAGGCCTAGGGATCACTGTAAGACTGATTTTTATATACATGTACACACACACACACACACACACACACACACACACACACACACATCAAGGACTGAGAAAGTAAGAGAAATAGAAAGAATAAAAGAGAGGAAATGAAAAAGAGAAAAATCAAAGTGTGTCTCTTAAAAACTTACATAAGATCATTTTCCTCTACTATTCCTTAATGAATTCTCACTGTGTATGGAGTAAAATCCCAATTCCCTTACATCATGAACATAATGCCACATGACTTGTGTTTTGACTTCTTTTGAGACCTCACCACCTGCTACACCTCCTTTGGCATACAGTAGTACGGTAATAACATGAGCCCTTTTTTCCTGAACTTATAAAACTCCCAGGTCTTTCACGCATTATGATCTTTACAGCCATTGTTTCCCTTGGATGAATTTTCTGATACCAAGTTTTCACATAGTCAGTTCTTTTTACTCAGATATGATCAAATGTTTCTTCTTCAGAGACATTATCTTGCCTAAAATTACCTGTCACTGTATCTAAAGTAGCTAACCCCATCAGTCATCCTTTCTCACCTTGTCACCCCAGTATGATTACCTTCATAACATTAATTGCCACTGAAAATTATCATACTTGTGTAATATTTTTTTCTCTTTTCCATGTTGCATTCTAAGCACCATGTGAGGAAGTACTTTCTTTTACCATCCTATACTCCTCAACTACAAATAAATAAAGTACTCAATAAATAGGTTAAAAAATTAACAGCAGATATGAATAAACTGGTTATATATCTTTTTGAACTGGTTACATATTTCTATTGGAAATTACGGCCATATTTTGTTGAGACTCCTCGGTCCATTGTAGATCCCACAAACGTGGTTAGTTCTGAGTCAGCTATATTCAATATGACTTTAAAGGAATTAATTACTCTTAATGAGAAACTGAGGAATCTACCAGTTCAGTAAGATGGTGCTAAAAATGATTAGTATCTCATTTAAGTCTCCACTCTATGAGCCACAGACTTTGGTGCTTCATGAGTAAATGTAGATGATGTTGGACTAATGACTGTACTGTCACGGCATTGCTTAAATGATAGCTTCATTGTAGCAGAAAAGGGGAGGTAACAGAAGAGAATGATCAGAGATTTTTGCCTTAGAATTTGCTGCCAGAGAAAACAAGAAATGTGTATCTTTTGAATAAGTCATAGTTTTTGCTTTTCAGAAATAGATTTTGAATAAAACTTTCTTCTTTAACAAAAAGATACAGAATAGTTGGCTGAAGCGATGGAAACAAAAGGCCCCAACATAGTTACTTTGTCAAAGTACATTTGGTAAATACATGGCCTCAGAGTAGCTTGAAAATAGGAAAGAAACGAAATGCTTTACTGAATCAAAATGAAAATAAAAAGGAGCATAATGGCAGCAACACAGTCCAAATTTGAGCCAATCAAGAGAAATGCTTTGAACAACTCTGCTTCTCTCTTTCTTTCTCTCTCTCTCTCTCTTTTTTCCCATGAGGGAAATCTGTCTGGGGCTCTACAGACATCTGAGGTCTCCTCTCTTCCCTTCCTTCTAACTTTTGAAAGGCATAGTTGAGCCTCAGAAAAAACAAATCACCATCAAGATGTATTTCAAAATAATTTTTTTAATGTTTTATTTATTTCTAGGAGAGAGAGAGACAGCGTGAGCAGGGGAGGGTCAGAGAGAGAGGGAGTCACAGACTGAAACAGCTCCAGGCTCTGAGCTGGCAGTCAGCACAGAGCCCGACGCAGAGCTCGAACCCACAAACCGCGAGATCATGACCTAAGCGAAAGTCGGACGCTTAACCGACTAAGCCACCCAGGCGCCCCCATCAAGATGTATTTCAAACCTGACCTAATTCTGAGTAGGCCACACGAGCATTTCAAGTACATATTTACCCTACAAGATTAATCTCATTTTGACCAGTTATTCAGACGTGTAGATGTCAGTACATTAAACCAAACAAACTCAGTAACTATAATTGCGCTTTAAGTTTCCAGACACAGATTGACTATCAAGGGTAAATTTACATATCATGCTCTTGATAATTTGTTTTCTTTCTTATCATGCTTAAAATAAATAAAACTTTATGCATAAAAACTTACCATTCTTGTCAATAGGATTGTTTATTTTTATTTTTATTATTCCTTTTTTTTTTAATTTTTTGGCTTTTCATGGAACTAGATGCATCAGACTATCATGGTCTGCTGTCATTTACTCTGAACCTGGCTTTAATAAGTTCTAAAATAGTACCTTTCCTAAATACATTTTATTTGGGGGTAAAGAAGACACAACTGTGTGCCCTCAACAGTTACACTTTCATCTTAAATCAACAAATTGCTGTAAAGATTATCATAAAAGATCCATGCACCATTTAATCCCCAGAGCTCAGTCACCCTGAAGATAATAGAACATTGCAGTCCTGGACATAGAAAACTGAAAGTAGAACCATGCACTTGTGGTAACTCCAGTAAGAGGAGATATCGTTGAGCTTATATACTATCAATCAGCTATATCTCTCTATGCTATTTAATCTGTATCAGCAGCTGATAGTATCATTTAATATAACGGTTCTACACTAAATATGTTAGAGATACGTTAAAAATTCTAGAGCAAACATTCTTTAAATTAATTCCATTTGCAAGATGTAAGAAGAGAAACAAGCATACTTAATATACTATTGTTATTAAATGTTAAGATGTAAATTTAAATATTAGAAGAAGCTAGCGTAGAGAGTGATAATTAGTGTTTTCTAGTCCTTCTTACATTATCATATTTGTTTTTATACAGTTAACTTCCACCATAAACCCATACTACATCCCCATTCCTATCCATCATATCATTTACAATGTCCTGTGTCGTACTCTTCCATTGTGGAGAAACACCTCCTTCTCTTTGTTCTAATTTCTAGTTTTTTCATCTTTATCTCTATCTTACTAAGTACTTAGATTTTGTAATGATTCAATGAGTGAGCCAACAAGTTTTTATTAGCCTGCTCTATGGAAATTGTTCTTCAATCACTGAAGATACAGTGCTTAAAAGAGACATAATATCCCTGTTTATATGAAGCATATAGTGGAGAAAGGCTATGAGGAAAAGAAGAAGGGAAAGGAGAATAGAGTAAAAAAAAAAATAACAAAAGAAGAAAAAATGAAATAAGAAAGGAAGGGAGAAAGAAAGAAGAATAAAAGATTAAAAATGTAGCAAAGAATATTAAATCTACCTGGCAGGGGCTCCTAGGTGGCAGTTAATCATCTGATTCTCAGTTTTGGCTCAGTCAATATCTCAAGATACGTGAGATTGAGCCCTGCACCAGCCTCTGTGCTGACAGCACAGGGCCCACTTGGTATTCTCTCTCTCCCTCTTTCTACCTCTCTCTCTCACTCAAAATTTAAAAAGTATAAAAAAATAAATATAAAAACCTCCCTGGCAGTGTTAGTGCTACATAGATAAATAAATTAATCTGAAGGGAATGACAGTAAGTGGGTGACTAGCTTAGAGTGAAAGATGTGATTACACCTTATTTAAAAAAATATCCTGACACTTTTAAGAAAATAAGTAACTGAATTTTTAATAATTGAAATACAATATAATAATTGAAAATTATTCAATATTATTCAATAAGAATACTGTAATAGGGAAAAGAGATCCAACTCCACTCTGAGCCAGAAAAGACAGCTGGGATTTACAGGTAATGAGCAGAGGGGAAGGATCTGTGGATGGGCAATTCTAAGTGGACATATCAAGGGTAGAGGGATTCTTGCTAAACTGACCTGACAAGACTCTTGCGGAAGACAGGACAGGGTGATCATATATCAAGGATGGAAGATTCCGTCTAAACTGGCTTAGCAGGATTCTTGCCAGCAAGGACTGGGGCCAAAGTTCAGGACCAGTTGAGAAGAGGGCTTTAAAAAGTCTATTTAAAGTCTGATCAAAGACAAAGTCTCTGCCAACCTCTTTCGGGTTCAATTTAAATTAAACTAGTTAAGGGGGCGCCCGGGTGGCTTCGTCGGTTAAGCGTCCGACTTTCGCTTAGGTCATGATGTCGCGGTTCGTCGGTTCGAGCCCCGCGTCGGGCTCTGTGCTGACTGCCAGCTCAGAGCCTGGAGCCTGTTTCAGTCTGTGACTCCCTCTCTCTCTGACCCTCCCCTGCTCAAGTTGTCTCTCTCTCTCTCCTAGAAATAAATAAAACATTAAAAAAATTTTAAAAAAAATAAATTAAACTAGTTAAGTAAAGGTAGAGCTTAACTTAAGATCTGAATATCAGTTAATGGCCAGTTAAGCAAATAACAAGGATAATAGCACTATAGACACAGAGAATAAATATTCCTTAAAAACTGGTTTGGTTTAACAGAGAAAGTAAAAATATCTGTGCAACTGGAACAAAGAGACTGAGGTAGACAATGTCTATATACCAGGGCAAATAGTTCAGACAAATTACTATATGTTTTGGGAAAATAATCAGTAGGAATTGAATCTAATGTAGGGATTTAGGTGAAATCAAAGACCAGGAATATCTGCTAGATTGTTGCCTTGAGAAAACTTTGTGAATGGTGGGTAACATTGGCTGAGATAGGGAGACTGTGGATGAAAGAGAAATGCAAAGAAATATTGGGTTTTATTTAGTTTGAGATGTTATTTCTAATACCAATGGGCAGTTCAGTTGGCAGTTAGAGATACCAGTCTAGATTTTATGGGTGTGTCCAGGGCTTCAGATGCATGACAAATAGATTTCATTTAACACCTTCAAAGCAAATGATGTCACACAAAGAGATCAAGAAGAGGGCAGGGGACAAAGATTCTAGGATACTCTGACACTTAGAGGTCAAACTTAAGATATGGAGCAGGCAAGAGCATAAATACCCACATACTGTGAGGTAGAATGACACTTAGAAGGATGTGGCATCGCAGAGGGTAAGACAAGAATGAATTTCAAGGAGAAGGTCAGTTATACTGATTTCTCTTGAGCGATTAAATACAAGAGGTATCCATTGGTATATTCACTATAATAATTGCCATGGTTTTATTAAAATATTATCCATGCAAAGGCTGCAAAGGAAGAATTAATGCTTTAATTTTTAATAAATTAAGAATTTATTCAAATATTTCATGAATCTGTGTTGTAGATTAGAGATATGTGTGAAAGTGGACGATTTAGAATTAATGGAGAGTTTAATTTTTAAGACAAGAAATAGCATGTTTGTTAATGGGAATGAGCCAATAAAGGGGGAGAAATTAATGAGTTAGACAAAGGGGGAAGTGCTTGAGGTGAGATTGGTTAAGATCCAGAAAAGCTAGCCTTAGAGAGGATTGGAGACAATCTATCATCACCTAAGGAAAGAAAGTAATTAGGGAAACAATAGCAAATGTGTCAGTAGAAAGATTAGGTAGCTTTTGTCTGATTGTCCTATTTTAGATGAAGTTCATCATCTGCAGGTAACTTACGAAGAATGAGTATGGGTTTAAGAATTCAAATTTAAAATTTAAAAGCATTGAAAATCAACATATTTGGTAAGTGGTATGAAAATTGGGTAATTTTGAGTGAATACGACTCACAGTGAGCCCTTATTACAAAATCTCATTAATGTATTTTAAGTGTGTGTTGGGAGAGGTCCTATTATTCAGATATTCATTGGTAAATATACTCAAATTCAAAAGAAACCATTTTTATTATGTAAGGAACTATGGCAGTGTTTGAGTGGTGGGATAAATATTTAGAAGACAAGGCCTACCATCCACAAACTGTGTCAGGTTTATCTGAAACTACAGTAAAATCCCAGGATTTACTCTGGGGTCTAATGTAAAATAAGAGAGATATGAGTACAATAATATATGAATTTGAAAGATTTAATTCAAGAAACAATTTTATGGAAACATAAATGAGAAAGTCTATCATTTTTCTATCATCTATCAAGTATTATTTAGTTAACAAAAATAGGAAAAAGAACCCACAAACGTTTCATGCTATTTTATGTGGGTCTTGAGGCTTCAAAAGAACAGTATAGAAAAGAATAAAGACATGGCTCAGTTCCTTTCTCTCTTTTTACCATGTCAGCAATATTCTTCTTTTGTTACATTAGTTGAAGAACTATTACTTCTATGCTAATAGTTTCTATATTCTTAGTCTGGCCTCAAACTCTAATTTTATAATTATAAATTATAATTTAAATTTCCACTTGAAAGTTGCATTTATCTTAAAATAAAAACATCTAGGGGTGCCTGGGTGCCTAAGTTGGTTAAGCGTCCATCTTTGGCTCAGGTCACGATCTCATGGTTTGTGGGATGGAGCTCCTCGTCAGGCCCTGCACTGACAGCTCTGAGCCTGGAGCCTGCTTTGGATTCTTATCTTCCTCTCTCTCTGCCCTTCCCTTGCTCAATCCCTGTCTCTTGCTCTCAAAAGCAAATAAACAAACAGTTTTTAAAAATCTAAAATATGACTGGTCATGTTATTCCATAAATAAGATCATCTACCCGCAATCTAAATGTCTTCATCTTAATGCTATTTTCTTACTCCTAGAATTGAAAAATTAAGATTAGTTTTTAGTTCTCTCTTAATATGACCACCCTTATACAGTTAACACTGAAGTGTTTGAAGGTTTCCTAGAAATGTTTTTTGAAATGTTGCTACCTTTCTTCAACTCCCTGGCGTGCCCCTTTATTCACTCTAAACTTAATGCAGTTGCTTCAAATATGGTCAACTACGTGGTCCCAACACAATCAGCACAGCACTATCAATTTATCTTCTTGAATCTGTTTTTATTTATGCCTTCTTAACATGTTAATAATTTATCCGTAAAATAACTATTTGTATAATTATATTTTCTGTAGTATTCAATATAGTAAGCAATGATGACTACACATATACAATTGCCTCCATTATCAACTTGATGAGTCTATATTTAATACTGAAACCTGAGATCATATTTAATCTGGAATATACTGAGTTTTAGAGAGTCACTTCTACATTTCTTTTACCAGGGAAATATCATTATCTGATTATATTTTAGTTGGTGATTCTGGGAACAACCAAAAAAAATTATACTGGAGGACAGCAAATAAAAGGTTTGTAAAGATACAAAGTATTTCAGAAAAAAATTAAAAGGGAATGTGAAGAGTTAATACTTTAAAGCATCTTAAATATAAAAATTTTCTTCTCCTCTAACAAATAAAATATTCTATATCTCTGTCCATTCGTTTGATAAACCTACTATTGTTGCTTACCCATTTGTCTCTGTGTAACTTTTCAAATATATAGTAAGAAGATATGGACTCTCTCATTATATTTTTTTACATGTATTTATTCTTTTTTTTTTTTAATGTTTTATTTATTTTTAGGAGAGAGAGAGAGACAGCGTGAGCAGGGGAGGGTCAGAGAGAGAGGGAGTCACAGGCTGAAACAGGCTCCAGGCTCTGAGCTGTCAGTAAGCACAGAGCCCGACGCGGGGCTTGAACCCACGAACCGCGAGATCATGACCCAAGCGAAAGTCGGACGCTTAACCGACTAAGCCATCCAGGCGCCCCTACATGTATTTATTCTTGAGAGACAGAGACAGAGCACAAGTTGGGGTTGGGCAGAGAAAGAAGGAGACACAGAATCCAAAGGAGGCTCCCGGCTCTGAATTGTCAGCACAGAGCCTGATGTGGAGTTCAAACTCATGAACTGTGAGATAATGACCTGCGCCGAAGTCTGATGCTTAACCAACTGAAACATCCAGGTGTCCCTGGACTCTCTCATTAGATTTTACATCTAAAATCATAAGGTATCATCAGCCTGGAGTGGACTTTCTGCAGTGCCTAGAAAAAGTGACAGAAAGTAGGAGCACTTGTGGTATTGTTACATCTTTAAGCAGTAGATAATGAAGCCATTAATTCATTTATGAGAGACGCATGTTACACCCTAAAATGGTATGTACTATACATTTTAATGTATAACATGTATACATTAAAATACCCTAATAATGCAGTTTCAATGTTTATTTTCTCACATTTCCACCTAGGAAAAAAAATTGGAAATCTTCCATTTGCAAATCTGGTAATTTGTGTACACTACCTTACACAGAAATTGCAGAAAATGTTTAACTTCTGTTGCAAATAAAAAGGGAAACAATAGCTTTTCTCAGGCATGATGAGAATCCTAAATTGAATCCTAAGAAAGGTACTTATTAGGCAAAACATAAATAGAAATAATAAATATTAATCAGGAATAATAGGTATGATAATATTATTATAGATGTATTTAAATAATAATTATATAGTGTGTATTTGATTTTTCTATGATAAATATAGAAAACATTAAGTAAATGGATTAAAGCCTAAAATAAATTAATTCCAACACAGATATGTTTTATTCTTTTTCTATAATAAAATTAATTTTTTATTTATACTTTCATTAGGCTAGAATACTTATAAATACCTAATTTTAAATGAAAATTTGACTGCTTAATATAAAAATATGTAATCAACTTACAGATGGCATCATATTTGGCAACAGTAAAATGTAACAACATCAAATGACAGCCTAAGTTAACATTTTCATCTATCTTAATAAGGGAATCATTTTATTAGCTATTAGCAAATCAATGAGTGTAAGAGGTAAACAATACCAGCAACAGATTCAATGCTAACACATACACATGCACAAACACACATGCATACCAGATAATTAAAAAGCCATTTTTAACAGTTAAATAGATTTCTTTTGGCTATACAGAAACAAGATATATAATCTCTCTATTCTACAAATCCATAATATGAGAAGACACCAAAATACTGAATTGAAAAAATAAAACAATGATAGCAGTCATTCATTGTGACCATTTGTTAACAAGTATTGAAAACTAACAAGTTAGCCAAGTTAAGATAGTCTCACAAGGTCAGACTGATTCTTCATCTTCTTTGATCCTATACTTACTATCTAGTTATTCTTTTTCTCTTCCAGATTCCATCTTAACCCTTTCCCACCAAGCCCTGTGGTCTAGATTTTGAACCCTGTGACTACATCAATAAGATCCCTTTGCTTTCTGGTTTCTGATTGCGCATGACTAATAAGATGCACCAAAAGGAGCACAAAGACCCAAGACATTCTTGTCTCAGTTCCTTACCATCTGGCCCACTGTGAGTCGGCATTGTCTCCATCCCTCTATTTAAGACCATAGGTTCTGTAAGTCCAGCTCTCTCCTAACAGATAACAGCTTTCCCTGAAGTTTCGTAACTCCTATTACTCCTTTTTTTTTTTTTTTATGAGATGTGGTTATCAGTTTCTCTCAATTGTCACCCTGAAACTACTCCATGATTCTTGATTTCCAGGAACCTGTTCCACACTTTGGTAATCAGTTATTTTATTAAAATTATGTCATTTATCTTTTTTCTTTTATTCTGTCAATCCATTATCTTTTGGGTCGCTAATACATAAAATAACTAAATAGTGTGAGTTTGGTGTTCAAACTCAATTGACAATGGCAATAAAGGATGAAGAATATGACAAACCAGTTATTTACATTAAAATACAAATATCTCCAGTTCCTCTGTTTGACTTTCATATTTTGTCCTTTTATTGTCTTATTAAATTAATATACAAATATTTGAAATACGAAACAAGAAAATGAGATGACAATAACAAGATTTATAGATTTCTTGCTTTAATTATGAAGGGAGGAGTGATGTGATCTGATTTGCATTTTGATGTCTCTGACAGCTGTGTTGGAAGTGGATTAAGGAAAGCAATGAAGGGACATTGGGGAGATACAGGGCAGAAGACCAGTGCATTTGGACAGGGGGGAATTTCTAACATAATCCTTACATTAACACGACTATAGCTTGACCACTTTAATGTTTTAATGAGCATTCCCTATTCATTTGTTTACTTCTTATTTTAATTGGCTTTTGTTTAATTCTTTATAATTCTTCACTATCTTTTCAATGAAAAGATTCTTAATATTTTGTGTGTCCAATACTTTCCTGTGAGAAACTGACAAAAACGTTCTTGATCTTCTGTTCAGAAATGATTAATGAGGGTACATACACAAAACTTCACTCAGATTTAGAAAGATCTTAGCCAAAATCCATACATAGACTCATAACTAAACAATACATGAACCACAAGGGAATGGCTTGGTAAATATTCTGATTAGATAAGTAGAATTAGGTTTATATTACTGTTTTATGTTCAGATCATGAAAATAATCTGAATTAATCAGGATGTAAACATATAACATATTACAAATTGTAAAACATGGGTAATAATTTGAGAAAGATTAGTGAATCCTTGCTGATGTTAGCCTGAGGCATCTGATTTTCTGAGGTTTCTGTGTTTTTATTTATTTTGTTTTTGATAAGGCAGGTAGGGCAGAGAGAAAGGGAATGCTTCAGAGCTATTTTAATAGGAAAGAGAAAAATATTCAAAGTTTGATCCACTGGGATTTTTTTAAAAAGTAACATTTTTTTTTTATTTTTGAGAGACAGAGTGTAAGTAAGGGAAGGGCAGAGAGAGAGGGAGACACAGAATCTGAAGCAGGCTCCAGGCTCTAAGCTGTCAGCACAGAGCCCAATGCGGGGCTCGAACCCACGAACCACAGGATCATGACCTGAACCAAAACTGAATGTCCAGCTGACTGAGCCACTTAGGCTCCCCTCCAATAGGATTTTTAATACACTTAATGTGGTTAAAAATTTAAATGCAGGAATTCTTATATTTAAAGTCCTATTTTGCAGCACTACCACATGCTTTAAAGCCATGTAAATATATAAAGAAAAATGATTCTGAATTTCTTTATCATTAATTCAGTAATGCATGACTCACATCAACTTTCAGCCTCACTATAGAAAGGATAGATTTTGTGCCCATAATATAAATCATGAGGGCTTCTGTCCTAGGGGAAGAGGATATGAAATCGATTAATCCCATTTAAAAAGGGAAGGAAGAACAACAGAATTTCCTTTAGCAAAGTGACTATTATATAAGAAAGAAAGAAAAAATGGAAGGAAAGATTTGCATGGCAGTGATAACTGCTCTTTGGTGTTCAGTTCAAAGTGATGAAGGTGTGTGAGGTTACTTGAAAAAAAAATGGCAAGTCCAAGGGCTTTTGCCTGAATTCAGATTTTATGTTTGAGACTCCTGAAAGAGATTATGCTACATGCTCTCCAGGGCACTTATTTGAATTTGGGACATCAAAATAAATTAGTTGATACACCATTGTAAGCCTAGGATGTCTTGAGCTGTTTTAGTTCCCAGGATTCACAAAAGAGACCAGGATGTTACTGATTGTCCCTGTGGAAAGCATAGTATTTAGCTGAGGGTCTCTAATCAAATAATTTGTGATAAGGGAATTTCCACCATCAGGTACAAAATGGTGGTGTAATGGAGGCCAGTAGAGCAGAAAGGCTGACTTGGGTACTATGTAGAACTTAAAAAAAAAAAAAAAATCCACAGCACTAGTACCAGAAGCAAAAACAAAGTTCAACCAAAGGTGGACTTTCCTAGGAGGCTATAGCATGATACTAAGCATAAAGAGAGACAGTACAGACCATGAATTCCTTTTTCTTCAACTTTTAGAAGCTAATTTTGACCTAATTCTCAGGAAAGAAACTGATAGTCACAATAGATATCAGGACTGAGAACAGTTCAAGAATATTAAGCACAAATCAGAGGCACTTTCTCTCCCTCAACCAATAGTACTCAAGAGAGAGGTTAACTTGGAGGAGAGAAGGGTTCTTAAAGACTGAACATTTATCTAAAAGAGAGTTACTTAAAAAGAAAAAAGATCAACCTGCAGGATCAAACTAAAATTACTGGAGTCAACCAAAATTGATATTTTTTTATACTGAAATAAATTAGAGTCATTTCTGGGAAATGAAGAAATAGTATTTTTCCCACACACTTTGCAGTAGCAAGGATAAATCTGTGAGTATACTTAAATGGTTTACAACATACTAATATAATGTCTTTTATTTTTTCCTTTAGGGTGGACAATACTGATCATAAAAGAATTCTGAGTAGAAAATCTGAGAGAAAGAAATTTAAGTAAATGTAACAGAATAACTACCTGGGGGGCGCCTGGGCAGCTCAGTTGGTTGAGCATCCAACTTTGACTCAGGTCATGATCTCACAGTTCATGGGTTCAAGCCCCGTATCAGGCTCTGAGCAGACAGCTAACTCAGAGCCTAGAGCCTGTCTTTGGATTCTGTATGTCCCTCTTTCTTTGACCGACCCCTGCTCACACTGTCTTTATCTCTCTCTCAAAAATAGAAAAAAAATTAAAAAATAATAACTACCTGAGTCTGATCCAATGCAGATTCTGTATGCTAATTCTTTACCCTGGGAATAAGGCACCTATCTTATGATGATGGCTTTATGATTGAAAAACCATAATAATATAATTGAAAAGTAATTAGAAATAGAATAATGCATGGCTTAATTAGTTCTATGTTGGTTAAAAAAAGCTGGAAAGATATTTGGCTGGAGTTTGTGCAATTTGACACAATATTATTTAATTAAGGATAAAATCAAAATCATATAGGGAAAAATAATAGCTTCATAATTAAGGATACTTAAGTAAGTCATATATTTTTTGGTTGTTATAGCTTTGTTTCATTTTGTTTTTTTCTTTCCATTGAAGTTGGTTGAAGTCAGTCATGGTATTATTTCACATAAGTTGCATATCCCCCCATTATGACTCACTTGATTTACTACTGTACACTACTGCCAGGAAAGACCCGTGAATTGAAACAAGGTGGAACATCATTTTCTTTCCCTGCTAAAAACACTTAATCTGTTGCTTATGTGTTCTCACTTTCCTCTTAATACTTCTCAGAAGGGTTGGGCCTTTGGAAATAATTTCCAATCTTCACATAAAGTTTATCTTGGTATCTGACAGTAGAATATACAACATGTCCTAAATTATAAGGCTTATCAACAACAACAACAACAACATGAATTTGCTAAAGAAATTGGGAATATCAAGTGACAAAGGGTTTAAACTTTAGAACTGGCATGTTCTATTTCCATAATATACACTCATTCTGCATTACATTTTCCATTGTTTCACCTACCTTCACTTATGAATCCAGAAAAGCAAGAAACTTGTGTTTAGCTCTTCTCTGCAGCTCCTGATTATGTAATGTTCACTCTCTGGGAGAACTTATATTAATTTCAAACTTTTGAAGATGCTTTTATGCAGAACAAAACTTTGTTATATATGTAATACAGCCTAACCTAGGAACATAGTCATCAGTTACAAAATAGTTACTGCAAGTTTTTATGACATACAAAGAATGAAAACAGGGGCACCCTAGAAACAATTATGCTTCAGTGCAAATATTTTCCAATCAGGGAACTGAAAGAAGAAAAGATAGAAGACTCTCTCCCATCTCACTACCACAGCTTTATCAGGCTCTATTAGCACTGAGACGGAAACATGGAGATTCAGGGAAATCTCTCTTCAGCCCTATGATCCAGCGTTCTAAGGGAGACAGCACAGACATCATACTGTGCATGTAAAAGCTCAATACTTCAGCAGTACTGTGTACTAACTAAAACTTTATAGGCTGGCCATCCAGCCCACTGGCTATTTAACCCAGAAAGGTGAAAAATGTCATGGATATCATCCTCTCCCTTTAATACCAATTGCCCTATTTTTTTAAAAAATACAAAATAGTCCTTTTTACTCCATGATACTGCCTTAGTTCATGTTCTCATTGATTTTTTGTTTTTTCCTACTGTGAAAGCCTCTTAACGACTCTCTTTGCTTTTAATCCTTTCCCTGTAGGGACATCGATTATTTAGTATCATATTGCATAAAACTTCTCATTGACTCCTCAATCACTTATTATCTGGCCTAAGTTTCTGCCAATTTTCCTTTAACTCAAACATAAAAAATTCTTTGTGCACAAATATGTCATTATATCTAAATACCTAGACCATTGGATGTGCTCTTTCCTCTGTCTGGTATATTCTTTCTCAGTCCCTTCCTATTTAAATCTACCTGTACTATTCCATAAGCTTTGAAGAGTGACATTACCATTGACTGTTCAGCAGACCTTAGTGTGTCTGCCTCAGTAGAAAACATCACCTGCCTCTCTATTTCCATTGCACTGCAATTATACATTTATTATACTATGAATTTGACAGGTTATGTTGATTGACTTGCTGTCATGTTTTTCTTTCCACTAAAATATAAAAGGACATTGTTTTTAAGAGGAGGAATAGTATCTTTTCCTTTTTTTTTTTTCTGGTAATATTTCAAAAAGTGACTAAGTACATACTCAACAAGTAATTGTTTAAATGAATAAGTGAATGAATTCAATTTTTGCTATTTTAATGATCAACATCTATCTATTATTCTACATCACTGGTTTATGTGACTTTTAGGGACCTAACCCCTTTGTAAGTTGAAGACAACCTCTTTCTGTTCTTTTCTCTGACTTATTCAATTAAATATTAATAATTCAATTTAGAACACACTATTTGAAAACTCTGCACATAGTATATATATTATGGTTTCAAAGACACCATTCGTGTCCTTAATGTTCACAATGTCATTTATGTGTCAAAGAAAGAGAACTTATAAATAAAATGATACACTGAATCAAAATAATTTAATTCCTACTGAGGCTTCTTTAATCTACATTCTCCTTGAAAAAGCTAATTGATCACTGTGTTTCCTATTTCCTCTTACGGAATTGTATGAAATTCTATTTTCTGTTTTCTCCCACCAATCTGTAATAATTCTGATTCTGTGATCTCCAAGAAATAAAAAATGAAAACAGTGTGTGTGTACGCATGTATCTAAACATGTATCCTAATAGTCAAGGTGTGTGTGTGTGTGTGTGTGTGTGTGTGTGTGTGTGTCTATATACATATGTATCCTAAATGGCAGGGTGGTTCAGATTTGTTACCAGTAATGACCTTTATGACCTTAAAGTTAATTTGAATTAAGGGAACCTAAACTTACAGATATCGTATATGTACACATGTTATTTGGTGTCAGTCTAAGAAGCAGTAAAAACTGAATGCAGTACATATGTACACCCTTTCTTCTTTATTTTCTTGAAGGAAGAGGTGGGATTTATGTGTCAGTGACCTATGTGATGTGGTTGTAATGAAAGTAAATCTGCATGCAATGTGACTGGAACATGTGCCTTTTTTTCAATGGCAATTATGAAGTTAAATCTTTACTATTTTGGGTGGGGTGTCTACTTTGGGACTGTATTAAAATGGTTACTTTAACTATTTCTTTATCCTATTTCTTTACCACATAAATGCTACTGAGTAATGCTGTAGCCATGCCCATCCTTACAAGCCTAGTTCTGTTCATGTCATCCTATATTTCAAAAGTCTGACAAATATTTCAACTCCCTAAAAGAGAAAAGTTTTTTGAGCCTATTATGCAAGACTCTACATAATCCCCTTTCTACTATTAGGTTTCCATTTTTCTTTTTGTTTTTCTCTTTCTATGCAACAGCACCCAATTCCAATCTACCTGGCCTGCTGTTCACCACATATGCATTTCACATTTCTGCTCCCATACACTGACAATATTTTATCTTTGTATTTTAAAACTATCTCGGGGCACCAGGATGGCTCAGTCGGTTGAGTATCGGACTCCTGATTTAGGCTCAGGTCATGATTTCACGGCTGTGGGATTAAGCCCCACAATACACTGGGCATGGAGTCTGCTTAAGATTCTCTCTCCTCTCCTGCCCCTTCCATGCTCACACTCTCTTTCTTTCACAAAAATTAATTAATTGACTGATTGATTAAAAAGCAGCTATGCTTATCTGACCAATTTTTATTATTTTTTGAATACTGTAGTTTCACCACTTTGATGAATCTCTCATTACCTTTAACTTTAAGCTATTACTTGTTTCTGTGTTTGACTTTATATTTATTGGTTTGTCTGCTTCAATTGGCACATTTAAATAAATTTGCTCATTCTGGATTACTTTGTATGTTGCCTTATACTTGCTGAAACTATTCTCTCACACACACAGCTGTTCACCAAGATAGTAAATCAACAACAATTCTACATCTCTGAGGTGAATGACAGAAATTAGTGCTGCATTTAAAGGCCGAGTATCCTCTCCAAAATAAAGGTAATTAATATCACTTATACACTCAGCACAAATTACTACAGCAAAGTCTGTAGTTTGTCCCACAAACCCTTCTGTAGAAAGGTTTTCCAGAAGGTGTGATGAAATAAAACCACCACCACATGTTTGTGTAAAAAAATGAAAGAAAATATTCTGGACTATAATCAGCTATTGTACATAAGTTATTTCATTAACTTAGAGAAAAATGTGTTACAATACATTGTTTCTGTGTTTGTTTTAGCTCTTCTGCCACATTTGTCATCTTTGGCATGTGTTTTAGTAAAATCTTAACAAAATGAAATCGGTATCACATTGTGTTAGACAGTTTTATTATTTCTAGTCTCTTCACTCAGAAATTATGAGTCTGGGTGGCTCAGTCAGTTAAGCATCAGATTCTTAGTTTACGCTCAGGTCATGAATTCATGACATCAAGTCTCTGTCTGCACTGACATCATGGAGCCTACTTGGGATTCTCTCACTCTCTTTCTGCTTGTATTCTATAAATAAATAAATAAGTAAATAAATAAATAAATATTAAAAAAACAAAATATCAAATCTAAGATGATATCACATTTCTAATTTCATTAAGAGGAAAAATAAAATGCATGTGGAATGTTTAGAAAATCAACTATCAACACTTTGAAACACTCAATATAAGTTACAATAATTCAAAAAGTCTAGGTAAAGTCAAGAACTAAGGGGATATTTAAATATGTAAATGAGACTTGCTATTCAAAGAATGAACCCCCAGAAATGCTGGTAAGCTGCAGTGAGCATTAGCATATAAATTCAAGTTACTCCCCTATCCAGCAATTTGCCCTTAGATAAATGAGTGCTACATGGTTGAAGACTTTTAGCTTCTTTTTCCAGTTCTGAGGCAGCACTGGCCCAAATGACTGATAGAAGGGTATAAAAAGTACTCCTCTTGTGTCAAGGTGGTACTAACTCCATGGTGCAACCTGTGCTTCAACATTGTCCTATGTAATTGAACTGCAGCTAGTTTCCAGCTGAAACAGCATTCTTACTTTGCTTCTTTTTCCTTCTTCTACTTGCTTCCTTCATCTTCTTCTACTGAGAATTACTCCCCCAGTACAACACTTGATCAAGATTCCCCATCTCAGGCTCTACTTCTAGGGAAACTTACTTAATGTAAATCTTTGTGCAAACTTTATAGTAAGCCAGTCAAGATTCCCAGACTAATAGGACATTATTCTTTGATATCCAGAATGGTATCAGATTATAAGAACTACTGGGTTTGGAAAAGATTAGTTCCTGTAGTATTTTCTCTAAGACTTGATATCATCAGAATCCAAAAGTAAGAGGCAGGCTCCTAAAATCATTAGTTTTGATTAAATTTTAGCATTCAGTACTTACTGAGGAGTATTATGACCTTCACTACTCATTAAAATATCATATTCCTTGAAGTAAACCGTCTCCAAAATCTTTGATTTTTAGTTCTACAACTGTTTCAATTATTTCATTAAGGTCTATTTGCAAGTGAATACTGTTACTAATGTTATGATTAATCATAAAATTTTATGAATCCAAATACCCTAAGAGGAAACAGAAAAAACACTGGATTAAATATAGAGGGAAAAAATGCAGCCACAGCTGCAAGAGGAACTGAAAGCATCATGATTGTACCCACTACATGAAAACGCAAAGTCTTTTATCTCAACAAAATTTTTACTTTGTTCTTTCTTCTTTGTTCTAATATAGCATGATGTCAACAGTCTTTCAAAACTGAGCAAATATCTATTATCAACTTGAACTTCCAGTTCTGAAGGAAACAAAATAATGAAAATTACAGCTACACAAGAACTACTTGTTCTTTATGATGGCTTTACGAAGGCTTTACGATGGGTCTCTCTAGAATTTATTTTGTATATCACAGTTCTACATCCTCCACAGAAACATGTATTACTGACCTACAGTGAAATAAGTTATTAGATATTTAAAAATATATCTATCTTATATATCAATAAAATAAAGCATCAACACTAGATAATGCTATTCTCTACATTAAATAATTCTAAATTAAATTGTTTAATATTCCTTTCTTTTACTAATTAAGACATTTGTTAAACTTGTATAATTTTAAGGTAACAAGGGGAACCTAATGGAGTTCTATTGAACTTTTTCCCATTAAGTTAACATTATAGACTTTTAATGAATGTCTTAATTAGATACTCTTATTAACAGGGTTGATGCACAAATGAAAATCAGTCTCAATGTACGCAATATACTTCATTAGCATTCACTGCAAGACACTGACCAAAAAAATCTCTTAATTAAAACTTTGTCTAATCCTCCTATGTATAACTGCCCATTCAACAATGTGTGTGTGTTCAGAAATGCACTATTAAATCCACAGAGTAATAGCGTTTGAACTTAAATTTTGTAAATTTGCACTTCTTTGATGCCTACTTTTTATTGTGTCCTCCAATTTTCCCATATTATTCCTTCATTCCATTTAGTATACATACAATAGCAAATTTTGAACCTTGCTTTTGCTGTAACTAATATTTTGCCTTCCTTTCATTGCAAGTAAGTTAACATTTTTCACTTGCTCCTTTCCCCTTCAGTCCTCAACATACCTGATCTAACTTCCGTCTCATCATTCCAATAGCTATTCTATATATGATCATCCCCGATCTTTGTAGTGACACAGGATCAGAAGACCTTTTTCTTTGTTTCCTGAGGTGATCTCAGTAGTCACTGACTTAATTCTGACAAACTTTATGAAACTTGCTCTGTCATTATTTCTTCATAGTTCATTTCTCGGGTTCCCATTTATCTCAGTGGCTATTTCTCTTCAAAATTCAATTGTATGTAATGGAATTGATATTATATACATGTACACTTTCCTGATGGCTGTGTTCTCATTCCTCTGGTTTCATGCTATATGATCTACTCATGTGATCTCATCAACATCTAGAAACTAAATATCAAATACAAACTGGTTCAATGATTCAACAAATGTTTATCAAATGCCTAATTGGGGAAGATATACTAGGTGCTGGAACACAGTAGTAAACAAAGCAGACAGTGTTGGCCTCTCATGAGACTTATATTCTAAGGTTCAGAGAGCTATGAAAATTAGCAAATTATATCTAGTACAGGCATCTCTCATGGGATTAAAATGTGTATATCCACCTGCCTACTGTAAATAGCTCCTAGGATATTTCACAGCTACTTAAATTCTGTATGTTGAAAGCATAACTATTAATCTGTTTAGGCTATTCTGTTCCTCTTACTATAGCTCTCACCTGAGTGAGCTTCATCAAGGTCCATGAATTTTTCCAAGAAACAAATTTAGGGAACATCCAATCTCCTTTATCTTTTTCACCCCTATACATCTAATCAACTCTTAATCCCCAAAAGTATTTTCCCCTCTCTCCATTTACACTGCTATTACTTTGTTTTAACTCACATCATTTCCTGAATGGATTTAAATAATTAATTTCCTTGCTTCTTTATAGAACTACCACACTGCAAGTAATTGTAGTAGTTGTGGAAGATGGAGGGTCTAATCCAGTCATTTGTCTGCATAAAACATGAAATTTTACTTCACTACAGCTTTTAAAAACAAAGTAAACATGCTTTATTGAACATATATGTTCCTTCAAATGTTGATAATCTATAGCTTGCTAGTGTCCTCAAATTACCACTCACAGACATACATCCCTTTGGGCATAGTAAACCAATTGAATTTTGCTGAATGTGCGTCATATCTCATTTCTCTTTAATTTAAAAACCAACCTTTAGCATTTATCTTGTAGCAGTTATGGTGGATCATCTGAGATGACTGAGAAGTTAGAATTAGTTTTAAAAAAATTAATTCATCTATCACAATTATCATTTACAACATAAAACCAAATAATGTTAAAAGGAATGTAGTGTGGAAAGTTCCTGGAAGGTAAATTAGAAAATGAGAGAAAAGGAAGAAGTGAATTTTTTAAGTTTGTTTATTTATTTTGAGAGAGAGAGAGAGACAGAGAATGTACAAGCAGGGGAGGGGCAGAGCAAGAGAGAAAGAGAATTCTAAGCAGGCTCGCACCATCAGCACAGAGGCCAATGTGGGGCTCAAACTCATGAAATCAAGAGTTGGGTGTTTAACAGACTGAGCCACCCAGGTGCCCCCAAGAATTGACATTTTTAACTGAAAATTACAATATATGAAATTTTAAAAAATTACTGTAAAAGGCTTGATATCATAATGGAAGTACAATAGTCAGTGGACCAGTGGAATTTTCCATATATCAGTATAAACTATACAATTTTGTCCTGGGTTAGCTAGCATCCCCTCCAAAATTCATGTCCTTCCTAGAACCTTAGAATGTGACTTTATTTGGAAGTGGAATCACTGCAGATGTTCTTATTTGAGTTGAGTCATACTAGAGTACAGTAAGACCTTAATCCAATATGACTGGTGTCCTGAGAGGAATATGAGACAGATGCACAGGAAGAATACTATCTGATGACAGAGGTAGAAATGGGAGTAATGTAGCTGCAAATCAAGGATGTCAATGATTGACTGCCACCACCAGAGGCTATGAAGAAGCAAAGAAGGATGCTACCCAGAGTCTTGAGGAAGCAGGGTTACCTGCTGACATCTTGACTTTTGACTTCTAGCCTCCAAAACCATAAGAAAATGTGTTTCTGCTGTTTTAAGCCAGACAGTGTGTGGTGCTGTGTTACAGAAACCCTAAGAAACTAATACATATATGAAGAACAGAGTGAAACAAACAAAAGAATGAATACATTGACATTCTAACACTAATGGACACTGTTCTACTATTCTAGGCTGCCATGGTTTCTGTTGAAAATCTACTGCCATCTGAGTCATCACATCTTTACATACACTATGACATTTTTCTTTTACTGTTTCAAGATTTTTTGCTTTGTATTTTATTTTCTACAATTTGATTATATTATGTCTGAGTAGGCTTTTATATTATTTTTTGTTTGTTTGTTTTCTGGAGTTTATCTTCTGTGGGATCTGCGGAGCTTCTTGAATCATTCACTTTATTATTTTTACCCAATTTGCAAGTTGTACAGAACTTATTATTCAGATACTTGTGATATTCCAGTCACCTTATCCTGACTTTATGGAACTTCAATGACAAGAGTATCAGACCTTTTGATATTGTCCTACAGGTCTTTGTAAATGTATTCATTTACTTATGATTTTAGAATATTAGTTCTGAATCAACTGAACTACGTGTACTTTATCCTTGAAATGAATACTAGCAAACTAAAATAACAACAAAATATAGCTCAAAAGCCAGTAAATAAAGTCATACAGTAAAATATAATAAAAATATAAAATGTGTAAACAGGGAGCAGAGGGTAAAAAATGTAAAAAGACAAATAATAAAATTATATGCCTACATACTACCATATCAACAACTATGATAAATGCAAATGGTACAAGCACATCAATTCAAAAACAAAGATTCTAAAAATGGATTTTTAAAAATTACACTCAACTATAACCTGCCTACAAGAAGCCCACTTTAATTACAATAATATAAATAGGTTAAAAGTAAATAATAGAAAAGTTATTCCATGTGAAGACTTATCAAAGGAAAGCAGGAGTGGTTATATTAGTATCAGAGTATAGTTCAGACCAAAGAATATTACCAGGGATAAATAAGACAATTTCTTAAAGGTCACAATTAATCAAGAAAATGAACAATCACAATGTATGTGCAGGTCATAGAGCTTCAAAATATGTGAGGCGAAAATTGATATAACTGTAAGAAAAATGCAGGTTCATTCAGACAAGACAATAAGACACTATTAGACAAGACAATGGCAGAAGTAGCAAGTACAAAATGAAGGTCTATCAAACCAACTGAGCTTATTTGAGTGAAAGCACTATAAACACATGTTCTTAAAAATATTAACATTTAGGAATGCCATTAAAGTGGCTGGGATACAAGACTTTCTTAGGCAAATTGAGGTGACATGTATGGCCATTTCTCCCATGACTCATATCTATGACTTCTACAATCGATCTTAACAAATGCCACATAATTCACTTAGTGCTCATGCAAAAAACCATGACTCACCTTTGACATCTTTCCTTAATATCCTATATCCAATCTATTGGCAAGGTCTATTAATTCTAACATCTTTGAAGATATCGAAATACTTCTCATTACCTCCACAACCTCTCTTAATCCAAGTCACTATAATTTCTCATCTTCATTACTAAAACAGACTTCTAAGTGCCTGAGGAGCTATCACTATTGTAGTTCTTCCACATTTTGTTTTCTCTGAACAGCCAGATTGATCTGTATAAAACTTAAATTGGATTCTGTCACCCTTGTGTTCAATATTTTCCTGTAGTTTCTCCAAGACAAAATAGAATCAAATAAAAATTCCATTACATCATCTACACAAGATTGGATGGTCTAGACTCTTTCTATTAGGAAGGGTTCTCATAACTACTTTATGTAAGGTGGTGTTCCTTCCCTAGTCACTGTCTCTGCTATGCAGCATTGTTTTTCTATTTTTCTTCAGAATATAGCATGTGATACTCCCAATATATATATTTATTAGTTTAAAGCCTGTCTTCTCACGAGGATATGGAATGTGTCTGTATTGAGAACCTGTGTATTCACCACATCTAAAAGAATACCTAAACATGGACAGAAGTAAACAAGAATGTTTTGGATAAATTAAAGAACCATAATTATTCACTATGTTTTAGTAGTTGTGGTAAGAATTTACTATAAATAACCCATTTGAAAATCACATGAATATTTTTAAGTAAATACCCTTTTCTTGGTTTTATATGAATAAACTGTAAATACAAAATGTTTTTAGGGGCGCCTGGGTGGCTTAGTCGGTTAAGCATCCGACTTTCGCTTAGGTCATGATCTCGCGGTTCGTGGGTTCGAGCCCCGCGTCGGGCTCTGTGCTGACTGCCAGCTCAGAGCCTGGAGCCTGTTTCAGTCTGTGACTCCCTCTCTCTCTGACCCTCCCCTGCTCACGCTGTCTCTCTCTCCTGGAAATAAATAAAACATTAAAAAATTAAAAAAAAAATGTTTTTAGTATTTTCCCAAAGTTCAAACAGATACTTAGTGATGAAACTAGAACTCAGACTTGACCTCCGTATTATTCCAACATTTCAACAAACGTGTTACATATATCTCAGTATTAAAAGGGTTTTATGACACACAGGTATACGTCTTTGTAAATGCATGTATTTTACTTAAGTGTACTTAAGAAAAAAACATACTGACTAGAGTAGCCAACCTGTGAATTCAAAGATATTATTACCTAGAGCAAGGCTAATTTCATTTTAGTATAAAATGTGAGGCATCCTTTTCAGGAGTAGGATGCCCAGTTATCCACAGAAAACCTCTCACTACCAAACACTTCAAATTGTTTTATAACATCTTTTACCTGTATTGTAACAGTTTTATAATATCTGAGAAAGAGAAAATAATAATAATGAAGACAAAATTAGAAAACAGAAGTATGAGAAATGGAAAGAGGAGCATCAAGGAAAAAACCTGTAAAATAAAATACTAAAAATGCAAACATTAACATTTTATATATAAAATATGAAATAAGCCTTACTAAGGAACAAGAAATGACAAAACATGATTGAACAAACTTGAAGGAAAGCCATATACTTCTGGAAATAAAGAATTAATATTCACACCTTAAATGACAAGTTAAGTAAAATATTTCATGAAATACAGTTGAAGAGAAAATAGTATGAAGAAATTACCCAGGAAGAATCATTGTGGCTCAAAAAGTTTTTTGGTAAAACGAGAAAAGGTTTGGCCTCAGGATGGAAAGATTTCAGAACTCACTAGGTCCAGAAGGACTAAAGAGAAAGAAATGGGAAAAAATAATCAATGAGATTAAGAATATGACTTTCTCATAAATAATTAAACATAACTATCATTACATTGAGAAAGATAGATCCCAAACAGATAAACAAAACACAATAACTGCTGTCACACGAACAATAAATAGTAATAGAATACCTTACAAACAGAGAATTGCTGGGGTGTCTGGGTGGCTCAGTCGGTTAAGCACCCAACTTTGGCTCAGGTCATGATCTCACAGTTTGTGGGTATAAGCCCCGTGTCAGGATCTGTACTGACAACTAGCTCAGAGCCTGGGTGGAGCCTGTTTCAGATTCTGTATCTCCTTCTCTCTCTGATCCTCACCTGCTCATGTTGTCTCTCTCTCTCTCTCTCAGAAATAAAAACATAAAAATGTTTTAAAAAATAGTTAAAAACAATCTTCTAAAAAAGATGTTCAAAAATCAAGGACTGATTTCTTACAAAGGAATGAAAAATAGGATGAATAAGACTTCTCAAAATCAACAAAAAAGTTAGAAATGGGACAAATTCTTCATTACGCACAATTACATAACAACTATAGTTGACTACAGTTTCCAAATGAAGGTAAAATAAAAGTAAAATTCTTAAGAGACTATTCTATTAAAATTCTCTTATTAAATATACTTTAAAACCATTTCAAGAAAAAGAAAATTACTCCTGAAGGCATTTCTTAGCTACAAATAGAAATGTTGAATAAAGAAAATAATTAAACATGTAGGTAAATTGAAATAATTTTTAAAATGTTATTTGCAAATCAATTTGAAGGAAATTTTAAAAATAACTAATATCATAGGTTATATGTGTACATGGTATATATTATGATGACAGTACAATAATGGCTGATTAGGGGGACTCTTTGCTCTCTTTCATGTAAAAACATCAAAGAATTTCTTTATTTTTTTAAAATGTTTTTATTTATTTCTGAGAGAGAGACAGCATGAACAGGGGAGGGTCAGAGAGAGAAGGAGACATAGAATCCGAAACAGGCTCCAGGCCCTGAGCTGGCAGCACAGGGCCCGACATGGGGCTCGAACCCATAAACTGTGAGATCATGACCTGAGCCGAAGTCGGACGCTTAACCAACTGAGCCACTCAGGCGCCCCTCAAAGAATTTCTTTAATCTGTTGGTTTCAATCTGCATACATGTCAATTAAGCTATGAAATAAATATCTTACATATTGTGGAATCATAATTATGATTCACTACCAAAAACTATTAACTGGCATATTGCTATTCATAATAAAATCTCAAGAAGCTTTTACTGAATTATTGAAAGCTTTAAGTAACAATATAAAATATTTCCATCTTAAGTATATTTCTTTCCTTTTGATTATAAAAGATTATATCAATAATGATTATTTCATTATATAAATATAAAACATTGTATAGGATGTTAAATAATACGTGCATTAATACACTCACACACACAGTTTCCTGGTATAAAAAATATGAGCTGTCTTCAACATTTAAACTTGAATGTTTTAAGGATATGTAGTTGGATGTGCTGGCCCACATTTACATGGTGTGACAGAGAATGACCTATATTTGTTCATTATAACCTAATAAACAAGGGATCCTGCCTCAAGCAAAAATATTAGGCATCTATGTATAGTTTGTTGTAAGATTTGCAACAATAACTCCATTATTACACTATAATAATGCCAAGAGGTGAGCTAGTTGTGATAATAAATTAACTTTATTTACATGGCATGTTTGTAAGTGAATACAATCTAATTAGATCAACTTTAATTATCTCTAGAGGGAAAGAGTTGTTATTGATTGGTCTGTGAAAAGGACAGTAAGAAAATTCATTAAAGTTGCTTTCTTATTTGCCAACTTTAACTATAAAATGCTTAAAGAACACCTTTTGTTAGAACTAACTTCTAAATCTATGATGGTGTCAAAAAGAAACATTCCTTCCCTTCTCGTTTTTCTCAACTTAGATAGGAATTCCTTATGATGTATTTTGTCTTACTTTAAAAAGACTTATAAGTTACCATGCCCTTATTTTGCTAACAAGTCAGAATCTGGATGTGGGTATACCACATGTAAATGTCAAGTTTTAAAGTGAATTTGGTGTTCAATATGGTCATAAGCTTGGCAGCTCCCCAGTAGGCCATGGTTGCCTACTATTAATAGACAGTATGAATATCTATGCTCCAGTAGATGAGCCATATATTTTATTTTTTTAATTTAATTTTCACAAATGTTTTAAGTTGTGATAGAGTCTCTCTACATCTTCAGTGTGGATTTTATGTTATTCAAAATTAATATAAGCTATGAGATAATCTATCATAGGGTTGTCTTATTTCCTTTTGTTAATTTTAATTTAGTTTCTTTGTCAGTCACAGGACTAAGGTCACATCTACGTCTACTTTCCTGATTACTGATCATAAACTCCCTTCCCTTTACTTTTCCATTATTTTAATATAGAGAACAATAGTAAAAAATAAAGTGTAGAAGAAGAGTATGAATTTGAAGTTCAAGGGGAAAATTCAGTAAGCAAATAGAGTCATCAGAGAATCATCAATATTTATTCAAATACTGAGCTACACATTCTGATACTTTATTTGCCCCTTCAGAATAATATTTTGAACACTGTGTGTTGTCAGTACATATAGATTTGGAAAGATAGTTTATGTATCAGCTACTAAACTGGGTAGCAAAGTGATATTCACTATCTTTTGCCTTCAGGGATTTTTTTATTCTATGACGATGCTGCCACTCCAGTATCAAAGTAATTTGGCCTAAGAAAAATACTCTGTGTGTGTGTCTTCCCAATATAATTATTGAACATACAAATTTTCCACTGAGGCCTCTGAAGCCTGACGAAAGGTATTAAAAGATTTAGACATAATGTCCACAAGGGTGATTTAATGTAATCATAATAGAATTATGCATCAAATAAAAGTGAGATTTTTTTTAAATGTGGCTTATATTTGAGACCTAAATTAGAAAACTGAAGTTTTATATCTTTACAATAATTTTAAGAGCTGATTATTAGGTCATTGAACTTAAGAAAACTCATTTAGAAAATATTACCCTACTAACCATGCATACTGTTCTTTTATGACTTAGCAATCAATTTTATTCTTTCATTCCAATATGCTTTTTGATTATTCCTCTCAGCTTAAATGTTATAAAAGAAAATGATATGACTACGCTGACAGTAAAATAAAAATAGACTCATTATCTATATATAAGGTGCAAATATTGTCACATAACTTTATGTTAAAAGAATTGAATATGGTTATCTAATATCAGACAGAGTTGAACAAGAGGTCAGATAGTTGACATGCGCCATTTTAAGAAATTAGTTTTTAAGTGAATGTTTTCAGAAATAAAATGTTTTTTTTTCAAATAACAAGAAAGCTATATAGTCAATACACAGAAGAAAAAAGGAAACTTTCAAAATATTTATGTCTATTAGAGATGATAGTGCCAAAAATGGTCTCAGATAATTTTTCTTATTAGTTTTGTGTAACTATAGGTGATTTCTAGAGTTTCTGACATCAGATTCTGTGTATTAACCCCAATGTAACCATCTTTACCTGTCTCATATGCAAAGAACTCCACCCATCAAAGCCAATTATAAGCAGAGACTTTTTAGTCTCTATACATGCTATACAAAATGGCATAATAGCCTGAATTACGTCCCTCAGAAATATATGTTGACATAGTAATTGCCAGTACCTCAGAATATAACTTTATTTGGAAACAGAGTCCTTGTACATGCTATCTACAGGGAGAAGGCAGCACATGAAAAAACATACAGACATAATGCCAAGAGAGAATGTAGGCAGAGACTGAAATGATGTGTCTGCAAGCTAAGGAACACCAAAGACTGATCCACGCTCAGAAGCTAGAAGAGGCAAGGAAGGATTCTTTCCAACAGGTAGCAGAGGGCGTACAGCCTGCCAACACACTGATTTTCCACTTCTAACCTCTAGAGTTATGAGACAATAATTTTCTGTTGTTTGAAGCCACCCAGTATGTGGTACTTTGTCGGGGCAGTAGCTCTTTGGTGGGATTTTATATATACTGATCCCAAGTATACTCAAAGAAGCCAATTTCTCTTTGGACCTGTTATACTCAGAGAGCTAATCCACTATACACCAGAGTTGGTTTTACTAACATCAAAGATAAATTCATGCTGAAATGAAATCTATAGGAATAAGGAGAAATGTGTGAAACTTGGAGAAATGTGTGAAACTTAGACAGGGAAACCAAAGGGACCCCATGAAAGAAAAAGCTGGTTTTTTCCTTTGCTTCTTTTGCTGCCTCTATTCTTTCTAGGACCTGTACCCTCACCTTACATGTGGCTTAATGAATGCCTACCATGTAAAGGTCAAGGAGTTAATGGTTTCCTTGGAATCTTCCAGCACAAAAGGTTGTCATGAACATTTCTCAAGATCACTGACTCCAAACACCTTAAAGCCAAGACCCCTGGCTCCAGCGCATAAATGACTTACGGAGGACACATGAGCACTTGTCCTTGTTCATTAGTTCCTGGGTGCCTGAAAGTGTACCTACACCAGGCCACTGTCTTCAGTAAGAATTCCAGACCCCAAGCAAAGATGAAACCCTTGCACCTTTATCTTTCCGAGTCTCCCAAACACTCTCTATATATCTGCTCTATGTTTTCAGTAAACTCTGCTCTTACTTCCTCTCGGCTTATGTTTGATTTCCATCAAGGGCCAAGGACCCTCTTGGTTGGTCCTGTGGGACCCACTCTGGGTCTTTGATTCTGGCCTGCTTGCATCAAAACTACCCAAGAACCTTTTCTCACAGACTAGAAGATAGTAACATATAAGTATTCATGGTGCTAACACATAGGTTTGTTTTGATCTTCTTGTGTCTGATTTAATTTTCTTTTATTCTACATCCTCCCGATAAATTACAGATGTGCTGATTAGCAATAATTTGTTTTACATTATCCATTTTTAATACACTATTTATATACTTAACAAATAAAACTAAATTCTCATAAAATAAAATTCAGCATAAAGGGGATAATTATCCATAAAGTTCCTGCAATCTATGCATGAAATACAATTTAGATGAAAATATCAGATGAAGAGTATTCCTAGAATCCCTCTCTTTGTAAAGATGTCAGGCTATGCAAACTTGATAATATTTCATATGTCAGCAACATTCCAACATAAGAGGACACAAAGGAATTTGAGCAATTTTATGTATTTATGTTTTTCCTGCACTAAGAACTAGATTTCAAAGTTATTCTACAATAGTATGTATCTTGCTATGGTGAGAAGGAGCATCCTACGTTTTTATGATTAAAATAGAAATAAAAGAATAAATCAGTGTTTCAGTGTTTAAAAGTAGAACCCAGTTAAGAAAATAAATGAAGACTGAGAGTTTATTACAACTTATTCAGCTTTGAATAAAAAGATGAAGGGCAAAAGTTAAGCTAAAGTACTATTCTATATTCACTACAACTGCAGTGGAAATGATTATTTAATATAGCATCCATTCATATCCCCATGATCTGACCTTTCCAGGGTTTTAGATGGAGTTCCTGAGTAGGGTTCAGGAGACACTGATTTCAGGCCTAAAGAACAACTCCTCTGTTTCTGTTTGTTTACTTAGCTCAATTTCCCACTGAACAATACTAAATTTTTGTACTTAGTGTCAAAATCTGTATGGTTACTAACTTTCTCAAACATTATGAACTCTTTTAAATTCACAGCACAGAAACAGAAAGCAAATAACTTTTTTTCAGCAGCATAGTTCCTTCAGAAATTGAGTATGAAAAAAAAAAACAAAAAAACAGGCCATTTGGGATTCATAATACAAAATCTTAGAGGGTGATTTCATAATATATATTGAAAATCCTGGGGTGCCTAGGTGGCTCAGTTGGTCAAGTGTCCCACTTCTGCTCAGGTCATGATCTCATGGTTCGTGGGTTCAAGCCCCACATCGGGATCTGTGCTGACAGCTAGCTCAGAGCCTGGAGCCTGGTTCGGATTCTTTGTCTCCCTCTCTCTCTGACCCTCCCCTGCTCATGCTGCCTCTCTGTCTCTCACTGTCTCTCTCTCTGTCTCTCTCTCTCTCAGAAATAAGTGAAACATTTAAAAAAATGAAAAAATGAAAAAAAAAAAAAGAAAATCCTAAAGTAGTGTAAAATCCATGGACCACCATTTAATTCCTAGAGTTTATCCTAAATTAACCATCGTGTATAGAACAATTATTTTACTTAGTTGAATATTCAGAATGCCATTTTTATAAATACTTAAAATTATAAACCTCAAATTTTTCAGCAATAATTGCAGTTAAAGTACAGGACACTTGGTAGAATGTATAGATATTGAAGATGATGGCATAGCCAGTAAAAATTAAAGAATGGAAGAGGTAAAAAATACTGTACCCCCTCAAAAAACATGTTTGAACAGTTTTATATGCACAATATGCCAAGCACTCATACATTAGACTTGCTATAGTACACAAAATTTTTCAGGAAGTGTATAAGAGAAAAAAACCCAACCAATTCACTTAAGAACTAAAGAAAGCTTTAATTTAAAAACAGGATAAAAAGGTACTGAAAAGTCAAATTGGGTCTGACACAGACTATTAAATAATATGAAAGGGGGAAAAAAGGAAAACTGTTCAGTATTAGAGAAGTTGATGACGTAAGTTAACTTTTGAATAATTTCTTCACTCATTTGATTAGACACTCTTACTAAATTTAAAGAGTATTTTGATAAAATTTCACACCTACACCCACATGATAAAAGGAACAAAGAAACAAAGAAACAAAAAAAAAGCAATCATTTAATAAAAGAGTAGGATTGAATTTCCTTAATCTGGAAAAAGATAACTACCAAAACTTGGTGCATACATCATACTAGATGGTATAACTTTCTCAAACATAAAACTAAAATTAGTAACAAGACAAGGTGTCCATTATCAGAACCACTCAACAGTGTTTTTGAGAGCTTATCCTATATATGTGAATATCCCTGAAAAGAAATTATTTCTAATAAATATAATTATTTATATGAGTAAAAAAAGAAAAAGTTATTTGGGGATACTAAGAATCTCTCCCATAAAGGAGCAGAGTCTAACAAATATTTATTTTGTGAAGACACAGTGTTAAAACAACACAAAATATGTGCAGTAATGTGAAGAGTATTAGGAAAACAGATTAACAGAACAGAATAAAAAGTTCAGAAACTGAAACAGACAGATATAAGGAATTGCTATATAAATATGTTAGCATCTTGTATCAGTGCATTAACAATGACAATTCAGGAAGAGGTGAGAATTTCAAAACCAGACAAGATTGTAGGGAAACTGGAATTCACATGCATTGCTAATGACTATGTAAATTAATCAGTTCACCATGGACTAGAAAAAATTGATTGGAAAAGAAAGAGTAATAAATTCATAATTGAAAGACATTTATAAAGTCTAAAAGGTCTTACTTTATTCCAGGCAAACATTAGAATGACTTCTTTTTAAAAGCCATACAAGGTGCCTGCCAATTAAGATACTTTCGCCTCGAATATTTTGGACTACCTGCCACACTCAATCCTTACTTTGAAAGTCTTTCCCCCCACACAAAGTTCACTATACTTAGTTCTATCTTTAATTTTTTTTTTTTTTTGAGAAACCTCCATAGTATTTTCCATAATAGCCATACCAATTTACGTTCCCACCAATAGGGTCCAAGAGTTCCTTTTCTCCACATCCTTATTACAAGAGAAACTTGTAATCTCTTTTTTATAATATCCATCCTACCTGGCATGAAGTGAGAGCTCATTATGGTTTTAATTTGCATTTACTTAGTGATTAGTGATGCTGAGCACCTTCGCATGTACATATTGTCATTTGTATGACATCTTTGGGAAAATGTCTATTCAAGCCCTTTGCTCATTTTTAATCAGTATTTACTGTTAAATTTTAAGAGTTCCTTACATATTTTGGATATCAACCCATTATCTGAGATGTGGTTTGCAAATATTTTCTACCATTCTGTAGGTTGCCTTTTCATTTTGTTGAAGATTTCCTTTGCTGTGCTATAAAGCTTTTCAGTTTAATGTAGTTACACATTGCTTTCTGTTTTTGTTGCCTGTTTCTTTGTGTGTCATATCCAAGAAACAAAATGAAATAAAACATTGCGAAGACCAAGGTAAAGGTTTTATGTTTTCTTCTAGGTGTCTTATGGTTTTATAATTCAGGTCTTATCTTTTTCTGTCTTTAACAAATTTGAATAAATTTTTACATGTAGTGTAAAATATGCATCTGGTTCTATTATGCATGTGTATATCCAGTTTTCTCAGAACCATGTATGGAACAGACTACTCTTTCACCATTATATGTTCTTGGCACTCTTATCAAAGATCAGCTGACTGTACATGCTTTGTTTACTTCTGTACTTTTTATTCTGTTGCATTGGCCTGTGTTTTTGTTTTTATACCAGTACAATAATCTCTGTTAACTACAAGTCTATAATATAGTCTGAAATCAAGAAATATGAAAGCTCCCAGTTAGTTCTTGCTCAAGACTGCATTGGCTATTTGCATTTTTTTTAGTTCCACATAAATTTCAGGACTGGTTTTTCTCTTTGTGTAAAAAATGTCACTACAAAACCCAGCAGATGTAAAAGCACTTGTGATGGGAGCAAGCCCAATATGTCTAAAGAGTAAAAAGACCAATATAGCTGCAACGTAGTCATCAGAGAGTGAAGGAGTATGAGATGAGAGAGTTGGGACAAAATTATGAAGTGCCTTGTGAGCCATATTTGAAAATGAGGATTGGTGGCACCTGGGTGGCTCAGTCAGTTAAGTGTCTGACTTCGGCTCAGGTCATGATCTCGTGGTTCCTGGGTTTGAGTCCCGCTTCAGGCTCTGTGCTGACAGCTAGCTCAGAGCCTGGAGCCTGATTCAGATTCTATATCTCCCTCTCTTTCTGACCCTCCCTTGCTCATGCTGTCTCTCTCTCTCTCTCTCTCTCTCAGAAGTAAATAAAACCTTAAAAAATTAAAAAAAGAAAAGAAAAATGAGGATTGTATTCTGATTGTAATGGAAAGCCATTTGAGGATTTGAGCAAGGGAAAAATGTGATTTGACTGAAGCTTTACAAAGATCACAATGGCGGTTTTGAAGAGAAGGGGTTTTAAGTGGACAAAATAAAAGGACACCAATTAGAATAAGATAGGCTGACAGGTGCTTCAGTGATAAAACAAAAAGAACAGAGTATGAAATTTTATTATCTTATTTAGCCTCCTATTTTGTTGACTTAAAACGAACATATATTTCCTTAAGTATGAACTTTTCTTTAAAGGGAAAATGGTTAAGTAGTTAAAACATGAATGGACTAAAAAGAAAATTACCAAATTGTATAATTTGAAAAATCAATTCCATTTTATTTGTAAATGTGTACTGTTTTTAGGCACACAGTAAGAACAGAGAAGTAATTTCAGTGCTTCTTTGAAGTTTATTCTTTTGCAGACAGAAGACAGAAGACGGTGTTTTGGAAGATGTTCAACATTTAATTACCTAAATTCTGATTTTTGCTAGTAATGTCAATACTTTTAGCCAACTGTAATAAAATGCTTTTCTTTCTTTCTTTTTTTAAAGGACACCAATTAGAAAATGATTGCAATAGGAAATCAAGAAAAAACGTCACTGAAATTTTGATGAGGATTGCATCGACTGTAGATTAGGTGAAAAGGACATTTTAATAATATTCTTTCAATAAAAACACAAGACATCTTTCCATTTATGTCTTCTTCAATTTCTTTCATCAGTGTTCTAAAGTTTTAAACATACAAATCTGCTACCCTGTTGGTTAAATTTATTCATAAGGATTTTATTGTTTTTGATGTGAGTAAAAATGGGATTTTCTTAATTTCATAAACCTTATTTAATGGATTTTTCTTAATTCCTCTTTCAGATAGTTTGTTATTACTGTGTAAAAACAAGTATTTTTGTATATTAATTTTGTATACTACAATTTTAGGAATTTTCTAATTAGTTTTTTATGTTTATTTTTGAGAGAGAGAGAGGGAGAGAGTGAGCGAGTGAGTAGGGGAGGGTTAGAGAGAGAGAGGGAGACACAGAATCCAACGTAGACACCAGGCTACAAGCTGTCAGCACAGAGCCTGATGTGGGCCTTGACTCACAAAATCATGACCTGAGCCAAAGTCAGATGCTTAACCAACTGAATCATCCAGGTTTCCATAGGAATTTTCTAATTAGTTCTAATAGTATTTTTGGTATATGTGTGTGGTCGCGGTGGATGGGGGGGAGGGGTTGTTAGAGTCCACAGGGTCTTCAATATATAAGATCATATCATCATATCATCTGCAAACAGAAGCAGTTTGCTTCTTTCTTTCTGATTTGGATTTCAACTATTGTTCCCTTATATATCATGTCTTATATATCATGTGTCTGTCTTTTTCGTCTAGTGAATATTTAAAAATTTTTCTCTTCAGTTAGTTTTCTGTGATGTGATTTGGTATGCACCGGTGTCTTTCTTTGTATTTATTCTATATATGTTTGCTGAGGTTTGTTGCTTGCTTGTTTTGGTTATTGTTATTGTTTAAAATATTACCACAGTTTTGGAAAATCCCTTTAATGATTTTTTAAAAATATCTTATTCTGTTTCTATTATTTGAGTACTTAACTGCATATACATCAATTGTTTTGACCACGTATCTCAAATATGTATTTTTATATTCACATTTCTTCTCTTGTTATTTCACTTTTATAACTTCTATTGACTTTATATTCATCCATACAGATTCATTTTATGTGTGAATTACTGCTAAATTCATCAAAATTTTTTTTTTATATTTTATATTTCATATTTTGCTTTCACTGGTTACATAGTTTGTACTTTCCTCCTTTTGGCACACCCTTACCAATGCATAATATCCATATGTTGCCCTTTACATATTAATATATTTATCAGCATTAAAATATCTTTCTAATAATTCCGATCTCTAGGCAATTTCTGATTCTCCTTTACTGATGCTTTCTTTTCTTGGTCAAGAGATTTAATTATATTAATAGTATTTGCCTGTCATATATATTCCCATAAAAGAACATACTGTTTATTGTGGGGAACTGGTAGTTTGTAACACTGACTCTATCTCCTATTTAATTCAGTTGCATTTGGACTTTGTTGCAGTCTTAGTTTGATACAGTTCACCACTGCTTTGATTTTGAATATGAGATCAGAACTTTCCCGTCAACAGAGATTAAAGTCTGTGCAATGATGATCTTATCTGGCATATGCTGATGTCATTGGAAAGTTCTCTTTGGTCTCCAGAATCTCTTTGGTCATATGACACATTGTGAAATCTCTCTCATTTCTTCTTTCTTGTGCCCAGCCTTTAATAATTGATGCCTTACAATTGGTGAAAATCATCAAGAACTCTTAGAAGTATGAAAATTTTCTCTGTTTGCAAGCTAATATGTTAGCCTGCTACAATTCTACAAGTTCATGTATGCTGGAAAAAGATAGGAGGTTCCTGGGTCACCAGATAGCAGGTAAATGAGTTGCATGTTCACATTGGATCCCTGTCCCCACCATGTCTTTTTGTTACAAGGTGGAAGGAGACCCAGGTGGATGCTCTACACACAGTGAGTGTGTGACAGGTGAGTTAACACTAAGCTTAGGAAACCCAAATGTTTATAATGCTGCAAGCAAACCGTACAACCTTTGCCCCAAAGGGAGATTTTGTGTTTATTATACTGGACAGCAAAAAATCACCCTTCTTGTTTAGAAGCAAACAGCTATCTCTTCCTTTCAAGGCTTTTTGCTATACAACATTCTAGAGAAGATAATCCAGGACAAGAGGCTGTCAATATTTCGAATCACAAGATATGCAGAAATGCTAAAACCCATATATAATTGCCTCTGTACAAAAAGCCTACATTGCATGTTCTGGATTAGCTCTTTTGGTCTCTTCAAATGTCAGTTTCCACTGCTCTGTAGGTAGAGAACAACTCTCACATATCTCAGAGGCTATGTTTTTTCTGCTTGCCTGCCCTGTCCTTTATTTTGGCATACCATTTGACATCTGCATTCAGTCAGAAATGGTCCATAGAAAACAATGACCAGTAGCTGCAGACTTGCTCTGTGACTAGGGTAATTCAGAATTCCTTTCTATCATGCCTGCCTAGACATTAATGATATGGCTATCATTTCCTTATGATTAGCTACTCTTATTTTCCTAACTTCCTAATATCTTATTTTTCTTTTAACTTCTGTCTGTATTTGGTGCTCTTCAGGATGTGATTATTGAATAGTTAACTGCAATACCATAGTTGATTTCAGAGCTTGAATGAAAATTACTTAACAGTTTAATCATGCCCATATGTTGCAGAGATCCATGTAGGATTCGACCTTGTCCATTTTTCCAGTTGGACTGAAAAGAGTTATAGGTCATTTCCTCCTATAAAGTTTCTCTCTGCATTTTAGTTTTTCATGTCTTTGGTTTTATTTGCATCTTCTGCGTGTAGTTTGGTGAGTTCTTTATAGATTCTGGATATTAACCCTTTATCTGATATGTCATTTGCAACTATCTTTTCCCATTTCGTTGGTTGCCTATTA
This sequence comes from Proteles cristata cristata, assembly GCA_017311185.1. Taxonomy (NCBI): domain Eukaryota; kingdom Metazoa; phylum Chordata; class Mammalia; order Carnivora; family Hyaenidae; genus Proteles; species Proteles cristata. Next base: position 14,324 of record JAESUZ010003279.1, on the reverse strand, counting down.
GTTTTGTGGGTTGTTTCCTTTGCTGTGCAGAAGCTTTTAATCTTGATGAGGTCTCAATCATTTATTTTTGCTCTTGATTCTCTTGCTTTTGGGGATGTGTCAAGTAAGAAGTTGCTGCGGTGGAGGTCAAGGAGGTTGTTAAGTATATGTATAGTTTCTAAATGCCAATATGATATTGGTCACTGACAAGCTTCATAAAAAAATCAATAAGGGAAGCAAAGGTAACTCTAATTTAGAAGATTTGTCAAAAAAAAACTATATACATATGTAATATACATTTTTAAAAATTTCTAAGCAATAAATAGTATTTGCATTAGCAATTAAAAAAAAATGTTGGGACACCTGGGTGGCTCAGTCGGCTAAGCATCCGACTTCGGCTCAGGTCATGATCTCACGGTTCATGGGTGCAAGCCCCACGTTGGACTCTGTGTTGACAGCTAGCTCAGAACCTGGAGCCTGCTTCAGATGCTGTATCTCCTTCTCTCTCTGACCCTCCCCTACTCATGCTGTATCTCTCTCTCTCAGAAATAAATAAAAACTTGATTTTTTTAAAAAAAGAAAGAAATGTGATAAACAATACTGTAAAGAAAATATCCATAGAAATGTAAATAATATGGGGTTCCTGAATGGCTCAGTCAATTAAGCATCCAACTTTAGCTCAGGTCATCATTTCATAGTTTGTGAGGTCAATCCCCACATCAGGCTCTGTGCTAAAAGCTCAGAGCCTGGAGCCTGCTTCAGATTCAGTGTCTCCCTGTCTCTCTACCCCTTCTCCACTTGTGATCTGTTTATCTCTTAAAAATAAATAAACATTTAAAAAAAGAAACATAAATAATCTGAATAGATCATCTAATAACCAAATTTCCAATGGTTATTCAGTTAATGAACTGAAATATATTCAGTTAAATATATTCAGTTAAATGAACTTAATCTAAATAATCAGGTACACAATTCTAAGGCAGTAATTTCTCTAATTATCCTTTTATAAAAATTATAAATTATTGGACTGGATAATTACTATAGATTGTCAACTCATCAATTTGGTTTTGGCAAATGGCAATAATTACAATGATAACCAAAATGGGAGACCAAATTTGTGAAGGCATGCTTTGTTTGAAGGTCTGAAGATAAACACGACAATAAAGTGTCTTGTTTCATCATATTTACCCATGAAATCATTTGGTATATCAAATAGGTTATTGCTCTGTTTGCACAGCACAGCATGAAGTGGATATTTGGCAACTTTTCAATTAACTCAGCCAATGTAGTAAACTAAACCAGATAATTCAGGTTAAAACACACACACACACACACACACACACACACACACACACACACACACACTTTTGAATTATCAGATCTGGCTGTCTGCATTAGGGACTAACTGAAAGCAGAAAGGACTGCTTGTCAAACACAGTCACTTAAAATTATTACAACTGATTAAACGGATCCCTCATTGCCTAAATTACAAGACAAGTTAAATTTTAATAGCTATAAGGGGAACCTAAGGCAGGATCTTTATAATAAAATGGATTGGCTATTTAATGTCAAATACCAAGCACTCAATCTTATTATAATCAGCTGATTCAAGTGAGTAGTTCTAGTATTTAAGTGAATAAAATACCCAGGCCATTATTGTGGGCAGTAAGAAGATAAAATCAGATAAAATTATACCTATATAAACTTCAATACTGAACTACTTTCACCATATAGAAATGCTTTGTGATTTTGCTAGAAAGAATAGTGTATGGTTACTGATTATTCTATTCAACAGGTTACTGGATCTTAAAGTGATTTATAATATAGAATTTCCTAGAGTAATTTATTAAATTCATTCTGAATTTGTTAAAATTAAGTAACTTTATGTAAGGTTAATGAAGCTTTAAGTTACTATTATGATTTTTTTTACTATAAGGATTTTTTAAATCATCTATCACAACTCCATTTGGATTTATGTACCATTCACTCATGCATTTATTTACCCTCTAAAACATCCAATTTATAGTGTAGAAAGTTAATTATTCAGTAACCCTTACAAATACTATGATAAAAGATAATAATCCCAGATACTAATCTAGTAAAGATACATAATTACTAATTCTGTGATATATGATTTTTCCCCCAAAATTATAAATGATTATGTAGTTGTTGCTTCACCCATCCAAAAGACTGCAATGTTTATTTACCTAATGGTAGTATATTCTGATCAATCTCATGGTTTTTGTAATCTGATAACTTTTGTTGACATTTATAGCATACTCAATGTGATTATAACAATACAAGTTAACCCTTATTTACACCTGAAGCACTAACTGATTTTACTTTATAGTGGACTAGATTCAAATCAGATCTACTAAAACTCAACTGTTTTCTTCTTGAATTTCTATTTATGACTTGGTTCTCTTTTACTGTGAACCTCTATAAACATCATCCTGTCAGTAGAGACATTAAGCGTAATCTCACTGATTTGTATAATCTGAATGAAAGTAACAAAACAGAGACCCATACTTTCCAGTGCTACTAAAGCCCTCCAATTGTATAGTAATAAAAGAGAGTTATCAACACTGGAGACTTTCATTGCAAGATAACAGAATGTTAAGTGCCCTATACTCTTCCCTCAATAAGGAAAACTTGTTTATCACTTTCCTGAATACATAAAGGTAAGATTCTTTCTCTGACTGAATCTTTCATCAGTGAATACCAAGGATGTAACTTGGTGATCAATAATTTTTTTTAAATTTATTTTTGAGAGAGAGAGAGAGAGAGAGAGAGAGAGTACAAGTGGGGGAGGGGCAAAGAGAGAGGGGGAGACATAGAATCTGAAGCAGGCTCCAGGCTCTGAGCTGTTAGCACAGAGCCTGACATAGGGTTCAAACTCATGAACCATGATACCATGACCTGAGCCAAAGTGCAACGCTTAGCCGACCCAGTCATCCAGGTGCCTTATTATCAATAGATTTCTAAAATTCTAAAATATACCCTTTTATCTGCAAACTGTAGTATCTAGACACTTCATAGAGTTTTCTTGACTCTATTAAAATGATTTGAAACAAGTTATGTATTTTTCATATGAATACATTAACAATTACATTCAAGTGAGAGAAAAATAAGATAACTGATACCAAACTCACATTACTCAAATTAAGATGTTTCTTACAGTGCACCTAGGTGGCTCAGTCAGTTAAGTATCTGACATTGGCTCAGGTCAAGATCTCCCAGTTCATCAGTTTGGGCCCCACACTAAGCTCTGTGATGACAGCTCAGAGCCTGGAGCCTGCTTCAGAGTCTATATCTCCCTCTCTCTCTGCCCACACCCTACTTGTGCTCTGTCTCTCTCTAGCTCTCAAAAATAAATAAAAACATTGAAAAAGTTTTAAGATGTTTCATTTTGAAAATAAAAGATTATAAATTTTGTCAAAGTATTTAATAAACAATGCATTTAATATGATTTAGCATACAAAAGTGACTTTTTTATTTTAAAAAAAAGAATAGGTTTGCTCTCTGAGGCAGTAACAGTAACAACCTTAAGGTATACTGTCAATATGAACCAATGAAAATTCATCAAAAAACTTACTAAAATGAGCATTTTTATATGAAAGTACATTTGGAAGTGATGCAACAGACCAAGTTTTTTGCAAATATATGAGAAGAAAACATGTACAATATTGCTTCCTTTTCTTTTTTTTTTACAATTTATGTATATGCTTAAGCCAATTTTTATACAGAAGGCAAATGATATTCAACTTGACACAGATTACTATATATACTTCAAAAGTTAAATTGCTTAGTATAAAAAATTAATCATTTACATTACACCATTACATAATAATAAGGGAGAAACGGTTTTTAGAATTTCATTTCTCTCACTTTAATTTTAGGGGGAAAAATGAAGGTTTTCCTTCCTCAAACTCTGGGATCTTTATCAACTATACTGAAATGTAAAGAAATAATTAATATATTTTAATTCTTTCAAATTTTAGTGGATACTCTTGTCATATACACTATACCTTTTACATATTTAAAAAAAAAAAAAGGGTCAGTAATTGGTTTCGGGTCTTTGCTTGTGGCCTCAGGGGCATCTTTGGATATAATCTTGTGTCATTTCTTCCTACAACATTAACTCCCAGAACTGTTAGGACTTCATCAGATCCAAGATGAATGAAAAGCCCATCAAAGATTATGTATAGGCCCAAGTACCTACACTTCATTGCAGACACGATGTATTATGTAATGAGTGGCCTATGTGAAAAATGAGCAGCTGCACTGGGTCATGGGAGCTAGTATATCCCATTAGAAGCTGCATGACCAAGTAGGGACGACAGCTGAAAGAATCCTAAGCTGATGGTTTCACTGACATGAGCTAGTGCACACCCAGTCAGCCTCATTCTTGTGATATGTCACAGTTCAGCATGACAGGAACACCAGAAGCTGTGCCTGAAAGTCACAAATTATGACTTAATAATAACATATAAAATATGCTATTAATGTATACGCTCTTTTTTTCCTCAGATCTGTATGTATTTTTTAATTCTAAGTAAGATTGACTTGGGCGAAGCCTATTATGTTTGATGTGTTTGACTATCAATTTGAAATCAAGGCCACTGCAGCGTCTAGAGCTGTGGAAGATTGCAAAAACTAACTCCTGTAACATGAAAATAATATTATCCACGAAAGATAAAGTTTCTATCCAACTACATAAAAAGTCCAAGATAACTAAAGACAATATGGAGTTAAACATCCAATGGAGTTGATAACCTGCTCTACTGTATACTCTCCAACTTAACTTTACAGATTCTATTGAATTTGTTTATAGAACCAAACTGCTTACTTGTTTGGATGCTATTTCATTCATGAATTTCCTTTTGGGCTAGTAGGATTTAGAGGAAAATATACTTGCTAATTTTTAAAAATTGTTTGAGTTAATTAAGCAGTCAATTCAAATACCTTGAGAGATTTACTATGTACAGATCTTACACCTGTTGCTGAGGATATATAATTCAAGAGGTTACCTTCAATGTAATAGCAATTTTTGAATGTGTGTGCATGTGTGATTCCTGCTACTATAGCTCATACAGAGAAAAAATAAGTATGAAATCTACAAGTCCATGGAAAGTGCAGGCTGTGATGACTAAATATATTTTTGTTCAAATATTGGTTGATTTAAAAAAATAATTTATGTCAATTTTATTTAGTTTGGTTTAGAACACTTTATTTAGTTCATTTCCCTATGTATGTTATTACAAGTGCCCTTCCCAAGAACAAAGAAAGAATGAAGCTTACTTGAAAATCAATGTTCAGTTAATTCTAGCAAGGATGTATTAGGTTAAATATTAAATAAGCAGTGTTTATCTCATCAGGTTTTTATGGCTAAACCTAATACGCATTTCATGAAATTGACAGAAGTCAACAATTGGGGTCTACAGAGTTAAGAAAGTACAGCACAATACAGCTGTATATTTGGGTAGAATTCAAAGGGGATGAGATGAATTAGTAAAAACTTGAGTTACACCTAATAAGTAGATGTGAACTTTTAATAACCATTTCTCAGCTACTAAAAACAAAATCCTCCTTAACTTTACAACAGCATTCTCCATGAAAATGGTCCTATTAACCAAGTTTTATTTTGTAAAGACAAAGTTACATCCTCTGCCTTGAAATGTACACCATAGGATGTATAAATTCTTTAAACTACTATAATCACAGTGAAGTGAGTACAAGCTATGATCCAAAAAATGAGTTTCCTTGAAATTAGTATCATCTTATAGTTAGAAAACTAGGAAAACATCTATTATTACAAAATACAATTCATTATTAAATTATACACTTGACCTCTTTGTGTCTCTCTGGGTTGTTCTCAAAACATACTAGTTGTATATAATTGTTTGAAGCTTGAAGTTCTATAGAAAACAGAATAATGAAAGACATGTGAAATTTATAATCCAACATTGCATTTTTGGCTCTCTTTGTGCATCATCTTTGGGATTTAATTTACTCATCAGATGGTACAAAATCAGAGTTTGAAAAATATTTTTCCAGAAGGAGTGAATTATATATATTATACAGCTATAATTCTGACAGAAGAATTATCTCTAAATAATTAATGGCATTTTTCCCCCTTTCTTTCTTTATATGAAAGATTGCTCAAGTCTTGTTCCCTGAAGGTTTCACTGTTCCATGGAGACGAAGTTGACAGGTGATGGCTAGATGTTTTTAATTAAGAGAAACCCCAAAGTAAAGAGCTTTCCAGAAAGAGTAGCAGCTAGCCCCAGTAAACAATATTTGACACCTGCTTTGTTAAATTACAATGAACACCTGCCATTTGCCACTCAGAATACTTACTACTCACTAATTTCAGAGAGAAACTAAGAAGTTAAAGACTTTAAATTGGTTGAAGGTTTAAAGTTAAATAAACTATAATCTTCACTTGTATTTGTCTTAATTAAATTTTATCCCACAAATAGCATATAAATCTATTCTATTTCCAAAAAAATAAAATTTTACATTAAGGCTAAGATCCCATTTGACCACCAAATTCAATCTCATTTTCAATGTTAACATAAAAGGTGAGAGGCCTAAAACTTGCCATTTCACTAAAATGATGTTTCCTATAGGGAAAATCATGAAATATTTACCCTGTGTCTCTCTAGACCTTTGTCTTTAGATGGTAATTCATCCCTTCTCGCAAAAAATATTTATGGGGAGACAGATAGTAAGCTAATTAAGTAAAATACATAAAAAGTTAGAAGTTAAGTACCATAAATTTCTGAGAAAAATTGAGAGTTCCTTTGTTGAAAGAGATTATGCTTTAAATAGAGTAGACAAGGATGGCTTTAACAGGAAGGCTTTATTGGAAGAAATAATGAGACCATGAACATTTGGAAAGAGAGCATGCCAGGTAAAGTCAAGAGTAAATATAAATGTCTTCTAATGGTGGAAATACCTGTATGTTTAAGGAAAAGCAAGATCACAAGTGTAGCTGCCTAAGGAAAGGTAAGGTAGGTGAAAAGGAATAGGTAGGTCTGGCTACAATATTTACATGGCCCAGTGCAAAGTGAAAATATCAGATTCCTTGTTTAAAAGCCTGGAAGAAAGTACTGGTAAGGATACTGCAATTTAAAACTTTTCCCTCTCTTCTCATGGTCTCTCTTTGACTTGTGATATTATTTTTTATTTACTTTTTAATACTGTCCTAAGTAAAGTAAAATTAAACTTCTAAATTATTAACATTAATTTATATAGACTATACTGTGAAACAGCAATTTTAACTGCAAACATACGGACATTGACTTCATATGTGGAATCATCGAAGTTACACAATCTGCATTTTGTATCTCATACCTGTATATAGACAGATAGATTGATATATATATGCTATATATATTCTGATGCATATTTTGATATATATACTTTAGATCAGTGAAAATAGTGTAACAATCTCAATTGTTCTTTTTTCACTTCCTGATACACAAACATTCTCCCAACCCTCTCTACCTTCAGCTTACTGACAAGTAAAGAGACTGAAAAGAAAAGGAACTATGGGTTGACCTGTCTTTCCCATTTCTTTTTTCCCACCATTTTTAGTGTAAGAGGTTAGTTAATACAGAAGTGTTTTAAGTGAGTATGACATGAAGATGAAGGAATAATAAGGTTCCTTAATCATGTGTGTTTCTTAGAATACAACACCACTGCCTTTTTTTCCCCTTTCAAAATAAGTTATCGTTGAAATGGAAGAGCAGCCTCTTCAACCATGCTGCTGGCTCACAGAGACAACACACTTGCCTTATTCTCACTTTGGATCTTATAAAGATTCATGCATTATGCAATCACTGGAATTCTGTATTCATGGGCCATTGCAAAGGCTATATGAAAATACCACTGCAAGGAACAGTATATATATTGTGCAAATTTCCTCGCTTGCTACCTTATCCAATAGATTTCACTTATAAGTCATATGTTCAAGGATAAAGTTAAGAATTTTAAGAAGGCCGTAGAACGTTGTATCAAACACAGGCTATAGTCACATGCCCAGGAAGCTGCCCTGGGAGGAGGAGATAAGAACAGAAAGATAAGGAAGAGGCCAGTTGAGTTGGCCCTTATAAGCAATTATATGATTCTGAATTAACCCAAAATGAGACTGAACTCCACTAGAGGGTCTAATGGGCAGAGGGATCATATTAATATGTTACATCAGAGAGGGCAAGATGGCGGAGAAGTAAGGAGCTCCGTACTTGCACTCGCGCCCATACATCACACAGAAAAGATCTGAAGCCATTGGAAACCTTACAAAACCTGAGAGACTAGGAGAAAAAGGACACAGAATCCACTGAGAAAGCCTTCTAACGTGAGTGCGAACAGGGGAAGATAAAATCGGGCTGGGATCGGAGACTCCAGGGTGGAAGGCCATCCCCCTCTACCCTCTACGGGGAGTGAGAGGGGAAAAGGAGAGAGTCCGAAACAGAAAAACCTCTGCTCGGGGGGGAAAAACCCTCCGCTCGGTGCATAGAAAGACCTACTTGCCAAATACCTGCACACCAGGTCCCCTCGGGCCAACTGGTCCTGGGGGGGGCTGAGCACACAAAGTGCTTCTTTGTGCTGCTCCTGGAGGTTGGATTTCAGAGCAGCAGTGCGCCTGCCGCCATTGTAGCTCCAGGGCGGCTGGGACCCCTGAAAGAGCCGCGCTGACACCGGGCGTCCGCGCTCCTGGCTGGCTGGAACTCGAGAGGGAAGGCAAAGAGCAAAGAAACGGGAAATTTGCCTGTGAGTTCGTGTTCCCGGTGACGAGCCATAGAGGGACCCAGTTTTCCTCACTCCAGCGGGCTTGGGCTACGCGGACCCGGCAGGCAAGCCCCCGCGCATGCACGCCAGCCCGACCCAGAGAAAGAAGCTGCGATTCTGACTCCACCCCCAGAGCTCAGCAGGGAACCTGGAGTAGCCCGAGGGGTTTGGCTGGGAAGCTGTGTCTAAGGCAATTTCAGCAGGGCGCGCAGACTGGGGTTTGGAGATTGGAACTGGCCTGGGTTGAAGAGTGCAACCAACTTCGGCTGCGTCCCCGGAACAGGGAGTGGACACGCCAAAAAAAAAGCGAGCGGCAGCGCGGGTTTCAAGAAGGGACTGGAGCACCCTCACTCTCCTCCCCACAATCGCCAAGGTAGAACCCCCCGCCTGAGGCATCGGATCACGCCACGCCCATCCCTGCCTGAGAGGTGCCCTCCTCCCTTTTTTTTTTCTCTTTCTTTTTTCCTTTTTTTTTTCCCCTTTTTTGTTTTTTCCTTTTTTTCTTCTTCTTTCTCTTTTCTCGCTTTTTTCCCCAAAACACTAACCTGATTAACTCTGGTCGCCAGCTTGCTTAAACAATCACAACAAGTCCATTCTGTAAATTTAAATTGTACACCTACCGACCTTTTCAGCTATTTCTCTCAGGACTAATTAGACTATACAGTTTCTCTAGATAATTCCAGCATCCTTCTCTCACCTATCCAACCATATTCTACCCTTTAGCTCTTTGAAAAAAGCTTCTTATCCCATCTGCCTGTTCATTCTATTTCCAAATCTGCCTCGTCTCGCCCTGCCTTCTCTCTTTTTCTCTATGCTCTTCAACCAGCACTGCATACACATGGCTATTTAACTGTAGCTGGGAAATCGAGGTATAGGCTTTAAACCATTCTTTGTCCATCGGTTTTCTTCTTTTTTCCTTTTCGTTTCCCCTTTTTGACCCTTTTATGCATTTAAGGTTCCCTATTATTCGCCCTCCCTCCTCCGTCTTTTCTCTTAACTTTTTCGTTTTCCCTCTCGCTTTGCATGTTAGTTGAATTAGCCTGTGCATTTGTGTGCTCCTGCTCCCTGTGTGTTTGTCTGTCTGTTTTCTTTTCCAGGGCTACCTCAAGAAACAAGCTAGAGTACACAAGGTGAAGAGTCCCAAATATCACTAAGAATAGGAAAATAAAATAACTAAGGTCCCAACAAGAGAGACCAAGGGATACCAATCAAAAAACAATCTCTGAAAGGATAGGTCCTGGAAAGTCAAAGAGTCTTCTTGGATATAGCAGCGCTCATAAAAACAGAGAGCATAACAGGTCTTTAAAACCAACAAGAACCGGAAAGCTAACAAAAATGACGAAACGAAAGAGCTCTTCTCCAAAGAAACTCCAAAAAGAAATAACAGCTAATGAACTGCTCAAAACAGATATCAGCAGCATAACTGAACAAGATTTTAGAATAATAATGGTAAAATTAATAGCAGGGCTTGAAAAAAACATAGGGGACATCAAAGAAACTATGGCTATAGACAGAATGGAAAATAAAAATAGGCATGAAGAATTTAAAAATTCGATAAATGAGATACATAATAAATTAGAGGCCTCCAATGCATGGCTTGAAGAGGAAGAAAGGAGAATAAGTGATTTAGAACACACCATTATAGAAAAACAAGAAGCTGACAAAAAAAGAGACAAACTGATCCAGGAACAGGAAAGAAGAATTCGAGAGCTCAGCGACACAGTCAAACGCAACAATATCCGTATCATAGGAATCCCAGAAGAGGAAGAGAGAGGGAAAGGTGCTGAAGGAGTCCTGGAACAAATTATAGCAGAGAACTTCCCCGACCTGGGGAAGGAAGTCAATGTGGAAATACAAGAGGCTCAGAGGACTCCGCTCAGACGTAACTTGAATCGATCTTCTACACGACATATCATCGTAAAAATGGCAAAATACAAGGACAAAGAGAAAATTTTGAAAGCAGCTAGGGAGAAAAGGGCCCTCACATACAAAGAGAAACCTATCAGAGTGGTGACAGACCTATCTACTGAATCTTGGCAGGCCAGAAAGGAATGGCAGGAGATCTTCAATGTGATGAACAGTAAAAATATGCAGCCAAGAATACTCTATCCAGAAAGCCTGTCATTCAAAATAGAAGGAGAGATAAAAACCTTTCCAAACAAACAGAAATGGAAAGAATTTGTCACCACGAAGCCAGCCCTACAAGAAATCCTGAGGGGGATGCTCTGAAGGAAAGGTTGCAAGGAACCAAGATTCCAGAGACACCACCACAAACATGAACCCTACAAATGATACAAAGACTCTAAACCCACATATTTCAATAATAGCACTGAATGTAAATGGGCTGAATGCTCCAATCAAAAGACATAGGGTAGCAGCATGGATTAAAAAACAAAATCCATCTATATGCTGTCTACAAGAAACTCATTTTAGACGGGAAGATACCTTCAGATTAAAAGTAAGGGGATGGAGAAATGTATATCATGCTACAGGAAATCAAAAGAAAGCCGGAGTAGCGATACTTATATCAGACAAACTGGACTTTAAATTAAAGACAATCACAAGAGATGAAGAAGGGCACTACATAATAATTACAGGGTCCATCCATCAGGAAGAACTAACAATCATAAATGTCTACGCACCGAATATGGGAGCACCTAAATATCTAAAACAATTAATCACAAACAGAAACAAGCTTATAGATAAGAATGTGCTAATAGCAGGGGACTTTAATACTCCGCTTACAGCAATGGATAGGTCAACCAGACAGAAAATCACTAAAGAAATAATGGACTTGAAAGACACATTGGACCAGATGGACCTGACGGATATATTTAGAACTTTACATCCTGAGGCCAGGGAATTTACTTTCTTCTCAAGTGCGCATGGCACATTCTCCAAGATAGATCACATACTGGGACATAAAGCAGCCCTCAATAAATATAAAAGAATAGAGATCATACCATGCACACTGTCAGATCACAATGCTTTCAAACTTAAAGTCAATTACAGGAAGAAGTCTGGAAAACTTCCAAAAACATGGAGGTTAAAGAACACCCTTCTAAAGAATGAATGGGCCAATCAGGCAATTAGAGATGAAATTAAAAAATATATGGAAACAAATGAAAATGAAAACACAATTCAAAATCTATGGGATGCGGCAAAGGCAGTCCTAAGAGGAAAGTACATTGCTCTCCAGGCTTATTTCAAGAGATTCGAGAAAGCGCAAGTCCAAAATCTAACAGTTCACCTAAAGGAACTAGAGGCAGAGCAACAAGAATGCCCTAAACCCATTAGAAGAAGAGAAATAGTGAAAATTAGAGCAGAAATAAATAACATAAAGACCAAGGAAACAATTGAACAGAACAATGAAACCAAGAGTTGGTTTTTTGAAAAAAGTAAACAAAATTGACAAACCTCTAGCCAAGACTTATCCAAAAGAAAAGAGAGAGCACCCAAATAGACAAAATGATGAATGAAAATGGACTTATTACAACAAACCCCTCAGAAATACAAGCAACTATCAGGGAATACCATGAAAAATTATATGCCAACAAATTGGACAACTTAGAAGAAATGGACAAATGCCTAAACACACACTCACTACCAAAATTCACACGGGAAGAAATAGAAAACCTGAACAGACCCATAACGAGTGAAGAAATTGAATCAGTGATCAAAAATCTCCCAACAAATAAGAGCCCTGGACCTGATGGCTTCCCTGGGGAATTTTACCAGACATTTAAAACAGAATTAATCCCAATTCTTCTCAAGCTATTCCAAAAAATAGATATCGAAGGAAAACTCCCGGACTCATTTTATGAAGCCAACATCACTCTGATTCCCAAGCCAGACAGAGATCCAGCAAAAAAAGAGAACTACAGGCCAATATCCTTGATGAATACGGATGCAAAAATTCTCAACAAGATCCTTGCAAATCGAATCCAGCAGCATATCAAAAGAATCATCCACCAAGATCAAGTGGGATTCATTCCTGGGTTACAGGGCTGGTTCAACATTCGCAAAACAATCAATGTGACACATCACATCAATAAAAGAAAAGATAAAAACCATATGATACTGTCAATAGATGCAGAAAAAGCATTTGACAAAATATAGCATCCCTTCTTAATAAAGACTCTCGAGAAAGTTGGGATAGAAGGAACCTACTTAAACATCATCAAAGCCATCTATGAGAAGCCTTCAGCGAACATCATCCTCAACGGGGAAAAACTCAGAGCTTTCCCCCTGAGATCAGGAACACGACAGGGATGTCCACTCTCACCACTGTTGTTTAACATAGTGCTGGAAGTCCTAGCATCAGCCATCAGACACCAAAAGGAAATCAAAGGCATCAGAATTGGCAAAGAGGAAGTCAAACTTTCACTCTTCGCAGATGACATGATACTCTACATCGAAAAACCGACAGACTCCACCAGAAGCCTACTAGAACTGATCCAAGAATTCAGCCAAGTTGCAGGGTACAAAATCAACATACAGAAATCGGTTGCATTTTTCTACACCAACAATGAAGCAACAGAAAGAGAAATCAAGAAACTGATCCCATTCACAATTGCACAAAAACCATAAAATACCTCGGAATAAACCTAACCAAGGATACAAGAGATCTGTATGATGAAAACTATAGAAAACTTATGAAGGAAATTGAAGAAGACACAAAGAAATGGAAAAACATTCCATGCTCATGGATAGAAGAATAAATATAGTTAAGATGTCATTACTACCTAAGGCACTCTACACATTCAATGCAATTCCAATCAAAATTGCACCAGCATACTTCTCAAAACTAGAACAAACTATCCAAAAATTTGTATGGAACCACAAAAGACCCCGAATAGACAAAGTAATCCTGAAAAATAAAATCAAAACGGGAGGGATCACCATCCCAGACTTTAGCCTCTACTACAAAGCTGTCATCATCAAGACAGTATGGTAATGGCACAAAAACAGACACATAGACCAATGGAACAGAATTGAGAACTCAGAAGTGGACCCAAAAGTATACAACCAACTAATCTTTGACAAAGCAGGAAAGAATATCCGATGGAAAAAAGACAGCCTTTTTAACAGATGGTGTTGGGAGAACTGGACAGCAACATGCAGAAGAATGAAACTAGATCATTTTCTCACACCATGCACAAAAAATAAACTCAAAATGGATAAAGGACCTGAACGTGAGACAGGAAACTATCAACACCCTAGAGGAGAAAGCAGGAATCAACCTCCTTGACCTCCACCGCAGCAACTTCTTACTTGACACATCCCCAAAAGCAAGGGAATCAAGAGCAAAAATAAACTGTTGGGACCTCCTCAAGATTAAAATGTGGCTTCTGCACAGCCAAGGAAACAACCCAGAAAATTAATAGGCAACCAACGGAATGGGAAAGGATAGTTGCAAATGACATATCAGATAAAGGGTTGATATCCAGAATCTACAAGGAACTCACCAAACTACACGCCCGAAAAACCAACAACCCAGTGAAGAAATGGGCAGAAGATATGAACAGACACTTCTCCAAAGAGGACAT